>CM053590.1:120543924-120603818 GCA_028646515.1 Pseudochirops corinnae
TTAAATTGCGTCTCCTGGATCTATTTTCCAGGTCAGTGGTTTTTTCAATGAGATATTTCACATTGCCTTCTATTTTTTCATTTGTTTGGATCTGTTTAATAGTATCTTGATTTCTCATAAAATCATTTGCTTCCATTTGCTCCACTCTAACTCTGAAGGAATTATTCTCCTCAGTGAGCTTTTGGCAAATTCGACTTTTTAAGGCATTCTTCTCCTCACTGGCTTTTTGGGCCTCTTTTGCCATTTGAGTTAATCTATTTTTTAAGGTGTTATTTTCTTCAGTTAGGTTGTTGACTTTCTTTTCATGATTTTCTTCCATCATTCTAATTTCTCTTCCCAATTTTTCCTCTACTTCTTTTATTTGATTTTCAAAATCCTTCTTAAGCTCCTCTATGGCCTGTAATAAGTTTACATTTTTCTTGGAAGCTTTTGATGCAGGAGTTCTGACTGTGTTGTCTTCTTCCTGTTCCTATCACTTAGCTTCTTATCTTGGGATTTCTATATTACACACACAGGAACCTCAACATCCTATAAGATTTCATCAGCCTTGTTACTCACATCTCTTCAATGCAGTCTGCTTCTCTGATTGGAGAATAGTGTGATGAGTTCCTCTTAAAACTCCATTTAAGAAGGGTGCCCAGGCTGGCTGTCTCTTCTTTTCTTACCGGATTACACCTCGTGAAAGTTCTCTAGTCCTTGTCTGGATCCTTTCTCCCCATCATTTTCAGTTTATTTTTGCGTCTTGTCTTTCTCCATTGGATTGTAAGGGGCAGAGAATATCTTTCTTATCTGTATTTGTATCCTCAGTGCATAGCAGAGTGCCTGTAGAAAGTGGGAATTTAATAAATGTTTGTTGTCTGACAATATTCCAGAAGAGGTCTGACAAGTTCAAAGTATGGTAGCACTATCACCTCTCTATCTCTAGAAACTCTTCCTCTTATAATGCAGCCAATATTGTACACATTGGGGACATGTGTATACAGTAAATATGTGTGAAGTGGTATCAAGACATCAGGAGCCCATGTGGCTGGGGAACACTTATGGAGATCATATATTTAGGAGATACATATGACCTGGGCATGTATATGGTTGGGGAAATTTATACCTCTGGTGCTATAGGGCTGCTATTGTCCTTGGGTGATATCACATTTCTTTCTGCTTGGTGTCTATCCACTGGTCTTGTGCTCACTATTTCTGCTGCTGTTTTGGGGGGTTCACTTGTTCAGGGCCATCTTTTGGTCAGCTAGGCTTTTATTTACCACGGTGCACTGACTGGAAAGCCTCTCCCTGACAAAGACGGACTGATAGCTCTCTTAATGTATAGCTGCCGTGACCCATCACATCCATTCAAAGAGAATGTAGTCAGCTAGTGTGTCCTAGGCTAGGATTAAACCTTTTTCCTTTGATTGCCTGTATCTGGTACTGATTCAAAGTCTGTCAGAGTTAGAAAATTCCATATAACTCCTGTTAACTGCCTAGGTGAATCCTGTCACTCTCTCCCCCTCCCCCCAACCCATTTGAGAGATTCTGTGAAACCAATGGCAACAACCACAAAGCTCTGTGTGGGTTAGTGCATTGAAGCCTAGTTTCTTCCCAATATCCTCATTTATTGGCATAAAATTGAAGTTTATAATAATAATAGCTATCATTTACATAGTACTTTAAGGTTTGCAAAGCACTTTGCAACTATCAACTAATTTAATCCTCACAGCAGCCTTGGGAGGTAGGTGCTATTATGGTCCCCATTTTACAGATAAGGAAACTAAGGCAGAGAGAGATTAAGTGACTTGGTTAGGATCACATAGCTGATAAGAGTCTGAGGCTGGATTTGAAATCAGGTCTTCTTGACGCTGTATCCAGGATTCTAGCCACTATGCCACCTCGTTGTTCTTTGAGAAAAAAAAAGTTAAGCAAAGAGGGGCAAGCATTTAAAACATGCCTGCAATAGTGGGTGTTCAATAAATATTTATTGAATTTTTGAATTCAAACCATTGTCCTTCACCCTCCTAGCTCATATTCCTGACTTCATTGAGTAGATATATTTGCCAATCATAATAATAAAAAACTCTAGATTTTGTACTGTATTCCAAGCAGATAGGTGGCACTGAATCCAGCACTGAATCCAGAGTCAGAAAGGCTTGAGTTCAAATCCCTTTTTAGACATTTACTCACTATATAATCCTGGGCAAGAGGCCAGGCTTGATCTCTTTCTGCCTCAGTTTCCTCACCTGTAAAATGTAGATAATACTACTTCCCTACCTAATATGAACACTTATTCCCAGGATTGCTGTGAGTATAAAATGAGACAATATTTTAAAAGTGCTTTACAAACTTTCAAATTCTATATATTCTATATAATTAGCAATTATTATTAGGATTGTTAATACAGAAAGTCTTGCTGTCTCTCTATCCACATTTAGGAGAATGGTCAGGCCAGTATGTCTCAGTGGCTCCATCTAGGGCTACCTCTTTCTGGAAACAGCAGTAGTCAGAATCAGAGTCAAAAGAAGGGTATTTTATTTCAGGACCTGTCCCTAAGTACAAATGTAATTTTGGTTCAGTTTGTTTCTCTGAGCCAAATTTCCTTAACAACATAAAGAGAATTGGACCTTTCCAACCTTAATATTCTATTATCTATGATCTATGATGTAACAGAAGAAAGGGAAAAGAAAAAAGGGCTAGGCTGACATGCAGAGTGGGGTAGGTTGGGTCCCTTTGCTATGGTGTGATCCTCATCTAGAACCTACTTTTGTCCGTCCCTTCAAACACAGAAGCGGTTTCCTTCATCTTTGTCTTCAGGGTAGTTTAATAGTGATCTATATGTAGCCAAACATCCAACTCCAGGGAGTGTCAGAGATAAATTTGGCAATTATTCAGTCCAGCCACTTAAAAATACCTTTGACGATAACCTGAGCAAAGCCCCAGAGGTTACTTTTGTGTAATTCTCTTCCCAAGTCTGGGGGCCTCCTGAAGGTCATTGAAGAAAGCATTATTAGTCTTCCTGGCACATTAAGATATGTGATGCCTCAAAGTCATATGTTGCACGTCAGTTTCTTTTCCCCCAACAAGAAGCTCTTATATCTTTGGATAATGTCCAATTGGGGAGAGGTGGGGGGAAGAGGAGGTGGATAATGAATCTAAAAGGTTGGAGAGCCTTTGACTTCCAACGTATTATTCAGGAAATCTATCCTTTACTGCATTTTCTCAACATCACATTTTCTTTTTTTCCAGCCTCTTGACTGGATTTCCAAGTGAAGTCACTTTTCTTGATTCATATGTCTTACTTTGTTGTTGGGTGGGTCAGCTCTGCAGTAGCTTAGTTAGTGATACTAAGATGAATAGCCAGCTCCCAGCACTTCTACTGCAACCCCCTCGGAGAGAAGAGCACAACAGACTCATAATTCACTTAGAGTTGAAATGTATTATGTGTTGGGTGCTTTCCATATTCCCGAATACTTACTTCAATACTTACAGGATTTGTGATGTCCATGTGTGGATTATGGCCCCATAATAACTTACTTATTAGACAGTTTTGGGGAACTGCTGTGGTTGAAAAATGAATCTTCCTGTGGCTAGCCTGATGATGAGTCTCTTTGAACTTAACTAGGCCAGTCTTTGGGCAATAGATGGGTAGGCCAGAACTGGGCCCATTTAGAACCTGCCAGAGATTAAAGAGTAGACAGAGTGCTGTGCTTGGAGTCAGTAAGATTAGATTTACCTCTTGGATCAGAAACTTTGCTTCTGTAGGACTGTATAGGCAAGTCCCTTAAGTTATCTGGAAAATGTCCATTTCCTTATCTGTAAAACTGTTGTTCATTCATTTATCAATGAAAAATCTTTGCTTTAAGACTTCCAGTGAGGGGAAGCCCACTATATCCCAAGGCAGCCTACCCTATTTTCCGTTGTTGTTTAGTCATTTTTGATTCTTTGTGATCCCATTTGGAGTTTTCTTGGCAAAGATACTGGAGTGGTTTGCCACTTCCTCCTCCAGCTCATTTTACAGAAGAGGAAACTGAGGCAAACTGGATTAAGTGACTTGATGAGCGTGGCTAGTAAATGTCTGAGGCCAGATTTGAACTCAGGAAGATGAGTCTTCCTGACTCCAGGCCTAGCGCTCTATACTCCTCATGTAGAAGAGAGGCTAGTTCTGCTTAGCTTGGCCTGGGAAGCAGAGGTGAGCCGGATCCAGCTCAAACTGGGCTCCTTGTTAAATTTTCAGTGTGAGCATTTACATTTCAGAAATTGGCAAATGCTACAAATCGTGGCTTGTTTTGTTGTTTTGATCATCTAGACTTAAGACAGTAATGGGGAAAGTGTTAATAATGTAGGTTAAATTTAAAAGCGTGGTATGTATATATTCCCCGCCCCCCCAAACAGTTAGACATTTATCAACACATCCGGATGAAAGTCACAGTAAATCTGATTTAATGTTAATGTAAGGAAATAGGGGCAGCTAGGTGGTATAATGGATAAAGTGTAGGGCTTGGAGTCAGGAAGACTCATCATCTCTTCCTGAGTTCAAATCTGGCCTCAGACAGTCACTAACTCTGTGACCCTGGGCAAGTCACTTACCCCTATTTGCCTCCATTTCCTCATTTGTAAAATGAGCTAGAGAAGAAAATGGCAAACCACTCCAGTGTTTTTGGCAAGATCACCCTAAATGAGGTCATGAAGAGTCAGACATAACTAAACCATAAAATTAAGAGCAAAACTAGGAGCCAGAGGTAGCAATTAAGTCAATAAGAATTTCTTAAGCACTAATTTTGTGGTAGGCTGTGTGCCAAACCCTGGATATACAAAGAAAGGCAATAAAACAAAACCAACCAGTCCATTTTCTCAAGGATGAAGACAAGAAGATTCACGATTAAAGAGACATGATTAAAAATGACTGAACAACAGCAATGAAACAGCTTCTAATGGAAATGAACAAAAGCTGCCTTGAGAGTATGAGTACTCTGTCTCCACAGGCCTTTGGGCAAAGACAGGTTAAGATTTTGCACCCTATATCCTTGTTCAAGTATCAGCTATTTTAGATGGCCTCAGGTCTCTTCCAATTCTGTGATCAGCATGGCATAGTGGAAAAAGTGTAGGTTTTGGAGAACCTGAGTTAGAATCCTGGCTCAGTCACTATATCTGTCTTCCTAAGATGCCCTGGCCTGGAAAAATGACTCAGCAACTTTTTCTTGGCTTTACTGCTCAGAATTTGGTCTGGCAAGCTTTTGATGTTGTTGTGAAGGAGGCTGTAGAGAAGCAAAGGTAAAAGTGTTGCCTTCCACTCCACCATCTTGACTATGCTCTCCACTTACCATTCTACTTTTAAATAGTCCTGATTATTAAGAAGTTTGAATTTACTTCTTTTCACCTTCTACCCATTGCTCCAGTTTTGACCATCTAAAGTCAGTAAGATCAATTCTAATCTCTCTTCTAAATGACACCCTTCAGCATACTTGAAGACAATTGTTATACCTCCTTTCAGACTTGTTCTTCAAGTTATGTATGTCCAGTTCCTTCAACCAATCCTCATATGCCATGGAATCACTTTCATCATCCTTGTTGCGCTCAGTTCAAGTTGCTAAACAATTATCAAGTGCCAGGCACTGTTGTAAGCCTTTGGGATCAAAACACAAAAAGAAATGTACAAAACATACAAAAAAGATACGAAAAGATTGTCCCTGCCTTCAAGAAGTTTCCTTCTAATAGAGGAATATAACACATAAAAGGGACCTGAAAAGTAGGGCTGGACATAGTGAGGGAGGTACCTGTGCTAAACAATGTCATAGTCCAGAAAATAAAGGCTGTTTGGTCCAGGTCCTTTCTCAAAATGGAGATTCTCAGAACCTACCAATTGGAGGAAGAACCATCTGGCTCTGAGACAGTGTAGTTCTTTGAATATTTTCAAGCTTATCAATATCCCTCCTAAACTGTGGCAGCCAGAATGACTCAAAATACTCTAGGTATGGTCTGTCTAGAGCAGAATGCTTTGAATATGTCTCTAAAGGCAGCCTGAGATCATGTTGACTTTTATCATATTGTTGACTCACATTGAGCTCATAGTAAACTAAAATCGCCAGTTTTTAGAAATTCTTTTGTTTATTTTTAATTTATGGAATTAAGCAAGCAATTAATTTATGGAATAAAAGCAAGCAATATAATAAAGCATCATAAAAAGATGATTGTACATGGCACTGAAAAATCTATTATGTACGACTTGCTATTCCATAGTATACACACACAATTGTATGTGTGTGTGTATACTAAAATTATCATGCCAATTTCTTTTTTTCTCCTTTCTTTTTCTTTCCTCTACCGCCCTGCCCACTCCTGCCTTAGACATGGCTACCATTAAATACAAATAGGTATATATAGGTAAAATTATTACATACACACTTCTATTTCTCAGTTCTTTCTCTGGATACAGATAGTGTCTTTCTTCATACATCCTTTACAGTTAATTTGAGTGTTCATAATGGTCAAAATGACTTAGTTGCTCAAAGTCATTCTTAAAACAATACTGCTGTTACTGCATATGATATTCTCTTGGTTCTGCTCATTTCACTCTTCATTATTTCATGTGCCTTTCCATGTTTTTCTAAGATCACATCAAACTCATCATTTCTTATAGCACATTAGTGTTCCATCACAATCATATACCACAACTCATTCAACTATTCCCCAATTGATGGGATAAACTGCTCTCTAACCATGCCTCCCCCAACTTGTACTTGGAAGTGAGCCCGTCACCAAGGAAAGGTGGAGAAGGGCTGGAGGAGTGTGGTATTTGTTTAGCAGGTGTCTTTATATCTGGTATCTGGTGAGAGAGGAGGAGGCAGGACCTGTTCTGGGTGAAATTTCAATTTGTTTTGGCTTTAACAGGGTACCCTCTCCTTCTGAGGCTCTCTCCTCATTTGGTGCCTTGATACCTTCTAAGTCAGAGCTTCTCAACCTGTGGGCCGTGACCCCTTTGGGGTTCAAACAACCTTTCACAGGGGTCTCAGGGGTCGCCTAAGACCATCGGAAAACACATATTTCCGATGGTCTTAGGAACTGAGACACCACTCATCTATCCGTCTCCAGGTGGGTCTGCCCACATGCAGATATACCTACATATGAGTATTAAAGGGTCGTGGCATTAGGAAGGTTGAGAACCAATGTTGTGTTTGTCCTCCTGCTATTTGGAGTCGCATATTGTAGCATTCCACTCATCTTTGTTCTTTCCCCGGTGTCCTGTGATACAAAATTTCTTCTTAATAGTTAATTTATATATATAGGACTTCAAGGTTTCAAAAGCACATTGCAAATGTTAATTCATTTTATCTTCACAACAACTCTGGGAGGTAATTGCTATTGTTACACTCATTTTATAGATGAGGAAACTGAGACGTACAGGGATTAAGTGACTTGTCTAGAATCTTACAGCTAGTGTCTGAGGCTGGATTTGAAGTCAGGTCTTCCTGACTCTAAGTCCAGACTTGCCTACCCTGTGCCACTTAAAATAAAATTCTTATTCTGTTGGGATTATTAGTCTCAGGTATCAGGAGGAAAGGTATGAATGATGGATAGCCCCACTTTATACTTCCAAGGGTATTTTAATTTTGGAAGAAGACTTATGAATCTAAATAAAGAACCACTTTACATTTGTAGGGCAATATTGCAGCAGTGATTTCTGGCAATAATTGTCTTTCATTTCCCGTTAGTTGACATCCCTTTTCTCTTCTATAAAGCTGGGAATGGAAAAGGGTGAGAGGGAAAAAAAAGCTATGTTGAGCTCCAGTTCTCTCTACAGCCAGATTGTTGTTGTTGTTGCTTTGCTTTTTGGAGGGGGGAGGACAGGGCATTTGGGGTTAAGTGACTCGCCCAAGGTTACATGGCCAGTAAGTAGGTTGTTGTTGTTTGCTATTCATTCTACGTTCTTGTTGAGGACCAGTGACACCCGGAAGGTGATGTTCTGATTTGCAGTTGACTTGGATTTGTGAGGCACCCACGTGTAGACAGAGAGAGAGAGAGGAGGAGGTGGAAGAAGAAGAGAAGGAGAAGGAAATAGAGGAAGCAACCTCTTTTCTCCTTTTTGTACCCTTCCCAGGCATTTCCTAATTGGAGCCTGATCTTCGCTCATCAGCAAAGGGGGAAAGGATATATCTCAGCAACTTCTTTCACCACTCAGTTCTTTTTCTTCTCTCCTTCCTTCCCCCTGTAGTTAGAAATATAATAGCAATAACTAAATATTCCCCCCTCTGAACAATGAGCTCATTTCCCCACCAATAAACACACCCACGGTGAAGCTGATATAGGAATGTATGGGAGATGCACACATGGAGAACACACACAGCACTGACAACAACATGAACAGTACATTTAAAGATCACATGTGTCCAGAACACATGCATGGAGAGGCAGCTCAAGCCTCTGATTCTGTGAAGTTGTTGATGCCTTATACTTGTGTCTCTGTGCTTCTCTCTGCTGTACCTATGCCCCAAAAGTCAGTATTCTCTGCTGCTCCCAGAATGTGTCTTGCATCTCATCTGCTTTCTGGTTCATGAGACATCTCTGGTCTAACTGGTCTTTTCACCAGCTGTTTCAACCACCTTCACCATCCATTGGAGAGTGCTGTGGGTGACAAGGCTTTCCCTTTTAGGGAGGAAGGTGATTGCTCTTTCAGTCTAATGGAAATAGAGCTAGAATTCTTTTAGCCTAGTCTTTCAGTCTCTTACTATCCCTCAACTATGACCTTCAGCTGAGATATCTTGAGAGCTACTCGAAATTCAGTTCTCTATCTGCTGAAGGTGCTGTGATTGCAGGGAAGGCCGTAGATCTCTTCAGCCCGCCTTTACAGTCAACAGCTATGAAGGGTTCTTCAGTTCTGCTCAGCCAATGGCTAAGAAACTTTTCCCTCCATTCAGGTTGTCAAAAAATAGAGAACTATGCTGATATCAGGTCTGTCCTTTAAATTTGTTTTAGAACTCTTCTGTTTACCCTCCTCTTTCTTCTGAACTTCTGATTTTCTCCCAAAAGTCTCTGAATTGAAGGATCATCTGGCTTATCAGAATTCCATTTTGGTTTTTAGGTTTTGTCATGGCCCTTGGTTGAGGTAAATTTCATTAGGACTCAATTTTCTCAAACAGAAAAGGTGCTGAATGATCCAGGTAAGGAAACTTTTAAACTCCCCTCTATCAATCTTCTCTTTTATGCAAAGAGCTACCAGCCAGCTAAATCTGAAAGTCAGTTAATCTTTGTCCCATTTCCTCATGGTAACAATCAATCAGTATTTATTAATCACCAACTATGTGCCAGAAACATAAACAACACATTAAAACTTGGTCTCTTCCAAGTCTCTTTATATTTATATTCCCAACACCTCGTATAGTACCAAGAACATACTAGGCATTAATAAATATTTGTTTGATTGGATTGAATATAAATGCATTATAGTTATTTTATATGGCTAAACTAAGTTTTTGAGAGTTTTTTCTTCAGGATTAGTTTTCCAATATCTAGAAATAGTAACTTAAATTTACATAAAATTATATGGTTTGCAATATACAGGGTGTCCCTAAAGTCTGGACACATAAGAATTCTCATTATGCATATTTTCAAGAAATGAAATGAATGAATTTTCAATAACCTTTTATTTAATTAGAATAAATTTTAGCCATTATTTCTCATATTAATGAAATTAATTTAATTTAATTAATTAATGAGATTTCCTATGTCTTCCTATGGAATCTCATCTATGCTAATTAAATTAAATTATGCTACTTTCAGCACAACAACCTCATAAAACAGGTTTTGCAAGGAATATTTTTATCTTTCTTTTATAAATGATCAGACTGATGCTCAGAGAGGAGCGTGACCTAAGGTCAAACAATTGGCGAGTGTCAGCAATTGGATTCAAACACGGGAGTTTCCTGATTCCAAGTCAGAACACTAGTCCACTATACCAGGGTCTCCCTCTTTTTTTTTTTTTTTCCAAATAAGCAATCCACATATGAATGAGTGAATGAAACAACAATACCCTCCCCCCCAAAAAAAACATTATTGAGTGCTTCCTATACATAATACACTGTGCTAAGTGCTAGAGATACAACTAAAAAAGTGAGACAGTCTCTGCTCTCAAGCAGCAAAATAAAAACAGGTAGGGGCAGCTGCAGGGCAGATGAAAAGGCCAAGGGTTCTTTAGAGTACCTTGGCAAGGCAGAAGTTAATTCATCTATTTCTATGTACTTTCATTGATAAAACTGACTCCAATTCTGATGCCGAGTGATTTGACAATTCCAAGGACTTAGATGACAAGAGTTTTCTTTTCTGGATCTCTTCAGTAGCTGTGGTTCTCAAGGAGGCAGGAGTTGAAGGAGCTGCAGTTGCAGTTGTCAAGTCTCCAAGACAGTCATTTTCCTACACAAAACTTTAGGGAACCAGCTGGAAGCAGAGCTGGTGGTCTGGAGAGTGCTGATATAAATGCTCATCACATTCTGACAACCTTCACTTGTGCTTCTTAAAAAAATGAGTATACATCCAACTCCCTAACAATTCTATGATCCCAAATATCCTCTTCCCATTAACTAGGACTAGCACTTACTAAAAAATTGATTAGGTTTGTACTTATTAAAAAAACAACCATAATAATAATATAGCATATAATAATATAATAACTCTCTAACAATTTTATGATCCCAATTATCCTCTTCCCATTGACTAGATCAAACCTCCATGTGCTTGTGAAGTGTCTTTGGGCATCTGTTACACCCTCCTTGGCTCCCTTTTTCCACATCCAGAAAGACCAACTCCTCAGTTTTTAATGCAGAAAGGTTTAAGGAGCATGAGTCTGTAGCCAGGAGGAGAAGGTGTGATTATTGCACCATGTGGAGGAAGTGGTGGGAGATGATCTTTTTTTTATTTCTAGCACATGAAAGATTTGGGGGAGAGGAAAGTCACATGAGATGGGAGAGGTTGTGGAACCATTGAGAAGGAGAATCTGTCCTCTGGTAGAGTGGTTTTGGCTGAGGCTAAAAGCTAGGGAAGCTAGGTAGCACAATGGATCGAGTGCTGGGCCTAGGGTCAGGAAGACTCCTCTTCCTGACACCAAATCCAGCCTTAGACACTAGCTATGTGACCCTCAGTAAGTCCCTTAACCTATTTGCCTCAATTTTCTCATCACTAAAATGAGCTGGGGAAGGAAATGGCAAACCACTCCAGGATCTTTGCCAAGAAAACCTTAAATAAGGTCATGAAGAGTTGGACACAACTGAAATGACTGAACAACAACAACAAAGTTCATTATGGTTGGTTACACACATATGAACGCACACACATTCAATTCCTAGCATCTCTTTAGAATAAAAACCTCTGATCACCTCGGCCCAGTTAACTCTAGCTCTGAAATGTATTCAAATGCAGGGTGATCAAAAACAAACTCAATCCTCCTCCTCCTCCCCACTAAACTGCAAAACAAAACAAAACAAAAAGGCCACAGAACAAACATGGTAAGGAACATCTGTGTTCCATGATGAAATACTGGCTAACTGAATCAAATGGCTAATTGTTAACCCTAATTTGGGCGGAAGAGAGAAGAAAGGAGAGGGACTGATAATCCTATTCTTTTATGCTCTTTTAAAAAGTTTTATTGAGTCCTTTTGTTATACTACAAAGTTCCTGCTATCTAAATGCCCACTTCAACTCCTCCATGTCCACAACCTTCCCTTATGACAAAGAACAGTTGAGCAAAATGAACTGTCATAGTCTTAGTCTCTGACATTGTAGTTCCCCATCTCTCTACTGAAAGAAGGGAAGTGTTTTGTCATCTGTCCTCTGGAATCACCATTTATTGGCCATTGCTTTTAATCTGAAGTCTTTTAATTTTATTCTCATTCATACTGCAACAACATTCATGTATGTTCTCCTGGTTTTCCTCCTTTAATCATCTTAAGCTCTTATATCTGTCCATATTTTTCTGAATTCCTCATATTTATTGTTTTATATGGCACAGCAACCTCCTCTCACATTTACATGGCTCAGTTTATTCCATCATTCCCCAACTGATGCATATCGATTCTCTGACCTCCCTTCATTCCCCCCCCCCCCATTTTTTGGCAGCATAATTTCTTTTGGTCCTTCACTCTAATCACAGCATATTCACTCATTTTTTTCTTTTGAAATCGATTACTTCAATTCATAAGTATATTTCTCCCACCATCTTTCTCCCCACATTGAAGAGAAAAAAAGGAAACCAAGAAAGTTTATAACAAATCTGCATAGGTAGGCAAAACAAATTTCCACATTGACAACTTACAAAAAGTGAATGTGTCATTTTACATCTTGAGTCATGACCCCTCTGTCAGGAGGTGAGTGGCATTCTTCATCATTGGTCGTCTGGAATCATGGTTGGTCATTAAGTTCATTAGAATTCTTTGCCAATGTTGTTATTATATAAATCGTCCTCCTGGTTCTGCAGTGATTCCTATAAATCTTCCCAGACTTCTCTGAAACCATCTATTTCCTTATTTCTTACAACACAATAGAATTCCATTACATGTGACGTAATTTGTTTGGTCATTCCCCAGTTGATCGGTGCCTCTTTAGTTTCTGGTAATGGTAATTTCATGGTAATGGTAATGGTAATTTGAAGATCTTCCCTGACCTTTAATAAGCCTAAGGGAATTTGAAGACCTTCCTTGCTTTGAAAATATACTCTGCCCCCTAATAGGCTAAATGTAATCACATGGAGCCTGTAAAGGGAGGAGTTTGCTGAAGAGTGAAGCAGAGCCCACAGGAAGCTGGGAGTCAGAGCCAGCTAGATGGTTGAGAGGACAGCACACTTCCAAGGAAGACAGACAGGCTTGTGAGTAAAAGTTGGTGTTTGCCACCAGCTGAGACAGCTAGGCTTGTGTTGGTTTGTGGGAAGGCTAAAGGATGCCGTGGCTCTCTGCTATGTTGTGGTGCATTAACTTCTATGTTGATATGATGGATTCAGTTTCCTGGTGTTGGGATTTGGTTTTCTTTGTCTGAATAAATGTTTTGCTCTGTCTTCTATCTGGAGAGTCTGTTATATTTTGCAATTGAGCACCATGCAGGTATATTTATAGTGACCATGGGCACTGTGAATATTACATTGGCACTACAGCCAGCACAAAAAGAACTGCAGTAAATATTTTTGTACATCTGGATCTTTTTCTGCTTTCTTTAGTCTCTTTGGAGTATAGGTGTAATAGTGGTATCTCTGGGTTGAAGGGGAAAGCAATTTGGATATAGCTCATTCTTCTATTGACATGTTGCATATGCCATACACATCCACCGTTTCCACGGTCTCCTGCTCTGTCCTGGAGGCTGGGACTACAGAAGTAGATAGATGAATGGGAATGGAGGTTGTTGGTGAAAGAGGCTAACTTAAATGAATGAAGCAGACCTGAAAAATAAAAGAAACATTTCCCACTCTTCTCTATCAGAAGCCCTGCACACATGTACAAATATACATATACATGCATTGTCCCTAAAATGGGAATTCTGCTCTGTGGCCCATACTTTCTACTTTCATCATCCTTTTCTATGATTCGAAGATGGAGAAAGCTTCAGTGATATAGATATATAGATATAGATATAGATATATAGATATTAGAGATATAAGCCAATAGGAACTACCTTTCCTTTATTTTGGGAGAGAAAGGACTCCACTAAACAGGAAGAAAAAGTAGAAAAAAGTCAAGGCTGGAGATACCAAAGGTGAACAATCTTAAATATAATTATATCTTTAATTCAATTTTATTTGACTTCAATGGTATGTGGGAAAATAAATAAAAGGTATCCATAGAGGATTTTGGGATAATCTGAAGCCAGATACCTTATATAGCTTAGAGGGAATACTATGATGAAGGCCTGGGTGACCTTGGCTTTCCTAGGGTGAGGCCTGGTATCTCCCTTAGGTTCTGGGATCTGGGTTTGAGATAAGAGGGATTGGTCTGTTAGTATAATTGAGTTCTCTACAAAACACGAAATAGATTCTATTCATCTATGTTCACTTAATCTTCCAAGTTTGATGCTTATAAGCATGTTGAATATGCAGATAATCATTTTATATTGCTATGATAGGGATAGGATGGCTACCTTCAACTACTTGAAGGGCTATTGATGTAGAGTGATCAATATTATTTTGCTTGCCCTTCAAGGGGGGTCGGGGGGAAGCTAGCTGGTGCAGTGGATAGAGGACTGGATGTGGAGTCAGGAAGACTTCTTTCTAGGTTCAAATCTGTCTTTAGGCCCTTACTAGCTGTGTGACCCTGGGCAAGTCACTTAACCCTGCTGGCCTTAGTTTCATCATCTGTAGAATAAGCTGGAGAAGGAAATGGCAAACCACTCCAGCATCTTTGCCAAGAAAACCTGAAATGGGATCATGAAGAGTCAGATATGACTGAAATGACTAAACAACAAAGTCAAGGGCAAAACTAAGAGTTGGGGATAGAAGTCAAGTCAAAAAAAGCATTTATTAAGCACCTACGATATAGCAGACACTGTGCCAAGCCCGTGTATACAAAGAAAGGTAACAAAGCATAACCAATGAGTCCCTGTTCTCAAGGAACTCAGTCTCAATGGGGAACACAATATGCAAACTACTCTATTCAAATAAGATTTATATATAGTTATGTATATTTATATATATACACATGTGTGTGTATACACACATATATACATATACAAATGTATGTATACACACATTTATATATATAAATGTTTGTATATATATGTATGTGTGTATCTATCTATCTATCTATCTATCTATATACACATATGATAAATTTGAGGGTAGTTTTAGAGGGAAGGCACTGACATTACATATTTGTGTTGAATGGTAGCCATGGGGGGGGGGGATGGAGGGAGGGAAGGAAAAAAAGGAAGTTACATGATAACTTTAATATATATTTAAAAGGAATAGTAAATTGTACATAATATAGTTTCATATGCAGTCATCTTTTTTTCTATTCTATTATGTTATGGAAATGTTTGCTTTATCCCTTAAGTTCAGAATAAAATAAATGAATAAAACAAAAACCCAAACAAAGCAAAACAAAGAACCACAAAGGATGGGGAAAAGCTTTTTGCAGAAGGTGGAGACTTTAGCTGAAATCTGAAGGGAGCCAGGGAAGCCAGGAGGCAGGGATGAAAAGCAAGATCATGCCAGGTATGGAGGACAACCAGTGAAAGTGCCCAGATTTGGGAGATGGAATTCTTATGCAAGGAATGGCAAGGAGACCAGAGTAACTGCAACACAAGAGTATGTGGAAGAGAGTGGTGACATGGAGAGTGGCCAGTAAATGGCTGGGTTTGATCTCAGGTCTCTCTGATTCTTAAGTCAATTTTCTATTCATTACACCATACTTTGAGGAAAGAAAGGAAGTAGCAGTGAAGAAAGAGAGAGTCCATGAGGGAGAGTGTGGAAGAGGTAAGATTTAGGCTTCTTCAAGAAACAGCCCCTTAATAGCACTGTCTAAAAGTAGGAAGGGCCATTTCTGGAAATAGTGAATTCCCCTTCACAAGCAAAATCTAAATAACGAGTTACCTGATGACTTAATGAACAGTGGTGTCAAAATCAAATAGGAATCAATTCCTGCTGGCCACATAGAGACTTAGAAAACCACAAATTACTATTGTTTATGTTACATTGTATTTTATTTATTTTGTTAAATATTTCCCAATTATATTGAGAGTTTTGCTGTCTGTTCCTCAATTTTGACACCTGCTATAGAAGGCATTCATGTTCATTGGACTGAATGACTTCTAAGGTCCTCTACAACTTTTAGATACACTGAATTTAAACAAACTATAAGGAGCATTATGACAGGTAATAGAAAACCAGACTAGGAGTCTGAAATGACCTGGGGTTGAATCTTCTCTCTGACACTTATTTTTCAGTTGTTTTTCAGCCATGTCTGACTCTGTGATCCCATTTGGGGTTTTCTTGGCAAAGATACTGGTATGGTTTGCCATTTCCTTTTCCAGCTCATTTTACAGATAAGGAACTCAGGCCAACAGTTGTTAAGTGACTTGCCCAGGGTCACACACCTAGTAAGTGTCTGAGGCCAGGTGAGTCTGTCTGATTCCAATCCCAGTGCTCCATCCACAGTACCACCTAACTGCCCAATGGGCAAGTTATTTCACCTTCCTGACCCTCAGAGACTTTGTCTGTAAAATGGGGACCATAACGCATCCACCCTTTTCTCACAGGATTGCCATGTGACTTAACTGAGCTCCTCCTGTATGTGTGTTCCTGTATATGTACTAAAGCACTTGGAAAACCTTTAAAAGTGTCTATGAATGTCAATTGTTATTCTTTTGTAGGAATTCACATCAACAGCATAGCCTACCATTTTTAGCATTGGCAGTTGGATTTAGTTGGTGATGACGACAGTTAGTTTGGAGGCTCTCAAGTCCTAGTGATAAGCTGAGTAAGAGGCCCCAAGCTCCTCCATTTAGCCTTAACCCAAACCATAGCCCTCAAATTTCAAAGGAGGAAAAAAACCCAAGTCTAAAAGACAGACCTACCCTAGACCTTGCTGTTCCTTCTCTTCCTTTGCTGCCCACCTTTCGGGTATTTCTGAAGACAGTCACAGAAAAAGCTAAATATCTGAGGCTTACATCACCATGGCTTTGGTCAAGGAGAAAGCTGGCATTCAAAACTCATAAAGTATCTGTAGATTTTTGTTACCCAGTTTATTGGTCTCACTTATTGTAATTGCTAATTAAAAATTGCTTGAAATGCAGTGCAATTGGATGTTGCATGAGAGTGAAGAATGTCTTTTCATGTCTCTGCATTAGAATAAACAGTATATATACTATAGCTGTTCAAAAAGTGTTGGCTGGTTGAAGGAGTGCATGAAGGAATACATATGGTGGAATTCATTGTTTGAGGGTATTATTCCTTTTTATTTCTCAAACTGTTCCTGGATATGATTTCTTCAATAGTGCCGTTACCCTCCTCTAATCTTCTAAAGGCAGTGGCATTTCTAGTGGGGAAACCAAAGTACTGTAAGGTTTGAGTCTCCTCCAGGTCTGTTGACGCAAAAGGAAAATGGTTATTGAAGAAAAGTTATTGAATACAAGGAGATTTTGGCTGTAGGACAGGAAGAAACCTCAGTTCGTGACACATACTCTTTTTCTTTTATTTATTATAGACTTAATAACCATCAACAAAACAACCATTCAAATACACAATTTAAAAAGAGATTGTACTTGAAAGCTTAAACTTCTGTTATTTACAGTTTGCTTTTTGAAATGTGTATATTAACTTTAATAAGGGTCACAAAATCAGCCTGTTTTCATTTATTTGCCATTCTGTATTTTTCTTGTTTTTGTTACTATTATTATTATTTTTTGTATAATTGCAAGAGGTCTGTAGCCATTAAAAAGAGTTTGGTCTGATCATCCAGACCAGAAAGACAAAGAAGACAAAGAATATCTATTTCCTAGATGTAGATAGTAGGATGGGTAACCTATAGAGATTATCTGATGGCATATATCTGGGATAGACAGCACAAATGGAAAAAAAGAATTTGTTCTGGAATTGAACAGGCAGAGGAGAGAAGATTAGATTGCCTTCAGGAAATTCCAGAGCTTGTTTAATGGCCCCAAACTTCTCCTGGAAACAAAAGCCCATCTTTTTAATACTCATGTCCTCCTGGCATTGCTATGTGGTTGTGAGAAATGAAAATAACAGTCTCCAAAGGACTGAAAATGAAGATCCCACAGAAGGCAAGAGAGGGATGCATGGTGGGGGTGAAAAGGCTGAACTACATCAACAATGGGGAAATTTGAAAAAGAGTGAGAGTAAAAGAAAGCAGGGAAATGAATGATAGGAATTAAAGATAAGCTGGTCACATGTTGAAAGTGGGGGAAACAGATGGAGAGCCTTAGTGATCCCTAGCGATTATGAGTTTATTTTTCTTTGTATTCTCATTGAACATTTCTTATATTCATAGCTATAGCTAGCAGTTATATAGTGCTTCACAAATCTGATCCTCACAACAGCCCTAGGAGGTAGTGCTATCATTACCCCCATTTTACAGATGAGGAAATTGAGTAAAACAGAGGTTAAGTCACTTGCCCAGGGCCACACAGCTTTTAAGTATTGGAGACTGGAATGAAACTCATGTCTTCCTGACTCCAAATCTACCGTGTTGCCTAGCTTTATATTCAAATAGCATACTTCCTTCAGCCTTTTTCCATTGGATGCATGGGTTTTTAGTATTTTGCTATTCAGAACAATTTGAATGCCAAACACACATTTGCCTAAAAGATTATTTTATAGAGAATTGATACAAGGCAAGTGTTTACATAGAGGTCAGAAGTGATACCTGGACACTCTCAAGGTCGCTCTTAACTTGGGAATCGATCGTGTGACATGGGAGACACTAGCACAGGACTGCTCAGCATGGCATGCCCACATCAGAGAAGGCACTGTACCCTAGGAGTGAAGCAGAATTGTAGTAGCTCAAAAGAAACCAGAGATGCGCTGATTCAGAAACATCTCCACTACAAATGTTCATGTGGACTATTTGTGCCTGACCTGTGGAAGAGCCTTCCAAGATCATATTGATCTGATCAGCCACAATTGAACATTGTACCTTGACTCCAACATAGTGATGTATTTTGGTCCTCTGAAAACCAAGGACAACAACCAATCAGAACAATGTTGATACTAACATTTTGGTACAGATAGTCCTTTCATTCCTGTCCTTCAATGTTGTTAGAAGTAGGATGATTGTATCCAAAGGTATATGTAGTTTTGTAGGAATCATTGTAGAATTTTGTTGTTGTTATCCAGTTGATTAGTCCTATCTAATTCTTTGTGACCTCATTTAGGGTTTTCTTGGCAAAGATACTAGAGTAGTTTGCCATTTTGTTTTCCAGTTTATTTTACACATGAGGAAACTGAGGCAAACAGGGGTAAGTGACTTGCCCAGGGTTATACATCTAGTAGGTGTGAAGCTGGATTTGAATTCAGGTCCTCCTGACTCCAGGACCAAGGCTCTATCCACCATGCCACTTACCTGCCCCATTGTGTAAAGTAGAAAGAATGTACCAATTCACAACTCTACCAATATCATAATAGCTTGGCACATTTTCTTCTAGTCTAAAACTTTTTTCTACTAGATTTAGGTTAAAAATTTAGAGATGGGAGGAACATAAGCAGTTAGCTACAGATGAAGAAAAGTAGGTTCAGAGAGATTGTCACTTAAGTAATGTTCTATAGCAGCGATTCTCAACCTGTGGGTCGCGACCCCTTTGGGGGTTGAACAATCCTTTCACAGGGGTCAGAGGGATCACCTAAGACCATTGGAAAACACATATTTCTGATGGTCTTAGGAACTGAGACACCGCTCCTCTCTCCATCTCCAGGAGGGTCCGTCCACATGCAGATACACCCACATATGAGTATTAAAGGGTCACGGCATTAGGAAGGTTGAGAACCACTGTTCTACAGGAAGGATGTGGCAAAGCTAGGATTTGAACCCAGGGCCTTTGACTCCAAATCTCCATCTCTTTCCACTTTACCATGTTGTCTCTCATTAAATTAAATCACATTTAAATTTCATGACAAGCTTCTTTTCCAGTCTTATACTGTGGCATTTTCGTGTTCCTTTAATTATTGAAAACCATCATTACATAGCCAGGTCTCTATGTTCCCTTTCATTCTCCAAAAGTAATTGCCAGCTATTCATTACTTCTTGGATAATTTCCATTTAGTCTATACTCCTCATTCATCTTCTACTTAAGCTCTGGTCTTTTTCACCATGTAGATTTTGCATCTTATAGTCCTAAAAATCAGAAACTATCTGAGCTGGAAGGGGCCTTAGAGATGTGCTCATTCAGTAACATCATTTAACAAAGGAGGAAACAGGTCCATTTGACTAAAGGATATTTCCAAAGTGAAATGACTTCTTAGTGGTAGACCAAAGACATCCTTAAGGGCAGCTAGATGCTGCAATGGATAGAGCACAGGTCAGAGTCAAGAAGAGTAGCAACTGGGTACAATCAAAAGGCTATTGAAGGGCAGCTGGGTGACACAGTGGATAGAGTACTGGCCTTAGAGTCAGGAGGACCTGAGTTCAAATCTGACCTTGGACACTTATTAGCTGTGTGACCCTGGGCAAGTCCCTTAACCCCGATTGCCTTCAAAAATAAAAAGAATTTATGCTCCAGGAATTTAGATCCTAGATTTAGAGTTGGAAGGAAGATTAGAATCCATTTAGTTCCCCCTCTCATTTTCCAAATGAGGACATTAAGACCTGGAGTGGTTACATGACTTATCCAGGGTCACATAGGCAATAAATGGACAAGTTGAGATTTGAACTCAAGTCCTTTATCACCAGATCCAGAGTTACATTCTTCTGGGTCACACTGTGTCCTTAGGCGTTCAGGAAGCATAGGACAATGAAATGAGCATTGTATCATGGCCCTGGAATCTGAGGACTGACTTTACTACTTGTTGCTTGTGTGACCTGGATCAAATCATTTAACTTTTCTGCGCCTCGGTTTCCTCTAACGTAAAATGCAGAGGTTGTACTATATGGCCTCTGCCTCCTACCTGGAGGCTGCTAGACAACACATCACATAGAGCCCTGGGCTTAGAGTCAGGAAAACCTGAGCTCAAAAACAGGGCCTATGTATGTGTTTCCTCCTTTGTTAAATGATGTTACTGGAACAGCACATCTCTGAGGCCCCTTCCAGCTCTGATACTTACTGATTTCTGTGACATACTAGCCATTCGATGCTTGGGCAAGTTACTTACCCACTGACTGACTCAGTTTCCTCAACTAGAAAATGAGGATAGATCTGCCTCCAAGGATTGTTGTGAAGATAAAATGAGATAATATTTGTGAAGCATTAGCCCAGTGCGTGGCACAGAGCAGATGTTTACTAAATGCTGTTGCCTTCCTTCTGACAGAAACTTCAAGTTTTTTTTGATTTACTTTGGTATAACCCAGCACAATTTCAAACATATCCACTGCCTCATAAAGGCAGCACAAAATAAGTCACTTTTCTCCTGAACAGCTATGTTATTTGAAACTGCTTTTATCTTTCTTGAACTGCAACCCTCCCTTGGGTAAGATCCAGAGTCAGTTAATGGATGATTTTACCTTATGTTTTTTCATAAGAGCAAAACTTTAGCATTTTGAATATGGCATCCCCTTTCTTATGATTTCAGGGCTGAGTTTCTTTAGAGCCATCTTCCCTGTGTGGGTACAAAGGTGATAAGAGACTCCTGGAGTCCAAACTGGGCTATATCACAGTTCTAAAGTGATCAGGCACCGGGGGAAATGATAAAGTAGGCAATATTACTCTTTATCAGTCTTTCTTGCCCCCACAGTTCTCCCTTCCTTCTCTACCCTCTCTCTGCCCTTCTTCTCAATGGATCCCAGGACTCTGTTCCTTCTCCAACACTCAAAATCAAAACCTTCTTTCAGATGCTTCATTGACATTAAGGTGTAAATAACTGATAAGTCACATCATCACTTCCTCGATGCAGTGGTCCTCTTCGAAAACAAAGGACAAACACAACCTGTGAGTAGACAGACCTGCCTGAATGAGGACCCAGCTAGTTGGGCAAATCAGCTCATCCTCTCCTCTCCCTCTTCCTGTCCCTCTCCCTCTCTTCCTCCTCTCCAAAGGAAGGTAAAATTTGATGACCAGAAGCTGTCCACTTAACTTGGGGTTTACTGGTTAGATTCCTTCCTTCCCTCCATCCCTCCCTCTTTCCTCATAATTTGGACCACAATAGGTCTCTGCCCAAGCTCCACTTAATGGCTATATTTTGGGCCCTCCAAGCTTAGATTCAACGTCAATGGTAACTGTTTCTTTGGAACAAGCAACCCTAAGGGTCTTCCCTTCACAGTTTGATTTTTTTTTTCTTTTTTTCTATTTAAAAGAATCATCCCTTCACTCACTTCTTAAAGAAGAGGTCTATTCACTGAATTGGCCTTACTTCACTCTAAGTGAGAACCTGAAAAGGCCTTAGCCTCAAAGGGCCAAGTTCTCCCATTGCATTGTGGGTCATCTCCAGTCAACCTGATGAATATCTGGTCACTGGACCCAGATGGCTCTGGAGGATAAAGTGAGGCTGGTGACCTCGAGCAGCCCTCCCTCACTCAAATCAAAGTCAACTGCCAGTCATGTCATCATCTCTCTGATGTCATGGTCCTCTGAAAACCAAAGACAAACAAACATAACAACCTGAGAGACAAAAACATTAATTCTCCCTGTGATTTAGAAAGGAAGTCAGGTCAATTAGACAAGCATTTCATAAACTCTTTACAGAGGCAGCTAGGTGAGCATTGGACCTAGAGTGAATAAGACTTGGATTCCCAGCTGGCCTTAGACCCTTACTAGCTGTGTGATCCTAAGCAAATCATTTCAATTCTGTCTGCATCAGTTTCCTCAATTGTAAAATGGGGATAATAATAGGGCCTCCCAGGGTTGTTAAAAGATCAACTGAAATAATATTTGTAAAGTATTTTCCATAGTTGGTGCTCAATAAATTCAATTCAATAAACATTTATTAAGTACTGTAACGATACTGGGATTTGAAGATCTTCCACGCCCCTTGAGCTTGCTGATGTAGCAGGAAGGGGTGGAGCAAGAGAACGCCGGAACCAAGCTAGTCTCCATGCGGTGCGGCCTGGAAGCGGTGTCAGAGGCAGTGGCTGCCTCTGTGAACTCCTTTTGCTTTGAGCGGGCCAGAATCTCTGATAAGGACTCCTGCTGAGGACTGCCTGGGGCAGGAACTGCCAGGGGCCGGAGCTGCTGGGACCAAGCTGCCTGGACGCTGAGCAGTTGCGAGCGTGAGGAGAGGAGGATCTTTGCCTGAGGTAGCCTGTCCCGTTTGAAGGCTTGAGGACGTGGGTGTTTACTACTGTGACCACATGTGCCAACTTCATCACTACTGGGTTGGCTTTGACTTTCTGGTTTTGGGACTCAGTCTTCTGGTATTTAAACGAATGCACTATCTATATTTCTTATGTAGAGAGCCTGTTCCATTTTGTGATTAATAACTATATCAGCATATTTATAGTTACTGTAGGCATTGTGAATACTGCATTGCTGATACAAGTACCCACTATGTAGACTACTATGTTAGTGCTCTGTACTCACTTTGGGGGATAGAAATAAGAAAAAAGAAAGACGACTCCTGCCCACAAGGAGCTTGCAATCTAATGGGAGAAGACAACACACAAAAGGAAGCTGGAAGAGTGAGGGGCACCTGGTGCAAGGAAGGGCATTTGTTCTGCGGCATTGAAACTAGGCAGAGCTGCAGATGGGAAATGGAAAGAGCTGGACGCCCAACTTCTGCCTCCTATAAAAGAAAGCTTTGGGAGAAGTTTAATGGAGGGCCCTCTAGCCCTCTAATTCAAAGGGAGGGGAGGCTGAGGGAGGTGGTCTCCAAGGCAGTGATCAGCTTATCCTGGGAGGGGCTTCTTGTTCTTTGTAGATAAAACTGGGCAGATCAGTAGATGGGAAATGGAGCTGGTTCCTCTTCCTTGACACAGGGCAGGCATTGTGCTAAGCACCAACTATATAAAGAATGGTAAAAGTCCCTGCTCTCAAGGAGCTCATACTCTAATATAAAGGACTATGTACAAATGATACATGCAGGATAAATTGAAGATTGTCTTAGAGGAAACATTCTAAGATTAAGAAGGACTGGGAAAAGCTTCTGGCAGAAGGTTGGACTTTAATTGAGACTTGAAGGAAGCCAGGGAAGCTGGAAGGTGGAGATGAGGAGGGAGAGCATCCCAGGCTTGGGAGAGAGCCAGAGAAAATTCTCAGAGTTGGAAGATGGAGTGTCTGGTGCCAGGAACACTAAGGAGACCAGTATCATTGTAATGTAGACTATATGGAAAAGGAATAAGTGTAAAAAACTAGAAAGATAGGCTAGAGTCAGGAGATGAAAGACTTTAAATGCC
Organism: Pseudochirops corinnae; assembly: GCA_028646515.1. Lineage (NCBI taxonomy): Eukaryota > Metazoa > Chordata > Mammalia > Diprotodontia > Pseudocheiridae > Pseudochirops > Pseudochirops corinnae. The sequence goes on from CM053590.1 coordinate 120,567,867, forward strand.
AAACAGATGATTTTATTCTGGAGGTAATAGGATACCAATGGAATTTATGGAAAAGGGGTGTGTGTGTGTGTGTGTGTGTGTGTAAGAGAGACAGAGAGACAGACAGAGACAGAAAGACAGAGAGACAGAAAAAGAGAGAGAGATGATTAATTAAAAGGATAAATTGATAAATAATGGGAACATTTCTTAATCAGCCAGTGGAGAAGGGTTTTTTTTTTTTTATCAAGGCTTTCCTGGAACTTTTAAATATCATCAATCAAGAAACATTTATTAGTTACTTACTATGTACCAGACATTTCACTAGACATATACAGAAAAAACAATTATATAACATCAAGTGTATACATACTCCACCTACACGTAAGAGGGTAATACAGTGGGTATTAGAGTGGGAAAAAAGGACCGAGTTTAAAGTTAGAATACCTGGGTTTCAGTCCCATCCCTACTCACTAGTAGCTGTGGCAAATTATTTTTACGGTCTCAGTTTCCTCACCTGTAAAACTGTCATAAAATCTATATTATCTACCTCGTAAGGTCATTGTTAAGACTAAGATAAAATATCCAAAGCACTATACAAATATATATTTATATACAAGGTTTCTTAGTTTAAGGTTTTTTTTGGATGGGGTAGCAGGCATGTGGAAGAGGGATTAGTTTTGTTCTGTTTGCCTCCATGAGGTAGAATGTGGAGTGATGGGAGTAAATGGGCAAATTTGGACTTAAAGGCAGGAAAAATTTCCTAATGATCATTGTGTCTCATGCTTTATAACCCCATTTGGGGTTTTCTTGGTAAAGATACTGGAGGGATTTGCCACTTCCTTCACCAGCTCATTTTGCAGATGGAGAAACTGAGGCAGCAAACAGGGTTAAGTGATTTGCCCAGGGTCACACAGCTACTAAGTGTTTGAGGCTGGATTTAAACTCGCAAAGGTGAATCTTCCTGACTCCCGGCCCTGCACTCTATCCACTGGACCACCCAGCTGAATGATTAGAGTTGTTAAAAAGAGGAATGGATTGTCTTGAGAAACCTTGGGTTTCCCCTTTTTGGAGGTCTTCAAGCAAAAGTTGGGATGACCATTTATCAGATATGTCACAGTGGGATTTCTTTTCATATATTTCTTTTCCTGAGACCCTTTGTAACTTTCAAATTCTGTGATTCACTCAGATTAGTAGAAAGCCCTGATATCATGTGTTTTGATGCATCCCTGATTTGGTCCCAAAGCTGATTACTAAGGTACGGTAGTACTTACAGTTATAAAGACTTCAGATGGCATACCCTTTTCTCTAAAGAAGATGTTCAATAGTTATGCAAAATTATGTAAAACAAGAGGAGACCTGATCTCCTCTTTGGGGAATGTGGTTTCTGATTCACAAAGTTGTTCTGAATTCATTGAAATAACTAGTCCCAAGCTGGAAGCTATTCTGTTACACCAGATCCCGAATAGAATCCTTAGCTATTTGTTTATGAGCAACAGATATTTACCCCAATTGTATTGTCTTTGAATTTTAGCATGTAGGAGGTACTCAATAAATGTTATTTGGATTGAGTTGAAGAAACCAGACCTCTTGGTTTAACCATGGTAGCATGGGACTTGGGTGGCTTTCATATCTGCTCCAAAGCACAGTTGATGGCAACGTGGAATTTATGTTCAGGCCCACATATGTAACTCAGAATGTAACCAGAGATACTTTTCAGCTCCAGGCTATTATTATCTTTCCAGTAAGCTTTGATGCTTGAGATAGTTGAGTTTTTCTTTTTTTTTATGGAGGGGAGCAGAGGAGGGAAGGTTCTCCCCCTTCCTGGGGACACCACTCAACTGGCAAGGATCCATACCTGCTTTGCAACCACTTCTAGTTTTGGAGAGCTCCCTGGGAAAACTAAAAGGGTAAGTGGCTTGTTTTAGGTCAAAGAGGCAGGGAAGGAGAAGGGCAGGACTTCCTGATTCTGAGGTCAGTTTTCTATTTGCTACAAGGCACTGCCTCTGTGACAGTGCCATTTTATAGTGCATTAGGGCTAGGCAAGGATTTATTCCTACTTAGGAAAACTGAGTAATTAGCCTCCTGAGAATAGAATTACCTCCTTGAATTCTTTGGAGTCTGGCGTGGCTTTACCATAACCACTCAGTGGAAATCAAGGTTCAAAAAGCGATGTGGTCTAGAGGGAAAAAGCACGGACCTCAGTGTCAAAGGGCTGGAATTTGCTACTTCTGAATGAAATAACCTTGGCCAGTCCCTTTATCTTGATGGGTCTTACTTACCTAATTTCAAGAGGCACCTAGGTAGTAACATAATACACAGAGCCCTAAACCTGAAGTCAGAAATATCTGAGTTCAAAGCTACCTCAGATACTTTGTGACTCAGGCAAGCTACTTAACCTCTATCTGCCTCATCTATAAACTGGGGATTTTGTTGTTTTTCAACCATTTCAGCCACATCCTGCTCTTTGTGACCCCATTTGGTATTTTCTTGGTGAAGATACTAGAATGGTTTGCCTTTTTCTTCTCCATCTCATTTTACAGATGAGGAAGCTGAAGTAAACAGGGTTAAGTAACTTGCCCAGTTAGTATGTGTCTAAGGCCAGATTTGAACTCAGAAAGAGGAATCTTCCTGATTCCAGGACCTGTGATCTATCCACTACACCACCTAGCTGCCTTAAACTGGGAATACTAACAATCAAAAAGTGAATATTTGTAAAACTTCTTGCAAACTTTAAAGTGCTTCATAAAGGCTAGCTATTATTACATAATAATCTATAAAATGAAGCAGTTGTATTAGGTGGTCTCTAAGGTTCTTTCTTGATTTAAATCCTGTGATATACGTGATTGCATCAGACTTGACATTATCTGATATGTCTGGTAACTAACTCTTTGGCAAGAAAGAGTTAAGTTTAGCAGTATCAGAGTAAAAATAACTTATATTTGAATAGCACATTATGGTTTACTAAATTATTAATACCCATTATTTCATTTGAACTTCAAGCAACTGTGTGATGAAGGTAGTGCAACCATTATTATCCCCATGTCACAGATTAGAAAACTGAGGATCAGTGAAATGTTAAGTATACATCATTATGAAGCTAAATAAATGGCAGCACCAAAACTTAAAATCCGAAGTTGTTGTTGTTGTTGGTTTTTAAGCTATAAATCCACAATACAAGTACTATACTATCCTTTTAAAAAATAAAATTTTATTTTTTCTACTTGCATGCAAAAATAATTATTAACATTCCTTTTTTTAAAAAAAATTTTGAGTTCCAAATTCACTCTTTCTTTCCCTCCCTCTCTTCCCCCTAAGAGGGTGAGCAATTTGATATAGATTATATATGTGGCACTATGCTGTCCGTCTAATATGAAGATGTCACTAGTGACCAGAATGGATTTGATGGGAGTGATTTTCCTGGTTCTTTCTCCCTCACGTATTCTGTGGTCCTGTGACTTGCCATCAGGAGTGTATGCTTTGAGTTTTGTCTCTTAACTCTGTTCCTCTTGGGTTGAATGGCAAGCACTTACAAGATCGATGCCTCAGTCTGCGGTCATGGAATAGAATAAAGTTAAGTGGTTTCCATGGAAATTGAACTCATGACCTTGGGTCCTATTAATATCTGTCACTAACTGGTCAATACACTATAAGTTAACCCATCATTTTGTTGTTTTTCAGTCATTTCAGTCTTGTCTGACTCCTTATGACCCCATTTGGGATTTTCTTGGCAAAGATACTGGAGTGATTTGCCATTTCCTTCTCTAGCTCATTTGACAGATGAGGAAACTGAGGCAAACAGGGTTAAGTGACTTACCCAGGGTCACAGAGATATTAAATGTCTGGGGCCAGATTTGAGTCTTCCTGATTCTAGGTCTGGCTCTCTATCTTCTGTGCCACCTAACTGCCCTTAACCTACCAAGATAACCTTTAACCTCCATGTAAAAGGCAATTGAATCCCACTCTCATTATAGCTGTTTGCAACCTCTTAACCTCTCTGGTTATTTTCTACAGAATATCTCAGTGCATTGGCCTTGAAGAATTCTGGTTTCATATGGTAAGCCTGGCATCTGAATTGCTAATTTCTGGTGTCCCTAATTTCTGATTTCTGGGCACTGGTTTGATCTCTTTAATAATCATCTGGCTATACCCAGAGGATGATGGGAAGTTCAACACCACCTGCTGGTTTCCCTGAGTTTTCTGGTCTGTAACATGAGTCCCACTTCTTTTCTCTGCTCTCTGTGTTGGGGCTAAGGAAAATTGGGCTCGATGTTTTCCCTATCACCATGTACTCCCATTCCCAGATTGTCTCCCTTTCTGGCACTTCCCTATAGCTCTGGCCTTCATCTCGCATGTATTTAAGGTAAGGTTAGAATGTAACAACAACAACAATAACAATAACTCAATTTGCATAGTGCTTTAAAGTTTTCAAGGTGCTTTTCATGCAATATCTCATTTAACTTTGACAATCACCTTGTGAAGTAGATCTATTTTTAGCCCCATTTTATAGGTGAAAAAACCGAGATTCAGAGGGAGACACTTGCCCAGCATCACACAGCTGGCAAGTGTCTTAGGTAGGATTCAACTTAGGTATTCCTGACTCTATCCATTCCAGTGCTCTATCCATAATGCCAAACTACTTCTCAGATATTGTCAATATAACATTAGCAGTTAGTAGCAACAGCTAGCATTTACATAATGATTTACGGCTTGCAAAGAGTTCTACACCATTATCTCATTTGACCCTCAAAACAACCTTGAAAGGTAGAGCTTTTATACTCATTTTACAGGTGAGAAAACCAAGACTCAGAGAAGGACTTGCCCAGGATCACATTGCTGGTAACTGTCCAAGATAGGATTCCACCCAGGTATTCCTGACTATTACTACTGCAGCACTCTCTTTATTATGCCAAACCATCTCACACCTTCACCTTTCATTAACAATTAAAGTCTTAGGAATTGGTAGATATATTAGCATACCCTTTGTAGATGATTTGTCTTTCATGGCCCAATGTCTTTAGGCAGATGAAGCTGCAAAAATGGGCCAAGGAGGACTTGTCTTTTGGACACAACTCATCATAAGCCAGCCAAGTCTCATTCTCACCTAGGCATGAAAACCTTGGTTTCTTTTGAATGTACAGATGAGGTACTGATGAAAGGTATATTGCCAAGTGACCATCAATGAACCAGTGAGATGACAGAGAAAACATAAACACAGAATTTCTTTTTTCTTTTTTTTCTTTTTTGGAGGGCAATTGGGGTTAAGTGACTTGCCCAAAGTCACATGGCTAGTAAGTGTGTCAAATATCTGAGGCCGGATTTGAACTCAGGTCCTCCTGACTCCAAGGCCGGTGCTCTATTCACTGTGCCATCTAGCCACCCCGGTCACAGAATTTCTTAATTTCACTGCAGGAAGGGACCTAAATAAATAGAAGTTTATCTCAATTTTAGATCTGTATAGAAATCTTCTCTACAACACATCTAATATATGGTCATCCAATTGTACGTGAAGGATGTTAGGGAGGGGAACATAATGAGAGACATTTAAAAAATATTACCTTGAATAAACGGGCCCATCTTAATGCCAGAAAATTCTGCTTTTCCTGGCACATACATATTTATATTGAAATAAATCAAATCATGGTGAATGGAAAGCCTTTAAAGTTGAGAATCTCCAAACGGGCAGTATTAGAATGCAAATCGGAACCTTTGTTTAGAGTGGACTAGAAGTAGATCAGTCTCATTTAATTGCCGGAATGAAAACGGAGACTTTTTGTTGTGGGCTAGGAGAGGCGGACGGAACAGGGTGAGGACGAAATTTCACGGGAGTTGCTTCTCTAAGACTGTGCGCCCTGCCTTTTGCTCAAGCAAAAGGTGAGTGGGACAGGGGGACGAACTTTTCTTTGTTTAAATTTGTGCCGAAACGAGACTCCGCCCCTCTTCCAATGAGAAGTCAGAGACCCTTTGACTTTATGTGGAATCTGTATCCTCGCTCCCACCCAATAGAAGTTAAGTATGACTGAAAGAATGTACTTTTATGACTTTTTATGACTCTCAGGTTTTTAAAAGAGGGCTCCTGAAGGGGCTTTCTCTCTCTTTTTCTTTGGACATGCGGTGGGGCGGGGTCTCTCCCCCCCACCCCAGGGTATTTTTAAAAGAATAAAAACTCCTGTCCACCCTAAGCTCTCTTCCACATTCCTTTGATTTGGTAAGTGAGGTTTTCTAACCCACACAATGGGATAGCTAGGTGGTACAGTGAATAGAGCACTGGCCCTGGAGTCAGGAGGACCTGAGTTCAAATTCAGCCTCAGACACTTGACACACTTAACTAGCCATGTGGCCTTGAGCAAGTCACTTAACCCTAATTGCCCTACCCTCCCCCCTCCAAAAAGAAAAAAAAAGAAAAGAAATAAAATAAAATCAGAGGGTCAACGTGACATAGTGGAAGGACCACTACGTTTGGACTCAGAAAGCCTGGGTCCAAATTATGCCACTGACTTCCTGTATGACCTTGGGCAGTTTAATTGCTCTCTCTTGCCTTAGTTTCCTCATCTGAAAAAGGATGGGGTTAGACTCAATGAGCCCTAAGGTCTCTTTCAGCTCCAAATCTATGGTCTTATGAAGTCATGTCCATTGTAGTGAAAGCTTTAAAACCTTTGCTGGACAATTAGGTACAAGGAGTATTCCAAATGTGGAAGCCCAATTTTCAAACCTCGTCGAGGACACGTAAGTGCCTTCTTGTGTGGTTCTCCTCTGAGCCCATGTTTCATGAAAAACGACAGAAATAGAACTGTTCAATAAATCATGTGATGGAGTCTATCAGGGCATTCACTAAACAGAGCTCTATATTTTTAATGAGGATAAAGACTGTTATGGCTAATCGCCTCCTTGTGATTATTTGGCCTAGGAGTGAAATGAAGAAAACACGTTTCAGGGGGACAAGCCAGGACACACGAAGGGGTTTGGTGCATTCCGGGGAGCTCCTTAAGGTAACCCTCAACAACATCAAGGAGATTATTGGTCCAGCATCTGTTTCTCCAAAGAAAGAAAAAGATCGTTATAGGGTAGGGTTAGTCAGGGGGAGAGAAGATTTCATAGAGGTGGTGAGTCTTGAAGGAGTTGTAGAACTTGAATATTGATAGAGAAGAGGGTGAGCAGAAAACATATGGTATAATCATGGTTTTATTTTTGTCGTTGATGTCATTGTGTTGTTTCTGTTGTGCTTGACTCTTTGTGACTCCATGTGGGGTTTTCTTGGCAAAGTGTTGGAGTGGTTTGCTATTTCCTTCTCCAGTTCATTTTACAGGTGAGGAAACTGAAGCAAATAGGATTAAGTGACTTGCCCAGGGTCACACTGCTAGTAGGTGTCAGGCTGGATTTATACTCATGTCTTCCTGACTTCAGTCCTGGTGCCTGACCCACTGAACCACCCAGCTGCCCAATGACCAAGGTCATTGTGTCAGAAATTTGTAAGGGGTAGTGGAAAGAGCCTTAGAGAGAAAGATCCAGGTTTGTGTCCTAGTCCTGCTACTTTTAGGATCATAGAGTCATATAGTTAGAACTGGAAGGAACCTTCAGAATCATTTAATATAACCCTTTTATGCCTCAAAGCAGGAAACTGAGGGTCAGAGAAGCCCTTGCTTGAGGTGACTCAGGTAATAAGCAGCACAGATGGTACCTAACCCCAGATCCTTTGACTCCAAAGCCAAGACATTTTACTGAACCACTTATTTTCTATGTGACCCTTAGCAATTGCTTTGCTTCTCTGCCTCTCAATTTTTTTCTCTGAAGAATGAGATTAGATTAGAAGATCATCAGGTCTCTTTTAGGCCCAATATTCAGTGATTCTGTGCTGGTGGGACTAAAAGGTGGAAAGACTTAAAGGTGCTAAGGATTATGGGTTTGTTAGGCTCTGAATAAGAGAGCAGATGAAAATCATATTTTGGAGAAAATTAGTCTGATATTGTTCTATAGGGTGGATGGGAGCAGGAAAGAGCAGGTGGTAGGAAAAGTAGGTAGGAGACTTGAGAGGAGATAAGAATTTGACCAGGTTGATAGATGTGGAAATAGAGTTTGGTTCTGAAAGACATCGTTGAGGAAGTGTGATATATAAAAAGTTTGAGAGATGTAATTTCTGAGTAATTAATCATTTTGTTAATTATGGCTAATGAATAATTAATAAAAAGATGGCCATTTGGCTGTCTTGTAAACCAAAGACATCTCTTGGAAGCCTCTTGGTGCTTATATACCCTTGAAGTACATTCCCAACAGGTGGCAATGAACTCTGACTGGTTAACAATGAACGAGAGAATGAATATCATAAGTGGACTTATTCTAATGAGGGGTCGGGGGACTGACTTTGATCACTTAGTCTTGGACAAAGAGAATTATCTCTAGGTAGACAACCACCCCACGGGGTCCACCTCCATTCAGAATTGTCTGACTAGAACACTGGGCTGGAATTCAATCACCTAGGCTGGAATTCAATCACCTAGACTAGAATTTCTTTACCTTTTGATCAGGTCTAGATTTTCCCAATTGAGTGAATCTGACCCAAAATTTCATCTCATCATCAGTCCTGCCCTTCAGAGAACTAAGCTTTGACCTAATCTCCAAATGAGGAAATAAGGAGGGAAAGAATCCTGGATCTCCCTAGTGTTAATAACTGGTTATCTAAAAAGCATTTCTCCCAGGAGTAATTAGTAGTACAGCAGCATTATGACTTACGTGAGAAATTCTCAAATCAGAGCACAGGGACAAAATTATGCTTGAAAATCCATTCAACCACTCACAGAGTAGTCTCTTTAAAAGAAGACTGTCTGTAGCAGAGAGTTGATGGAGCTGAGATGGTTGCTGTGGAAACAATTGAATGCCAATTTTATTTTTCATTCCACCCAGGTAAACTATGGGTCAATAAAGCTCTGGGGCACTGGATTTCTACTGAAGTAGAAGGAAACAAACCTAGGTAAAGACTTAACTGATAGCAAAACTGGTGATTAGGTGAAAATATTCCTGAAAGGACTTCATACATAAGTGTGATTTTATTAGATATTATACATACCACTTAGTCAATAAATCAATAAACATTTATTAAGCACCTACTATGTGCTAGGCCCTGTGTTAAGCACTAGGGATACAAAAAGAGACAGAAGATAGCCCCTAACCTCAAGACGCTTACAATCCAATGGAAGAGACAACACACAAACAGAATACATAAATTACATAAAATATAAAATCAATAAGGATCAATAAGAAGTAATTAACAGGGAAGGCTCTAGAATTAATAGGTGTTAAGGAAGGCTTCCACTAAAAGAAAGTGTTTAAATTGGGATTTAGAGGAAATGTTTCTTCTTCCTGTTGCACCAGGAGGTCAAAGAAAATTCAAGCAAGTCAAAGGGAACACCATATGGTCTGGCTATCTGATTAGTAATGCAAGGATAGTCAACTAAGATTGTTTCTCTTATTAGATAGACCAGTCTTGGGAGAATGAAAAGATTGTGGGAAAGGTAAAGAGGAGATAATAAAGCGGAGAGCTTGGGGAAATGAACTGGAGTAACAGCAGATTAATGTCTTCTATCTCAGATTCGGTTTGGCTCCTTCCAAAGCGTATGGTCATTGAGTGGAACGACATTACCCATGTGATTTAAATTGTTATTTCTCTCCCTGTTTTTTGCCATGTGTTTATAGTGGAGTACATCTATAGCTGAACTTATGTAAATTAAATTCATGGATGATCTGACCCTATTGCTCTTGGTGATTGATTACATTAATGTTTGGGGGGGAGGAGTATGGGCAAATGAGAAGCAGGTTGACTCCTAGATTTAAATAACAATGATTTTTGTCAGTCTGTTTTCTGCTACTTAAGATAAATACTGGCTCACTTCCTGAAATCTACAAATGTGAATTTCTTTTTGAATTGGGACTTATAAAGAATCTGTCTTGTAAACATATTACTCATAATATTATGGAAAAATACGTACACAATTCAAAGCCAACTACATTGATTTTATGCAAGGAAAAAATATTTTCTAGTGGCAATTTTAGCTCCATATTTCAAGTGGGAATAAATCCTGCCTTGAAGTTTAGCATTTTTTCTTTGATCGTTATCACAAACGATTTTTGGATGTTTTATTAAATTTTTATAGAGGCATAAAACTATTGCATCTATCCACATTAAGACTGACTCAGTCTATCAGCTTGATATGTCACTGACCTAAGCTCTATATTTCTCCTTGGCAACATAGACTCATTAGATATCCAGTGGCTACTGCAAGGATAATTATTTTTAATTATAGTTTTATAATTTAACCAATCTGAGGTTATCTGAATATGGCATCTGAAGCTATTATGTTGCTAATGGTCTAGGCATTTACATAGCTCTGTCTTTAAGTGATAAATCTTTAATGTCTTTAACTCTTTCACTAACATTAACTTCTAACATTTAAAATGTTGGATTAAACAATTAAATGTTCTTGACAGTGTCATAGATTTTATTTAATAGGCAGTGTCTAAATTTGGATCCAATTCACCTTATTTTAGTTAATGTAATATTTCCCACAAGGAGTGTTAAATATAAATCTGTCAGACATTTGTGGATCTATGTGACCACATAACAGCCCCTTTGGAGGCTGACTTAGAATCATTCATATACCTATTATCATCCAGATGGTTAGGCTAAGATGAACAGACACAAATTGAAGCCAATTTATAGTTGATAGGAGCATAGATCTAGAGTGGAAAGGGACTTCAGTGAACATCTGGTCCAGCCCTCTCATTTTACAGACAAGGAAGCTGAGGTAAAGTGACTTGCCCAAGGTCACACAAGTAACATTAAAAAGTAGAATTTGAACCTAGAGTCTCTGACTCCAGAGATATTACTCACTTCACAGCAACCATGTTTCCATCCTATACTTCTACTTCAGGTAATATAGTATTCCTTTTTTAGATGTCACTATAGACCATGAGGGGGTCTCTACTTTGGTCATTTTTACCTCCCAACCAGAAAGTGGTAGAGTTGAAATCCCCACAGAGCATACCTATTGGAACTTTCTCCTCTAGTCTATCCTAGCTCACCTCTCTCTTCTGTTAAAAGGTATAGAATTTAGGCTCTAAAACCTATGTGCATACCTTTGGTGGCCTCAGGATTTCAACTGGCTCACTCTTCTGGGGGAAATCTAAGTGAGCCCTAAGATCAGTCTTTGAAGTTCTGCTTTGGAGAGTTACAGGGCCATTCATAAAACTAAACCGTGATTTAGTAGTCCTCGGGGAGGTCTTTTAACCTCCCGTGCCAAAATGAAAGGGTCTTAGTAGGGCCATTCCCCATGCATGCTCTGATCTCCAATAATGACATAGCCTGCAGGTGGTTAGAACAAAGTCGTTTATGAAAAGAGAATCAAGCTTAAAATATACCATCAACAATAGTAGATAGGAAAGTAGAATACAGTTGGAGATTTTCAGCTCTGCCATAATAGGGAGAGGGACGAAGGAGGGGGGAGAGACAGCTCTCAGCTGCTATGCTTTGGAGATGAGGAGGTGAGACTTCTTCAATGATCAGGCCTTTCTTCCAAGTGCGTTCCTGCACTCAGCCAACTGCATGTGGTCAATGACACTGGCCACCCCAGGGGCAGCCAGGCTGAATTTGACCCTATTTAATACTCTCTGCCTTGCTTCCTAGTGTCCAAGGCTTTACTTCTTTTCTTATTGCACTCTCTCTTCCCAAATCCTGCCCAACCCCTCCTCCCTCCCTCTAGGGAACTTTTACTAACCCCCTACAAGCTTTCTAGAGGGGTTCTGTTCAAAAGGGCTTTTAGTACACTTTTAAAATAGAGGCAGTGTGATATGGCATATAAATGGCTCATGTGGAATCTAAAAGACTTGGATTTAAGTCTAGTCTCTTGCATGTGTCACCATGCTATCAATCTGCATTGGTGGAGGGAGTTCTCATTTTGGGATCTCCCCATACAGATTAGATCATAGGTGTGGGTCAGAAAGACAAAATTGAACAATTGACCAAAACTGTTGATATGTCTGTAATTTTTCATTATTATGTATTTGCAAATGTTTGTAATAATACTTCTTAATTCTCCCTCATACCACTAGAGTCAGGATCATAGATTGATAGCTGGCATGGTTCTCAGAGGCCATGTGATTTTACCTCTTAATGGGGTGTTCACGGAGATCTAGCACCATTGGTGCGAGGGTTTGCCAAACCATTTTCTGGGCTGCTCATCCACCTAATTTGCCACACTATGCGCACTTAGAGCTCTAAGAAGTTGTAGCAGGCCTAGCAGCCACAGCTTGATAAAACTGTCTTGGCAGACAAGCTAAAACAGGTTGAGGGTAACCAACAGGCCTCAGACCCATCAGTGAGTTCGGGGAATGTCTGCCTCAAGCATGTGAAAACTTCTTTGGTAGAAAGAGTAGATGAGAACAATTTGTTCAAATAGCCATGAAGGCAGCTAAAGCAAGCACTGTGGAGCACTTAGAGCTTGGTCAGACATCAAAGATGCCAAATTTTTTCACTGCATCATGGGCCATCATCAGTCCTCTTGAGTTTGTCTTGCCACTGGACTTTGATGACTCTGGAAGAGAGAGTGAGGCTGATGACTCTGCAGCTCAGTCTCATTTAGACCTGATTCATGCACAAATCAAGATATTACCTAATGATGTCATTGGCCCTCTTAGAAAACAAAGAATGAAAAACAATAGATTAGGAAACTCAGGCCCAGAGTCCCAGAGAAGTGAACTGATTTTTATTGAAATCAGTTGCATTGAAACAATGAACATACTGATCATACAGGTATGAAATATCCATCAAATGCAGTCCTTATTCTGCTGTTGAGTTATGTCTTTGTCTTAAAAGTTCAGTCAGAATAGTAAGCTTTACATTATATCCACTACCACAGAAGACACAAATAGAGGCAAAGGCAAACTCTAATTACCGTCATAAGGAACAAAAGTCAGGGAGTCTGCCCTTCATGAATCAAAGGTGAACTAATTGTGAGCCATGTGAGGCCATTATTCTCTTTTGGGTAATCTCAGAGAGTGGGAAGGTATTCCACCTGCTCCTCCCCACCCCCATTGTGGGCTCAGCTGTCTTGGTTATACCAGTTAAGTTTTGGAGTTCCTTCAATCCCATTTCATTTATCTTTTCTCTTGGCAATCTTTATCTCTCTTCAAGGCACAACTCAGATGCCTCCATGAAGACTTTCCTGATCTCTCCACTCTCCTCCCACCTCCAAGTTGGTAAAGTTTATCCTGCCCTACTATCCCTGTATATGTTGAATTTTCCCTGCCCCCTCCTCCCCAGTATAAACTCTTAGGTAGCAGGATCTTTATCCTTCCTTCCTTCCTTCCTTCCTTCCTTCCTTCCTTCCTTCCTTCCTTCCTTCCTTCCTTCCTTCCTTCTTTCCTTCCATCCTTCCTTCCTTCATTTCTTCCTTCCTTCCTCTCCTTCTCCTCCTTCTCCTCCTCTTTCTTTTTCTTCTTCTTCTCACCCAACACTTAGTAAAGCATCTTAAACAGAGAAGACACTTAAAAATATTTTTAAAAATTTATTTATTCACTTTTAGTATACAACATTCACTTCTATAATCCCTTGAGTTTCACATTTTTTCCCCTTCCCTCTCCTCCCTTCCTTCCTCACCCCCCACCATGGCAGCACGCAATCAAATATAGGATCTACAAATACCTTCACATTAAACTTTAGTCAGGTTGTAAAGAAGGATTATAACAAGTGGAGTGAACAATGAGAAAGAGGAGACAAAACAAAAAAAGAGAGACAGCAAGTAGTTCACTTCAGTCTGCATTCAGACTCTGTAGTTCTTTCTCTAGATGTGTAGATCTCTTTCCATCATGCGTCCTTTGGAATTGTCTCATAACCGTGCAATGCTAAGAGGAGCCCGGTCTAGCAAAGTGAGTCGTCACACATACATTGTGTCTGTAATTGTGTATGAATTTCTCCTGGTTCTGCTCTTCTCACTCAACATCAGTTTATATAAGTCTCTCCAGGTTATTATGAAGTCTGCCTGCTCCTTATTTCTTACAGCACAATAGTATTCCATTACAATCATATACCACAACTTTTAACAAATATTCTTTACTTAAATTGAAACCAAGCTGGACTACATTTGGTAAACTGCGCAACGCTTCAAGGGCTCCTGTGCATTGCCGTCTTTTCTAACACATAGATTTTCCTTGTGATGTCGTAAGGTTGCGAATCTTGGAAAACCACAATCATGAGAGAATCCAAGTTGAAAGTGACCCAAATGACACTGCAGTGATGTCTCTCTTTCTCTCTCTCTCTCTCTGTATATGTATATGTGTGTGTATACACACACATATACATATATACACACACGTACATACAATATATGTTTGTATATGTGTATATATATATATATATATATATACACACACACACACATATATAGGGGCTATATATAAGGAGTACTTTAAGTGGTACAGAGGAAATATATGATCAGAAAAGTACATAAGCTACTCACATAGCACTATTCAAACAGTTAAAATGTATAAAAAGACATAGAAAAAGACTCCACAAATAGAGGATGATAGGTTGGCTACGTCCTCTGCTAAGGGTCATTGGGAGAATATTTGCTGTTCAGTCATTTTTTGGTTGTATCTGCCTTTTTGTGACCCTATTTGGTTTTTTTTTGGGGGGGGGGGTTGGCAAAGATTTGCTGAGTTGGACGACCTGGATTTCTTCAGGTCATTCTACAGATGAGGAAACTGAGGCAAACAGGGTTAAATGACTTGCCTGGAGTCACACAGCTTGTAAGCATCTGAGACCAGATTTAAACTCAAGAATATAAGTCTTTTCAATGCCAGGTTCAGCACTCTCAGCACTGTGTCACCTAGCTACCCTGGAAGAATATACGTAGAAAGAATTACACAGGATATGAAGACAGGGATAGTTTGTGATCTGTATGGATGGAAGGAGTGTTTGGGTCAATAAGATCAGCGTTCTATTGAAGCAGTCAGCCAAGGAACATTTGTTTATAACTATGTCCCACAGACTTGACCACAGATTATCTCTTCTAGCCCTAATTTTCTCAATCACAATGGCAGCAGAATGTACCTACAGTGCTTTTATGGGGAAATGGGCATCTCCACTTGTAAGCCCACACCAATCAGTGCTAATTAGGGTAGGTTAGGCTTACAGACGAGATCAATTTTGACTTGGAGCTAGTTCAGGATGCCATTTATCCACATGATAGATGAATTAGTTTCACTGGCAAGTGTTAACCACGCTCTCATCTGGTTTAGTAACATGGTTGGACAAGGAGCCCCTGGAGCCGCTTAGTACATGAGCTTGCCAGCTGGACACACTGAATCTATTTAGATGGAATCAGTTGACTTAATCTATTTCTGGAGGGCTGTTTGAGAATAGAGGGCTAGCCCCTAGTGCAAAGATGAATGATTTGCAAAAAAGAAACCATTTTCATGGTTTCCTTTTGTTGGAAAGCTTCATTGATTGAATTTTTGTAAATGAAATAATTTTTAAATACACTAAGGGAGGATGCCTTTTTATTTAGGGATCAAAACTCTTGATCATTTTATTTTAAATTAATTCTTTTTCAATTAGCAAAAATTTATTTTTTCTCCCTCTCTACTCTCTACTATTGAAAAAGAAAAACAAAACTCCTGTAATAAATATGCATGGTCAACCAAAACAAATTCCTTCATCATCCATGTTAAAAAAATTTCTTATTCTGCACCTTGAATCTATCACTTCTTTTTCAGGAGGTAGGTACCATGCTTCATGTATGGGGGTGTTCAGGGAGGATTAGCACCTCTGGTATGAGAGCTTGCAGAGCTCTTTTCAGGTCTCCTTATCCATCTTTAATTTCCACTCATCACTCAATTCTCACCGGTGACTCCAAGGAACTGTAGAAAGCCCAGCGGGCACACCTCAGTAAAACTATCTTGGCAGATGGGCTAGACCAGGTTGAGGGTAACCAACAGGCCTCAAACCCATCAGTTAGGTAGGAGAGTGTCTTTCCCAAGCAGGTGAAGACTTGTCCTAGTGGGATGGGCAGATGAGAATGATTTGTTCCAGTGGCCATGAAGGCAGCTGAGCTAGCCCTTGGTCAGATATCAAAGATGCCAGAGTCACCCATGGCATCGTAGGCCATAGCCAGTCATCCTGACTTTTGTCTTGCCACTGTACTTTGACGACTCTGGGAGATAGAGTGAGGCTGACAACTTTGTCAACACTGACTTACTTAATTCCAATTTATGAGCAAGTCAAGACATCACCCCATGATGTCATGGGTCTTCTTCAAAAATGAAGGACAAATGACAACAGCAACAACAACAGCATGCTTCCATCATGGTCTTCTGGAATTATGGTGGATTATTGCATTAATCAGAGTTTTTTATGTTTCTCAAAGTTTTATATTTCTATAATGGCATTGTATACATTTTTCAAAACTGATTTCACTCTGAATTAACTCATAGAAGTCTTCCTAGGTTTCACTGAAGCTGTTTCTTTCATCATTTTTTATAGCACAATAGTATTCTATTGCATTCATAAGCCACAATTTATTTGGTCATTCCTTGATTGGTGGATACTCCATTAGTTTCTAGCTCTTTACTCCTATGAAAAGAGCAGCTCTAAATATTTTTATACATATGGGTCCTTTTCTTCTTTCTTTTATCTCCTTGGTATATACCTAGTAGTGGTATTGGAGGGTCAAAGGATATGCAAGATTTAGTAACTTTTGGGGCATAATTCCAAATTGCTTTCCAGAATGGTTGGGTTAAATCACAGTTCCACCAACAGTGCATTAATATGCCTGTTTTTCCAGAGCCCCTCTAACATTTTTCATTTTACCACAATGCCTTTTCTAAAACTTTTACTCCTCAAACTTCCCATTCCTCCCTCATGCCCCCACCCTTTTAGTAGAGATCCTTGTCTCAGATTTCATGGGAAAAAATCACATTCACCAAGAACTTCTCTTTGTTCTCTCACATGACACATGTGCCTTTCACTATTATCTCCTCCTTTCTCCCTATAATATGAAGATATTGTCTTTTTTCTTGCCAAGGCAAACCCTTCCTCATGCACAAATAGTACATCTCATTTCTTTCTATCTTCTCCAGGAGATTCCCTGCTTTGTTATCTCTACTCACACACTTATCTTAAGTCTCTCCATGTCTGCTGACCGCTTCCCTACTGTCTACAAACATGCCTGTCACCCTCATCTTCATAAAAAAAAAAAAATTGATTCCTCCACCCCTGCTAGCTGTCATTTTATATCTTTCCTTCTTTTCATGACTAAATTCCTTGAGAAGATACAGTTAGTGCCTCCACTTCCCTTTCTTTTTCCTTAGCAATAAAAACTGAAATTGCTCTTTCCAAGGTTACCAGTGATTTCTAAAGTCCCTATCTAATGTTTTTTTCCCTCAGTCCTCATCCTTATTGAACTCTCCACAGCCTTTGACATTGTTGATCACCTTCCTTTCCTTGATAGTTTCTTTTATCTAAGTTTTCAGGAGATGTTTCTCTCCTGGCTCTCCTCCTACCTCAACTACTTCCTTCTCTGTTTTCTTTGCTGCCTCTTTATCCAGATGGTGGCCTAAGTGAATAACCATAGTGAGACTTCCGAAGTTCTGTCTTTGGCCTTCTTTTTTTTCTTCCTCTATACTATTTCTCCTGATGATCTGATCAGCTCCCGTAGATGCAGTTATCATCTCTATATAGTTGAGGTTCAGGTCTATTTGTGTAACTCTAACCTTCCTCCTGACCTCCTAACTCACATCTCCAACTGCCTATTGGACATATTGAACTGTTATGTAGACAGCTAAATTTCCAAGTGTCCAAAACTGAATTCATTATCTTCCTACTCCTCCCCTCCATAATCCCCTCTTTCTAACTTTCCTATTACTTTTCAGGGCACAATCATCTTCCAGTCATCCAGGCTCCCAATATAATTGTCATTCTTGACTCCTCACTCTTTCACTCCCCATATCCAAATCAATTGCCAGGTCCTTTTATTTCTAACTTTGCAACATTTCTTGAGTCTCCTCTGAGACCTTATAATCACTGGTGTAGACCCTTGTCACCTCTTGCTGGGACTATTGTAATCTCATGTTGGTTGGTCTCCCTGAATCAGTTCTTTCCCATTCCAATCCATCTTCTATTTAACTAAAAAGCTGATTTTTCTAAAGAGCAAATCTGACCATGTTATCTCTCTAATTAATAAACTCCAGTGGCTTCCCATTTCTTCCAGGATCGAATATAAAATCTTCTGTTTGACTTTTAAAGCCCTTCATAACCTGACTCCTCCTTATTTTTCTAGCCTTCTTGTACCCATTCCCGTCTATATACCCCTCAATTCAATAACACTGACCTTCTTGCTATCTCTTGCACAATTCCATTTCCCAACTTGGTGTTTTTCTCTTGCCATCCTCATGTCTAAAATGCTCCCCCTCTTTATCTCTACTTTTTGGTTTCTCTGGTTTCTGTCAACTCAGCCAAAATCTCATCTTCTGCAAGAAACCTTTCCCAATCCTCTTGTATCTTAGTTTGTTTTCTTAAAAAATATATTTATTTTTGGTTTTCAACATTCATTTCTTTAAGTTTCAAATTTTCTCCTCCTCCCTCTCATTCCCCCTCCCCTAGACAGCATGCAAGCTGATATAGGTTCTGCATACTCTTTTCTATTAAATGTATTTTCACATTAATCATGTTATATAGAAGAATTAGAATGAATGGGAGGAACCATGAGAAAGAAAAAAAACCCAAAACAAACAAAAAAAGGAAAATAGTCTGCTTCGCTCTGCATTCAGACTCCATGGTTCTTTCTTTGAATCTTAGTCCCTTTTCTTTATTAATTATCTCCAATTTGTCCTGCACATATCTTGTTTGTATAGAATTGTCTACATGTCATCTCCTCCATTAGACTGTGAACTCCTTGAGAGTAAGGATTTTTTTAAACCTTTCTTTGTATCCCCAGTGCTAAGCATAGTGCCTGGCATATAAGATGAGCTTAATAAATGCATGTTGCCTTGACTTTGTGGTCAATATTTATTAATCTAATAGGTGGAGGTGGAGCCTCAGAGTTGCTTAAGTTTGCATTTCTCTCTTTATTAGTGATTGAAAGCGTTTCTGTCCCTCCCTCCCCCACCCCCCACATGCTCACTGACAGCTTGGTTTCTTCTTAGAAGATGAAATGTGTTCTTTAGAAAACAGCTTTATCGGGGCAGCTAGGTGGTGCAGTGAATAGAACACTGGCCCTGAAGTCAGAAGGACCTGAGTTCAAATCCGGCTTTAGACACTTAACACAAAAAAATAGCCATTGACCTTGGGCAAGTCACTTAACCCCATTTGCCCTGCCCTCCCCCCTCCAAAAAGCAAAAAAAGAAAAACAAAACCCCCAAACCCTACTTTATCAAAACTGTCTTATCAATTGGAGACTGATAAATCTCAATTTACTCTTATTCTTGTAAATCTGAATCATTGACTGATTCAATATATTGTGGAAAATGTGATTGTATTTGTATACTCTGATATAAACAAATGAAAATACAGAATTCTAAAACTAGTCATTTGAGGTAAGTATTATATTATCCACCTACTATATCTACTAATTATTGATACTTAATCAGTATCAAATTGTTTTGTTGATTGTTGCTTTGTGGTACACAGTGTGAAATCTGCTATTGCTAGGTCCCTATAATCCTCCCCCCTTTCCCTTGATACTTCCCTTGATACTCTTGAGTTTTTGTTTCTCCAAATGAATTCTGTTGTTATTTCTCTAGCTCTATGAAGTAAGGCATTGATAATTTGACCAATATGATGCTAAATATTATCTTTATTATTATTGTATTGGCTCAGACTACAATGAATAGTCCTCCAATTATTTAAATGTCTTTATTTAAGTAAAGAGTATTTTCTCATTATAATCATATAGTTCCTGAATATATCTTGATAAATAGAATCCAAAATATTTTATACATTCTATAGTTATTTTAAATGAGAATTTCTATTTCTCTCTTCCTACCTGATTTTGCTGGTAACGTACAGAAATACTGATGTTTTATGTTGATTGATTTTATATCCTGAAACTTTGCTAAATTACTAATTATCTAAATTTTTTAGTTGTTTCTCTAGGGCAATGTTTCTCAACCTTCCTAATGCCATGACCCTTTGATACAATTCCTCATGTTGTGGTGACCCCCAACCATAAAATTATTTTCGTTGCTACTTCATAACTGTAATTTTGCTACTGTTATGAATCGTAATGTAAATATCTGATACGCAGGATGTATTTTCATTGTCACAAATTGAACATAACCCACAGGTTGAGAACTGCTGCTCTGTATATAACTGCTGTTATATACATCATCAAATAATCTGCGAAATGGATAATTTTGTTTCTTCTTTGCTTACAGTTCTTTCAATGTCTTCTTATTGTCTTATTGGTATAGCTAGCATTTCTAGCACTATATAAAATAGAAGTGGCAATAATAAACATTCTTGCTTAATCCCTCGTCATATGGGAAGTTAAGGAAGATTTCTAACTAAAGGTATCTACAGTGAATACTTACCTCAAATGACCAGTTTTAGAATTCTGTATTTTCATTTGTTTATATCAGAGTACACAAATATAACTACACTTTTATTTTTTCAAGTCATAATATATTAGAATATCTATATTTTTCTTTCCCTTTCCAATTCCTTCCTATCCCTTACTGCTCCTATACATCACTTCCCTAACCAGCCCAACTTTTGATAGGTTTTATGGCAGCATTTTCAGAGACTATGAAAGGTATCAGGATGGAGAATATAATAAGGGGAAGTCTGTTTCAAGGATAAAGAGAGGAAGTTAAATTCATACTGGTACACTATGCTTTGGTTAAAAGGCGGATGAAGGAGAGGTTCAAAGGTACTGGTCAAAATGATGTTTAGGGATTATTTATGGGCTTCACTATATTTTCTCTGGCTCCTACAAGCTCATAGCATTCTAGAAATACGGGAAATCCTTAGAAATTATTTAGTTCAACCCTTTCATTTAATGCATGAGGAAACTAAGGGGAACTTAGAAGCATTAACAAATTTGTCCAGAGTAACATAGGTTATTTGTCAATAACACGGTCAAGATTAGAAGACAGGTCTTTTGATTCGTAGTACCATATGCCACTCTCCAATCTAATGTCAATTGTACAGTGGAGAAAAAAAAATCAGTGGAATAAAGAGCAATTTGTATTATTCAATGTCAATTTGAATATAATTAGTTCATTCAAATGAAGTGTCAGTAACAAAGCAGAATAAATATTTTCAGTTGTCATTGCTAAAAAGTCTAATTAGTAAGCTTATGCAATGGATGCCCAGTCTGTTCTATTATTTTAAGCAGAGTGGCAATATGATTTTCATTGCAATTTTCCTAAGTCCATCAGTCTATGAAAATTATCTAGACAATGGAAAGACTGAAGTAAAAGGAATCCCAACTCATCATCTCGATTATCTGTTGATAATGAAAGCTTTTATTGGTAATGTCAAATTAGCCAAAGGCTAAGAAACCCCCCAGAGTAACAGAAATGCTTGTATGTAGTATGCATGTATGTATGTATTTTTGGGTAAATCAGAGATTTTTAATCTTTTTTGTGTAATAGACCCCTTTGTTGATCTGTGAAGCCATCGGACCTTTTTTCAGAATAATCTTTTAAAATGCATACAATAAAATGCATTGGATTGCAAAGGAAAACCAATTATATTGAAATAAAAAACACAAATTTTTCAGCTTCCAGGTTAACAACCCTTGGGTTAGATGGATGGAAAATTGGACTGAAATCTATAAAATGAGAGATTTTTATTACAGCAATGACAATGTTGTACAATTTCTCCATTGTGTCTCCCTTCTTGACATTGTCTACTCTCTTAGATTTCATATGATATCAATTTAAAGAAAATATAATTATGTATATACTTAAGAAACCAAGAAAGCAAGTGATTCCTATCTTTTACCATTAATGATCCTAATGGAATCGGGTAAATGGTTTAGAAAATAATGATTGTATGCTACACTATTAACTTTTAACTAGACCTTGAAGGCTGTATCATTGACTTCTTATTTCCATTTTTCCAGCTTGGCTGCTAAAATCTTTGGACATAAATCCTGAGATAAGGGCTGCTCGAAAGGAGCTATTCAATGTAGCTCCCCAGAGATAGGTCCTGTTCTGCAGTCTTTAAGTGTATCTTGACCTGGTTCCAGAATCCTGTGGGCTGAAAATAGCACTGGGCAACTCAGCAGTGAGGCTATGCTTAGAGACAAGAGTATGGACCTCAACAGAACTAAGTCAAAATCATTTTTTCATCCTTCCAGGGCTACTCCCTGGCTTTTTAGGTATAACTGCCATTTCCCAACTCTCATTAATTTCAAGGGTCTTAGTAGCTCAACTGGACCAGAATTTGTTGCAGAGAAACTTAAATAATGTACCTCTACCTGTGTGAGTCTCCAGAGATAATTGAAAATATGAATCCATAAAAGGAACTCAAATGGCAAATTTATGACTGAAAGGCTAGCATGTGTTCTGTTACCAAGTTCCAGGAATTTTGAATTGAGCATCTCAGAGATGGGTTCTGTTCAGGCTTTGATTTGAATATGGATGGGCTTTCTGAGCTTACGTAAGTTGAAATATCAAATTGTAATGAAGCATTTCAACATCATAGACAATTCACTTATATATTCTTTTCTATTTGACTGATGATAGTAGTGGAAAGAACCTCAATGTTGAAGTTCAAGTCCCAGGTGTGATACTTATTGGCTGTGTCACCTGGACCAAATCACTTAATCTTTTAAAGCTCTATCTGGGAAAAAATGAATATAATACCAACTGCATCACTCATACCCTCTGGTGTTGTTGTTAGGAAAATATGTTATAAGCCAAAAGTTACGATATGAATGTAAGCTATTCTTATTAATTCTAGAATTATGGAAATGTTTAGCCTGGAGAAAAGAAACCTCTATTTGAAGGGCTAATATGTATGAGAGTGATTAGACTTGATTTGCTTGTCCTCAAAAAGAAAAACTAGAGCATTGTGTGGAAGATATAGAAAGGCCATTTCTGGATGAATATAAGGAAAAAATTCTTTTTTTTTTTCTTTTTTGAAGGGCAACTGGGATTAAGTGACTTGCCCAAAGTCACATGGCTAGTAAGTGTGTCAAGTGTCTGAGACTGGATTGGAACTCAGGTCCTCCTGACTCCAGGGCTGGTACTCTATTCACTGCGCCACCTAGCCACCCTGAAAAAATTCTTAAAAATTGCAAATATTCAGAAGAAGAATGGTCCACCATGGGAGATAATCGCTTCTTCCTCCTAGAAGTACTTCACGAAGAGATAGAGTATTCAGATGTGAGTTGAGCCAGATAGCATCTGTGGTCCTTTCCAACTCTTTGATTCTATGATAATATGTTAGCAAGAGTCACCACAAGACAAGAAAAAAAATTCTCAGTTCCAATATCACAACATAGGGAGAACAATTGTTGAAAAAAAAAAATAGAATCATAAACTAGAAGAGACCTTAGTGATCATCTTATTTCAACCTCTTCATTTTTATAGAAGATGAAAATGAGATGCCCAAAGGTTAAAGAATTTGTCCAGGATCTTATATCCACTTAGTGATAGAGCTAGAACTAGAGAAGATAATTTAAAATCAAGCTTTTATGGAAATAAGTCAAGAAGTGATATCATTTTCTCTTTAGGCATACATACTGTTTGTTCCCCAGTGACAACCTTTTAAATGCCACATCTTACTTTCCATTTTAGTCTTTGAGATTTAGCAAGCCTTCCAAATCTGTTTATCTTTTCTTAACATTCAAATTATCTCTTATAATTTACTTAGAAATGTTCTATTAATGTACGTGCCTCTGGAGCTTATAAATAGATGTCTGGAATACTCACAATCAAGTTGAAGAAACAGAACCACAAAAGCAAAAATAAGGACCAATGCCTTGACCTTGGGAGGTATGATTCTTTAGAGTTCCACGTTACAGGAATACTGAACCTCGGAATGAAAACTGAGCAGTAAATGAGTGATATGAATGAAGGACTTCAATTATTCAGAAATCTACTTGATATTTCATCTTGCTAATATCAATATTATCTGATAACTTCTTGCTGTGTTTTGCTGACAATTTCATTTCTTATAACTGAGAGAAATATATGAGAGAAACAGATATGCTAGTCTAAATTTTAACCAAAAAGGACGAAATGATTATTTAAAGTGAAAATGACCATATTATCTTAGAGTTCATGAGTCAAAGGAGGAGACCTGGGCATTTACCTTAAACATTGGGAATGACAAATTAATAATCACATAATAAGTACCCACTATGTACCGACACTTTTAGGCAGTGAAGATTCAAAGGTAAAAAAAAAAGATCATAAGATGACTGATCCAAAAGTAGAAGGGGCTCCAGAAGTCATCTAATTCATGAAGAGACAGAGTATTCAGGTGTGACTTGGGCCAGATAGCATCTGTGGTCCTTTCCAACTCTTTGATTCTGTGATAATGTGTTAACAAGAGTCTGCACATGAGGAAACTAACTTCCAAGGAGATTAAGTCACTTCGCCAAGGTCACAGAGCTGGTAATGGTCAACTGTGAATATAAGTCCTCTGACTCTACTCAGAACAGTGCCAATATTGATTCTTTTGTACCATGCTGTCTCTTACTAAATCTGAATATGATATCATTGCCAAAAACTCTAAAAGACAGTACAGTTCAGTAAGGGTATGGGTATCTACAAGTGAAAGTCTTATTAGAAAAAAATAATCCCAATAAAGAAGAAAAGGAGAAGACATCTAAATAAATAAATATGGCTACATTGGGAACACTCCAATTCAATTCAAACAGCTTTAAAAATACATTTTAATGATGCCTTTTTTTTAACATCAGTCACTCAACCATTTTTGTATATTTTCCCACTTCACTCCCTGTCCATCCCTGATAATGATGTCTCTTTTATAAATAAGAAAAACAGCAAGGCAGAACCAATGGAACAGAGTGACTATATTGGATAGTCTGCAATGTTTTATACCTCTATGGAAAGGAGGGAAGTAAATGTGTTCATCTCTTCTCTGGGTCCATTACCGTGATTCAGTGTTAAAGAAACAGCTATTAGGACAGTGTTGCAGAACCAAAGAATTCATGGAGGAGAGTGAAATATAAGAAGACTAGAAAAGTAGGAAAAGGTCAGGTTGTGAAGAGTTTTAAATGCTAAACACAGGAGTTTATATTTTATCTTAGAGATTACAGAGCCAACGGAATTAATTGAATAGGGTGGAATAGGCAGGCTCTCAAGAAAAATTACTTTGACAGCTACGTGGAGGATGGATTGCAGTGAACAGAGACTTGAGGCAGGGAAATTAATTAGAAGGCTATTGAAATTGCTCAGGCAAAGGATGATAAAGGCCTGAACTATGATGGTGGCTATGTGAGTGGAAAGAAGGAACAGAATACAAGAGACCTGATAAAGGTAGAAATGATGAGATTTGGCAATGATTGGATATGTGGGATGAGTGAGAATTAGGTTTCAAGGATGACCTCAAGGTTATAAATCTGCATGACTGGGGGGGGGCAATTATAGTTCTTTTAACAGTAAAGGGGAAATTTAGAAGAGGGGGTTGTTTATGGTGAGAGTTCTGTTTAGGTCATATTGAGTTTAAGACATTTATGGCATATCCATTTCAAGATGTCCAAAAGGCAACTGGTTATAGGAGACTGGATCTCAGGAGAATGACTAATGCTGGATCTATAGACCAATCAGCTACACAGTGATGATAATTTAACCCAGGGGAGCTTATGAGATCAACAAGTGAGAGAATGGTAGAGAGAGAAAAGAAAGGAGTACCCAGAACAGTGTTGAGGGTGAGGGGTTAGTAGAATTGACCCGCATGAGGATCCAGCAAAGAAGACTCAGGAGGAGACGTAAGAGAACGAAGAGGAGAAGCAAGAGGGAGAAATGTCATAAAAACCTAGAACGGAGAGAGTGTGTAGGAGGAGAAAATGACAAAGTCGAATGTTGCAGAGGGGTCCTAAGGAGAAGGATGGGAAAGCCATAGATTGGATGAGTAAGAGGTGGGAGAGGACAGCGTCCATTTACCGAGTTCGGAAGCGAGGTGGCAGAAGGCTAAGAAGGCAGTAAAAGGAGAAGGAGAGGCAGTTCACTAAAGGGCCAAAACAGGAAGGGGAGGAGAACGTAATCGGAGCAAGTCTGATGGTCCAGGAAAGAACTGAGAGGTCAAGAGGTAAAGAACTAGAAGGAGTCGTAAAGCGTAGGGAGAGATGGAAAGATAAAGGAGTTCAGAGTGGAAGAGCATGAAAGGAGAATAATTAAAGGTGATAGAAAGAGGGAGGGAACGATCATCTCTGTGTAGTTGGAGGAGTAAGCAGGTCACTGGAACTGAGTAAGCTGAGGAACTAGAAAGTTAAAGTATTTCAGGGAGCATCAATATGTTTGTTAAGGTCTCCTAGTATGAGAGAGACAGACTATGAGGCAGGCGCTAAAAGCAGTGCCACTTAATTTCCATTTTGTTTGCATCTCTATCCTAGGCGGTGTGTATTAACATGCAAAGGGTAGAGCAAAACCTGGTTAAGAGGGAATTGGAGCCCAAGAGAGGTAAGGAGGCAATAAGAAAGCGTCTAACTGCTTTGCAATGCAGTTGTCTAGTCCCAGTCTAATAATATCCCCGGGTGTATGGGGTGTTCAGGGGGGACTAGCACCTCTGGCATGAGGACTTGCTGAGCCCTTTTTGGGGCTGCTCATTCACCTTTGGTGTCCACCTGGCATGCAACTCTCACTTGTGGTTCCAAGAAACTGTAGTATGTGTAGCATCCACGCCCAGTAAAGCCATCTCGGCAGACAGGCTTAACCAGGTTGAGGGTAACCAATAGGCCCTAAACCCATGTGAGTTAGGGAGGTATTTACTATGAGCATGTGAAGACAGCCCCCAGTGGAATGGGTGGACAGGAACAATTTGTTCCAACAGCCATGAAGGTAGCTGAAGCAGGCACTGTGGAGCACTTAGAGCTTGGCCAGACATCAAAGATGCCAAGGTCCACTGCATGCTGGACCATTGTCAGAAATCTTGACTTGTTCTGCCACTAGATTTTGATGACTCTGGAAGGAGAGTGAGAGGCTAATGACTTTGTGTAACTCTGCCTCACTTAAATCCAATTCAGGGAGAGTCAAGACATCATACCTTTGAAATTATTGGTCCTCTTAGAAAAAACAAAGGACAAGTGACTATTATATTCCAAAGTCTTCAAAGGACTTGTGGTATGCTTTCATTATGAGCAAAATGAAGTAAACACAGCCTATTGATGTTGTTATTGTGGTGGTGATTAGATTAGTTCAGAGATTTAGGTTACTAGGTCATGGGAATACTAAAGATATAATGTATCTTGATTTCAACAAAGCATTTGACAGTCTTTCACAACAATAGAAAATTATAGCCTTGATGAAAGTAACTTAGGCGGTGGTGTAAGTATTGAAAAACTATGCCTAATCAATAAAAAACTGATCATTGAATGTGTACCTAAAACAAGGGCTTTTCTGTGTCATGGACCCCTCTTTTAATCAGGTGGAAGCCTGTGGACTCCTTTTTAAAATAATATTTTTAAGTGTACAAAATAAAATATATAGAATTACAAAGGAAACCACTTCTATTGACAACACTGTAGCAGCAAGATTGTTTTGAGAATGACTTTGAGTGTATAAGTCTTTTTGACTATTACAAATACCTAAATTAACAATAAAGGATATACGAAGAAAGATACTGTCTACATCTGGAGAAGGAACTGATAAATAGAAGTATATATATAGAATAATTTTACATTTATATGTATAAAAACACACACATACCTATTTGTATCTATTGGTAGCCATCTTGGGGGGGGTGAGAAAAAAGGGGAAAAAAGAAAATTACATGATAATTTTATTATATATCTAAAAGAAACAGCAAGTTGTACATAATAGACTTAGAGTTTTAGGTGAAATAATCTTTTTTATTATACCATGTTATAGAATTGCTTGTTTTATTCCATAAATTAAAATTAAAAAAATAAAATTATCAGAATATCAAAAAAAGTATGTTTATGGACTCCCACATTAAAAACTCCTGACCTAGAGGGAAGTCTCTCTGTCTTTTATACTGAAGCATTTGGTATTTTAAATCAATTTCTGTCTGTTTATGATGATGTGGATAGCATAAGATCATAGTATTTAAAGTTGGAAAGGATCTTAGGGATGATCTAATCCAACCTCTTCATTTTTCATAAGGAAATGGAAGTCTTGAGAAGGCAAGTGATTTGAGCAGTCTCATAGGTTATTTGTCACAGAGGTGGAATTTGAATCCAGAACCTCTATTTAGAAATCCAGTAGTGTTTCTACCATATGTAATAGCAAGCAAATTAGTACTTTGCGGCTTGTTTCAGCTATTCAAGTACCTTTGAGCCTCACCTTTGATTGTGCCAAGTATTTGTTGGAAGCAGTGTATATTTGTGTGGCCCTTAATAGACCTAAGGGAGTTTGGAGACATTTCCTGCCCTTAATTGGCCTAATGTCAT
This sequence comes from Pseudochirops corinnae, assembly GCA_028646515.1. Classification (NCBI taxonomy): domain Eukaryota; kingdom Metazoa; phylum Chordata; class Mammalia; order Diprotodontia; family Pseudocheiridae; genus Pseudochirops; species Pseudochirops corinnae. The sequence continues at coordinate 120,596,438 of CM053590.1, forward strand.
CACATGGAGCCCATGGTGGGAGAAGCTTGCTGAAAGAGCGGAACAGGAAGGGTAGAACAGGAAGGAGCAGAACAGATAAAAGCTCAAGCACAAGCTGGGACCAACCCAAGCAGAACTGAGAGGGAGAATGTTTGTGCTGTTTGGTACTCTGTCTGTCTTTTCTGTCTATGTTGATATTACTTTGTCAGAATGAAGGATTCTCTTTTTTGAAAGAGGACCTTACCTGAAGGCCTGAAAGAGGACTTTACTGCTGATACAGAAACCCTGAAAGAGGGCTTTACTGCTGTTTACAGAAGTCCTGGGACTTTACTGTTGATTTGTGTTTGATTTGTCAGACAGAAGCTTTGTCTGTTGGTTTGTGTTACTTTGTCAGACAGAAAGTGAATTGAGATGATAGTGCCAGCAAAGTGTGTAAATATTGCTGTAGCTCTGTTAAACTTTGTCTCCCTAGAAACAGAAACTGCAAAGTGCTTGGAGTGGAATAGTCCCCATGGGGTGAGATATAGAACCAGAGCAGAGAGCTGCCTATGTGTGAATCCAAGCAACAGCTGGGAGTGTGGAAGAGGAGCCATGGGGTTTGGAAGTCAGCCTCGAGTTAAGATGAAAGAAGATTTTACTTGGGTACTCAGTGCTGACTGATGATATTGTAACTTACTGTGACCTAGGGGTGGATGGTTCTTGTACTTTCTGCTACCCCTTAAGGATGATTGGAAGTCAACCTGGAGTCAAGATGAAAGAAGACTTGACTTGGGTACTTTATATTGATCGAGGAGATTGTGACTTACTGAATGATACATTTTGTTTAAGACTATGTGGCCAGCTTAGTAATAAGTTTTTTATGTTATATTGTTGGGAATGTCGTGCTTTAGTTTCTTGAATGTTTTGCTTTAGTTTATTGATGAATAAATAGTTCACTGTACTATGCAATTAGATCCTTAAAGTTATTCACAGCAGCAGTCCTTAGGAGAGCTGCTCAGGATTGGTTTTACAATATACTATTTGAAGCCCTAACAGTGCTGTGTCTTTGTATAACCTGTCTGCAGTATTTGTAATGCACTCCCTCCTCATTCCCATCTCTTAGAACTCCCAGCTCCCTGTATACCTCTGTTTATACCTTAGGCAGCACCTCTTATGAGTCCTTTCCTCTTTCCCTTAGTTGGTGGGATGCTCTCTGATTCTTGAAGTGAGAAATTTGTTAGTTGTTTTGCCTTTTCTTTCTATTTAATTTTCTGTGTACATGTATTCTTCAAGAGAGGCATAAGCTCCTTAAGCTCAAAAAATTGTTTCAATATTATCTCTTTGTATCCCAAATGTTTAGTGCAGTATCTTACACTTGATAAATGCTTATTGAATTGAATTGAACATGAAAAAGACTTAGTAGTTTTAGTTCAATTGATCAATAAACACTTGTTATGCACCTACTATGTGTCAAGGCATTGTGTTAAGGGCTGGGGATGCAAAAAGAGTCAAAAGACTCCCTCTAATTGACTACAAGGATCATGATGAGTCAATGATACAAAATTGTGTCAGCTTCAAGGGAGATAGTGGTCCTACTGCTCTTTGTTGTCATCAGATAACATTTATAACAATGTTATTCTGGGCACCATATTTAAGGGAGACTATTGCAGGAGTGTGCTAGTAAATGTTTAATAACCAGTTCTATGAGAAAAAAGTATATATAATAAGCTTTTAAGCTTAATCTGCCTTACTAACATGTTCATTACTTTCTTAATTCTAAATAATCAAAACTATAAACAAATCCTGATTTGCTGATTAGTGAGGTGTAAATGTTTATATTGAAAATTTATCAATCGGTTCTCTGAGTCTGAGTTGGCTCTAATACACACACCCTGACATCTGTTGCTTATCCTTTATTTTTTGAAGAGGATTAATAATATCATTGGGCAATGTCTTGACTCATGTGTGAACTGGATTTAAGTGAGGCAGAACTGGACAAAGTTGTCAACCTTACTCTCTCTTCTAGAGTCATCTAAGTCTAGTGTCAAGACAGAAGTCAAGATGACTGGCAATGGCCTGGATGCAGAGGATGACCATGGTATCTTCAATGTCTGATCAAACTCTGAGCACTCCACAGAGATTGCTTCAACCACTGTCACGGCTGTTGGTACAAATTGTTCTCATCCTCCCATTTTTCCAGGCAAAGTCCTTACATGCTTGGAGTAGACACCAGTTACTCTTAGTAACTTACTTTAGCCCATCCACCAAGATGGTTTTGCCAATTGCACACGCTACAGCTTCTTGTAGCCACAGGTGAGAGTTGAGTGCCAAAAGGTGGGTGAGCTTTGAAAAGGACTCATCAAACCCTCACACAAGAGGTTCTTCTTGAATACCCCATATGTCACAGATCCTATTGGCAAACTGGAGTAAATACAAGAGGAGGACAACTGGTAGGGTGAAGAGTTTAAGAATTTATTATCTCTTATAAAGAATGACTAAAGACCCTGGGAATATTTGGTTTGAAGAAAAGAATATTTGATGGGAACAGGATAGCTGTCTTCAAATATATGATGGGTTATCATGTAAAATAAAGCTTAGACTTATTCTATACAGACCCAGATGGATCAATTATGATTAATGGGTGAAAATAACATGCAGACAATTTTCAATTTAATATAAAGTACTTCTTAACACTTGTAATTGTTTGTGAATCAATTGGACTAGTACAATGGAAATAACATTGAATTGTGGAGTAAAAGAACATGGGTTTAAATTTTGGTTAATAATAATAATGATGATCATGATGATGAAAATAATAACTAGCATTTATAAAACATTTTAAGATTTTCAAGGTACATTGCACATATTATCTCATTTGATCCTCATAAAACCCTGTGAACTAAATGCTGATCCTTTCTTGTATGATCTTAGGCAAGATACATTTCCTGAGCCTCAGTTTCCTCATGAAATAAAATGAGGGAGTTGAACAAGATGACCTCTAATGTCTTTATAGCTCCAAATACTGAATTTTATCATCTTATGGGCCATCTCATAAAGTGGCAAGCAACCCATCACTCAAATGTTTGAGTAGAACAGTTTCTCAATTTTTTTTTTTGCTTAAGTATAATATATAATATAGGTTATATATGGTATATATTATGCATGTAATATATATTATATGTTATATAATAAAGTATTCAGTATAATGATGATGATGATGATGATGATGATGATGTCCACCACACTATAGATAAGTTGGGAGACTTCTATATGTGATGGGAAATTTACATCCAATTTGTGATAGATCTGAGAAAATTACATATTGAAATCCAAGGTACAGTACTGTGTCTGTGGCACACCCTTTGAGCATCAAGGAAGGAAAGACCAGTGACCACTTATCAGGGATATTACAGAGAGAATTTTTGTTTTGGGTGGGAAATTGGCCCTGATGATCTTGAAAATCTCTACTAACTCTAAAGATTCTAAGAGTCTTCTAGTGATGGACCCTGAAATAAGCTGATGAAGATGCCAAACGGACTAAAGCCATCTCAAGAAGGTAGATGGGTGGCAATAAGAAATGGAGGGAAGGATGGTACATCTAGCAGTTCAGTATTGTTGTACATTTCTCCCTCCTTAGTTAATTTTGTCCCCTTAAGACGTATCAGTTGAATAAATGTACAAAATATTTTGTTTGACTGGAAAATAGGAGGGGATAGATAGCTTTTCCTGGCCCAATTTATTAATTTTGTATTTTGAGGATTTAGAGTTTTCTACTGAAGAAGCAGAGGAGTCAATCATACTAACAGAAAGAGACTTTATTTTGGATACACTTTGTTATTTGTTCTTTGTCCTTCGTTTGAGCCATCTGGGTGCAGTGGCAAGCCCTCAATCTCTCCTTCAGTTATTTGTTGTAGGACACCCAGATTGTCCCACACAACTGTTAACTGGACCAGAGGTCTAGATGTTCCAGGAGAAAGGGTGGAGTCTCACTCAGTTGTATCTGGGTACTATTCCATACCTGAAGTCACAGACATGGGAGAATCAATCATAGAGTTAGCTAGAAACTTCTGGCTTAGGAAGTTCCAAGCCCAGAAGATTCTAGATATTGAAGGTAGGATGCAGTTATCAGTTAAGTGGAACATCTCTTAGAGCAGAGCTAGACTATGGTAGGAATACCAGCCCTGAAAAAAGAAATTCCCTTCTCTTCTCAATTTTTAAAAAAATTATAGAATTTTAGGGCTGAATGAGGCTTTAGAGATTATCTAACCCTACTCTTATTTTATAGATAAGGAAACTGAGGCCCAGAGAAGTTATTTTCCCAAAGTCACACAGTAAGTTAGTGGCAGAATTGAACCTAGAATCTGGTTCTTTTGATCCATAAATCTGTGTTCTCTCTATTCCACTCCTTGTCAGTGGTGCCTTTGTAATCAGGGGTAGGGGACCTGTGGTCCTCTAGGTCCTCAGGTGTGCTCCTTTGAATCCAAACTTCGCAGAACAAATCCCTTTAATGAAAGGATTTGTTCTGTAAAACTTGGATTCAGCCAAAAGGCTGCACCCAAGGACCTAGAAGTCCACATGTGGCCTTGAGGCTGCAGGTTCCTCACCCACCTAGTTGCTTTTGATATCTGAGGATATGGAACTCTGGAAACTGGTCAGCATCCTTTAATGAGGTGGTTCAACCCTGGTTGCTTCATTAACCTCACAGGACTAGATGACATCTAACATTCCTTCTAGCTCAAAGTCCTGTGATCCCTACTTTGGTGTCCAAGCTATCATCTCCACATCTAAGTAGGGATAATGAGGCTATGTCTTGAATAGGTGAATGAGGCTGGAAGATGTTACAGCTGAGCCTCTGTTCGGAATGTGGTCAGAGACACAGGTGATGGCGAGCCCCAGATGTACCCAGGACCATGGCTCCAATCCAGGGTCTGCTGAGGCTCTGAGAGCAGAGAAGGTCAAGTTCTCACTCCCAAGTGGGAGCAAATTTGGGCTCTGAGACTCAAGGGTGCTTGTGGCAGTCATAGGAGCTGTTTTCAGTTCTCCCCTTCAAGCATACTGGACTGAGCACCTCCAAGAAGAGAAGTGAACACACTGTTCAGGAATTGGTTTTCCGGTTGGTTTCCCTTGATACTTCCGGAATATCTACAGCTGCAGAGGTGTCAGGGGAGCGGATCTCACAGAGTTCAGTCTGGGCAGATGATTGTGATGGGCCGTCCTACCTCGGAGAGCCGTTAAAGCTTGCTCCCCCCTGCCCCAGCAGTCACCCAGCAGGCAAGGACGGAACTGAGCCAGTGCCGTGGGTGCGGGCAGCAGCCCTGGGAGCTCCAACGTGCTCCTCACTCAGAGTACAGAAGCAGCTGCGGTGGCTCCTTTCGCCAGACTCAATGCTTGGGATGGAGAAGCAGGCCCGGCTCCCGCTCCAACCCAATTCGGGAGCTTGTCTCATCTGTGGCCCACTGCAGATATTGGCAAAGTGACGCTGGGGCTGATACAGAGGAGGGTCAGAAACTTCAGAAAATCAGCCTGAAAAAAAAAAAAAGACTCTCCCCTTGCCTTCCCCATGGTTCTCTCCCCTGTCCTGAGCACCAATATACATCTGCTTATCTGCCACTAGCGCCCTTGAGACAAAAGCCAGAAATGAGGAAGAGGACGCAAGGAGGGAAGGTTGGTGTGGCAAGAAGATATCTCAAGAACAGCCAGAGTTTTCTGGGACGCGTTGTCCTAAAATATTTTGGACGCTCATACGCGGAGACTCACATAACAAATTAATGTGTGCTACTCAGTAACATAATCCCTTCTTCATGCTCCAACTGTATCTTGAAATACTGAACTTTCTGTGCATTCCTCTTTTCTTTATCCTTTATATATATATATTTAAAGCTCGGAAAGTGTCACTATTAATTGCACTGTCTTTCCATGGATGAACCTGAACTAGAAAGATGCATATTGGGTGGTAGTGAAGATCATAGAAAAAAGGGATAGGGAGAGGGTGGAACATAAGCTAGGGCAATTTTTGATAATTCTTTTTGTGAACCTCTTTTTAAAGAAAAAAAATTTATGGATATCTTTTCTGAGGATCAACCAAGTTAATTACAGAGAGGGTCGTCACCAGCTGTCTGACCACCTGGTCATGACTTTTTTGGCCATGGCAACCTAGGGAACGAGAAAAAAACCCTTCAGTCCTGTATAACTCTCTTCTGCACTTGCACTGATGGTGAGATCTTTGTCCAATGGACAAGGAAGGGTCATATTGTTGGAGGAACTGAATCATTTCAATCTTGACAATCTCACTGTAATGGAAAGCAGCAGCAAGAAGCAAATTTGCACCTAACTGGAAGAATGGGTCAGAGATGATCCTTGGAGAGATATAACATGGAGGTAGTGGTATGGACTCAATCCTGTGGGAGAGGTTATAAGAAGCATTATTTTAGGATATATTTGTTCATCACCTAATGTAGTACTAGTGACATTTGTATTAGCAAAAAAGCATTACCATGAAAATAATTACAACTTATAAAGGAACATAGGTTGCTGAAGATGAAACCATCTAAGAGTTGCAATGGATAGAGCACTACACCTGGAATCAGGAAGACCTACCTGAGTTAAACTCTTACTAACTGTATGACCCTGGGCAAGTTACTTAAAAAAAAAAAAATCAGGGCGGAGCCAAGATGGCTGCGTAGCAGCAGCAACATATCACAGCTCTCACATAGCTACCCCAAAATACCCATAAAATAGGACTCTAAACCAATCCTAGAACTCCAAAACACACACAAAGATACTTCCCACTAAAGTCAGCTTGGCAATGATGAACCATGTCAGCATTGTGAACCGAAACCAGCCTAGCCTGAAGCCGCGGCTGTGCCCCAGGGGCGGCTGGATGGGAGGAGCAGAGGAGCCTCTGGTGAGCGGATTAGCAGCAGCTGGGGGCAGCGTTCAGCAGTAGCTCAGTGGGACTTGCAGAGTTGGGAGGGAGGAGCAGTCCAGCCAAAAGGCCTCCAGAGTGGAAAATCGAAAGGCAGAGGTTTTGCACTCGCCTCCATGTTGCAGCTTCCCACCCGCGGCCTGCAGACAGCAGGGGGACTAAGCGATTGTTCTGAGGCCAGTACTCTCACGTTGAGCAGCCTGGATCCGGATCGCCGTCTTGGGCCTCAGTCTTGGAATCTTCACTATCCAGTCAGCTAGAAGTAATTAGGAAGGGTCCCAGCATCTTCCTGAGAGCTACGGCAGCCGGGAGGACCCCAGCGATTTGGGACAGAGCTTTCCCTTCTGGAAGCAGAGCCCCACAGAGATTTAAAAAAAAAATTCACAGACTGAACAACCATGAGTAAGAATAAGCATAAAAGCGAAGTAAGAACAGCTCCCAAACCCTAGATTCCTTCTTTGGGGAAAAGAAAGATCATGGGAGAGAGAGGGAGGAGGA
>CM053590.1:120604318-120623412 GCA_028646515.1 Pseudochirops corinnae
AAGTGACATAGGAGAGAATAGACTGGGGGAGTGGGGACACACTGGGATGCCTGTTTTGGAGCGGTGGGTGGGAGAAAGAGGGGGAGAAAATATGTAACTCAAAATCTTGTGGAAATGAATGATGTAAACTAAAATAAAATTAAAAAAAAAATCTCAGCCTGCCTCGGTTTCCTCATCTGTAAATACAAAGATTTTAGTAGAATATCTCCCCCAGGTGTTTTAAGGATAAAATGAGGTAAAACTTGTTTTTAAGTGCTATATAAATACCATCATCATCATTATAATGATTATAATTATTTCATTTATAATATGAAATATAATAACATCATACCATAATTATTATTATTGATTGATAAAGATATTCTATGAAAAGTTTCAAAATCAAGGCAGCTAGGTGGCGCAGTGAACAGAGCACCAGCCCTGGAATTAGGAGGACCTGAGTTCAAATCCAACCTCAGACACTTAACACTTATTAGCTGTGTGACCTTGGGGAAGTCACTTAACCCCAATTGCCCTCCCTTCACCCTCCAGAAAGCAAAAAAAAAAGTTTCAAAATCAAATTAAAACTTACAAATCAAATCACTCTAATAAGGGGCATAATACTTTCTTAAAAAAAAAAAGGAATTGGTAGGCACTGGTCATGGTACACCAAAAAACATCAAAAAGAATGATGTTGACTTTGTTGTTCAGGCATGTCCGACTCTTGGTGACCTCATGGGCTTGTCCATTAAGGTGTTTTTGGTAAAGATACTGGAATGGTTTGTCATTTCTTTCTCCTGTGTGTCCTCATTTATTTTACAAATGAGGAACTGAGGAAAATAGGGATTAAGTGACTTGCCCAGGGTCACACAGTTTGTAAGTGTCTCAAGCCAGATTGAAATTCAGATATTTCCAACTCCAGGCCATGATAATAATAATGATAATAATAATAATAATACAAGTGTTGTTGTACACTAAAAATATTTAAACCTAAATTATTTGAACAAGTCATTGAAAATAAGACATGAACAGTAGATAATAGAAAAATGACATTGATAATGGCTATAGTGCCATAATCCAGAAGGTAAGCCAATGTAAGTTTAATTGCCATCACTAGGAAATCAAAAGAAAATAGAAAGTGCCTTAGTCAGCAAACATCTGACTTACCTGGCAAATGAAGAAAAATAACCACCAAGATTTTGACATCTGTAAAATCTTATGGAGATAGGCAATTATGAATCGAAATATTTCATAAGACATAGAGAAACAGTGGAGGATAAAACATTTTTAAGAGAGTATGGCAAGATATCCAACTAAGCAAAATCATCCCAAAGAAATTCAAGGATGGAAATGGAAGGAGGGCTAAAAACAGAAAAAACATTGAACTGATTTGCAAAAAATCATTTCAACAAGTTGTTTTCTTCATCAAGGACAGTGGAACCACCACAGCTGGACCATAATGTCACATTTCCTGAATGGCTTAGAGAGGAGGTAAAAATGACACTGAATAGAATAAAGATGGAAAAAATATTTGGATTGGACCAAACACAATGGAGTAGATCCCCACCATTGGTGATGTGATTGTGCAGGCACTGAGGGACCAATATATAGGGTATTTAAAGGAAGAGAAGATGGTAGAGATGTGAAAAAAAAACTTAGATCTCATTAAAACTATCCAAAAGTGACCAAGAAGCATCAATAACTTCTGAACTATGTGCCTGCTCTCCCTTCCAAACAAAATCATCATGGGAGTCATTTGGACTAAAGGGGTATCCTCAGATGAAAGCATTAGTAGGGAAAAAGGTTTTCACAAGTAGCTTTCACCAATGAACCACATCTTCACTATTTCACAATTAACTGAAATATGTAGAGGATATAAAATCCCACTGTGTTTGATGCTTATGAAAAAGCATTTGATTCACCATATATATATATATATATATATATATATATACACACACACACACATTATAACAAGATGGCTCCCATTCATACATCATTCAGGATTCCTTGGAACACATAACAGGAACAATCCTGTTCAATGATCCTCTGATGATAAACATAATAACCAATAAAGGTCTTTATTACCTTTGGTAAGCACACTCCTCCCTATTTTATCACTTTGATGGCAGCAATTCAGCTCACAGTCCAGATTTAAAACGGATTCCCTATGGATTCAATTTAACTCAGCAAACATTTATTAAGTGTGCCAGCTAGGTGGTACAGTGGCTAGAGGCCCAGATCTGAAGTCAGGAAGACTCCTGTTCCTGAGTTCAAATCTGGCCTCAAACACTTACAAGCTATGTGATCTTGGGCAAGTCACATAACCTTGTTTGCCTCAGTTTCCTCATCTGTAAAATGACAAACCACTCCAGTATCTTTGCCGAGAAAACCCCCAAATAGGGTCACGAAGAGTTGGACACAATTGAAACTGAACAATAACAAGTGCCTACTATGTGATGCCTGGCACTGTGCTGGAATGGTGAAATCTAGATGCTCCTACTTGTAGATGACTTTGTATGGATTGCATCAAATCCTAAGACGTAGCAGAATCTCCTAGAAGAAATCTATTATCACTCAAGAGACTTTGGCTTCCATCCATAGATGAAAAATATCTATTGCTTTCATTCCAGCAATGCGTTTGGATGGATACCCTATTGCTGTTGTTCATCCTTTGTTTTTGAAGAGGACCAATGACATCACAATGCTGGGGTAAAATTGTGGATGATGGGTGATGTCTTGCCTTGCTTATGAATTGGATTTGAGACAGAGTTGCGTAAAGTCATTAGCCTCACTCTCTCTTCCAGAATCATTAAAGTCCACTGGAAAGACAGAAGTCAAGACAACTGGTGATGTCCTGGGATACAGTGGATGACCTTGATGTCTTCAATATCTGACCATGCTCTAAGCACTCCATAGCACCCGTTTCAGCCGCCTTCTTGGCCTCTGGAACAAATTGTTTTCATCTGCCCATATCACTAGGGAAGTTTTCACATACTTGGGGTAGATACCCCCTAACACACCAACAGGTTTGAGGTCTCTTCGTTACCCTCAACCTGGTTTTGGCCTGTCTGCCCAGACAGTTTTACCAGGGTGTAGCCACTGGGGGTGCTACAGCTTCTTGGAGCCAGAGATGAGAGTCGAGTCCCAGGTAGACACCAAAGGTGGATGAGTGGGCCTGAAAAGAGCTCTACAAGCCCTCACACCAGAGACCCTAGCCTTCCTTGAATACCACGCATATCCTGCATGCCCTGTAGAGATTGTCCAGTGCTTTGCAAATCTGGGGCAGACAGTACAAATGGGCAATGAGCTGGGCCCTAACTTGCAAAAGGAGAGGAGGTTAGATTGCTTTTGGAAAACTGCAAAGCTCTTTTACTGACTCTCAATTCCATGAAAGCAAAGGCTCATCTTTTCAACATTAATGTACTATTGTTGCTACATGGTGGTAAGATGTGCAACACCACTACCTTCAAAGAATTAAAGATGAGTATCACACAGGGGACAATGATGAGCTGGATGGTGAATGTGAACAGGCTGCAACATATAACCAACAGTGAACTCTGAATAATAATAATAATAACAATGATACTTCTATATAGCACTTTAACATTTGAAAAAATTTTAAAATAGTCTTTTAAATAAAATAAAATTTTATTTTATCCTTATAGCCCTGGATATTGGTTATTATCTACATTTTACAGATGAGGAAACTGAGACTGAGGGAGGTTAAGTGATTTGCCATCTTCTGCTGTTAAATTCTCACCTATTCTGTAAAGCACAAGTCAGATAGTACTTCTTCCATGAAACCTTTCATCACTACCCTTTACCCGCTTCAGACCTCATGTGGTACTTTTTTTTGGTAATTATTAATCTTGAAATAGATTTTTTAAAATGTACTTATCACAGAAAAGTATATATTATAGGTCAAAGGATCATAGATTTCAATCTCTGTGTTACTGTCCCTTCACTGGACTCCAGGTCCACAAGGGCAGAACTTTGTCTTATCTAAACTGTGTTAGCTCCTTCAGGGCCTATGATGGCACTCTTTATCTTTCAGTCATTTAGTAAGTGTTATGCCTATGCTATACACATTTGTTGCCTGTATCTTTACTGTCAAAGAGGCAGCATGTCATAGCAAATAGAAGGCCTTCCCTAGAGTTGGGAAGACCGGGCTTCAGGTCCTGCCTCAGACACATCTTGGCTAGGTGACCATGGCAAATTTCTTAACCTCTCAATAATCCAAGTAATTTTCTCAGTCTCTAGGTTATAAAAGAGTTGCTGATCTATATTGATAGAAGATGTTTTCATGTTCGAGTTTTCCTATGCAGATGAAAGCACAGGTATTTATTGACATATTTTTTAAATGGTCAAAAAGGTGGTGAGAATTGTTAATATTTTGAAAATTTTCTAATTATGAGCTTGCAGGTTATAAATCATAATCCAATTTGGAGTCTGGTTTTAGAGAACCAGCTTGGGTACTGATCCTGTATTTGCTGTAAATTCTAGAATTTGTGTGTATCTGGAAATACTTTATTTTTTCTAAGTGCTCTGGGTAATGATGTCACTGTTGGCTGCCTGCAAAAAGGATTCCAAGACCACAGAGAATTTGTCTACAGGGAAAGGGAAGAGGATATGGGAGTGTTTTTGTAGAGAATTCCATCTATGTAGACAGCTGATCTGGATAGTTTAGGTCAGGTCAGTCCCCCAAGAAGGATCCCTTCTAATAACAGTTATTTCCCCCCTGGAGTTATCTGCCTGGTTTCCTTAAGTTGGCGCTGTAGTTTGTATCAGCTGGAAAATGTTCTGAATTTATACTCATAACCCCCAAAAATCTTAGACCTATTCTTCTTTTTCACTTGATTCAGCATTAGGGAAATGGGACTGACTTCTAAAGGAGGCTGAGAAGCTTCTAAATGTGGCTTGATTTTTGTGTGACTTTATTATGTGAAGACAGCTGCTTGTGTACTGAATCAGCATGCTTTCTGACTCATCACTGTGTACTCAACTAATATAGTCCTTTTCTTTGGTGGCTAGTCCATATTGAGTTATTTTTTTAAAAGTTATGTGGCTGTGCTTTTGTAATTTCTGCCCTGTGGAAATGACTTCCCAGGGTTGGTTGGGTGTATGGCTAGGGCTATGTGTTCATATAAAATATTCAATCAGTGTATTCCTTTCATCAAATACATTTTCTGATGTATATATATAAGAAACAAGCTAATGGGAAACCTCCCGTTATGGGCAGCCAGGTGGTATAGTGGTTGGAGTGCTAGGTCTGGAGTCAGGAAGACTCATCTTCCTGAGTTCAAATTTGGCTTTAGACACTTAATAGCTGTGTGACCGTGGACAAGTCTCTTAACCTTGTTTGCCTCAGTTTCCTCATCTGTAAAATGAAGAAGGAAATGACTCCAGTATCTTCGTCAAGAATGAGCCCAAATGGAGTTGTAAAGAATCAGACATGACTGAAATGACCTAACAACAACCGCAGCAAAAGGTCTCATCCATTTTCCTAAAGCACAGTGCCACAGCTGGAAGAAACCCTGATAATTGCTTTTACTTTTACTTTATAGGCATTTTCTTCTATTAGGAAGATAATAAGAGTCAAGACCTTTAGCTTCAGAAAATATAACTTGAGCCCTTGACCTAATTTAATACAAATTATTTCTGAACTAGTACAAGATAAATGTCATCTGCAGACTTTGCCAAAGATTATTGGTGCACATCCTTAAGACAAAGAAGATAGAGGATTTCTGCCCTCTTCCTCCCCTTTTGCTCTTTTTGGAAGAACATCAACAGTGATGACAGAGGCTCATTTTTAGCAAAAAAAGAGTATTTGTTTTTTAGTACAGCTTAAGTAAATGATGCAAGTTCAGGTCAGTGATTGTTTGGCCAAACTATTTTGCCATTATCCATGAGTTTTTTGCTTTTGAAAGAAGAAATTTTTTATGATATACTTAATAATTTTAACAAATACAAAGAAATAAAATAAGGAGAGAGGAGGGGTGAAATAAGCTGTAGCACCTCCTCATTTGTTGACCCCCTCCCCCAGAAAATCAACTACAAGTTTGAGGCAATCTCTGGGTTAGCACTCTTATAAAACCAGAATTCATAAATATCCAGTGATATATTTATTTTTGCCAGCTACCTAGAAGACATATTAGCTCAAAATAAAAAAACCAAACTGCCTCTCAAATATAGTGACAAAAAAAAAAAGTCTTCCTATGCACAAATGGGGTATATTCTGTCACAGGTTACCATACCATCAAGTAGGTTAAGGACACACATTCAGAGAATATGTGTGACCTGGGTACATATAGAGTAGACACACATATTAGGAATATATGTGGTTAAACCACTTGTCAAGATCTTCTGTAGCTAGAGTACACATGGGAGACTCAGGTACTTGAGGACATATGTGGCCAAGGTCCACTTATGGCAACTTACATTTCCAGCACCATAGAATTGAGGATGACCTCTAGCAATATGATCATGCTCTTCCCTTCTATGTGTTAGATCTTGTTCACTGAGTGTCAACTCTTCTAGGTATTGTGTTGTTTCTTCTAGGCATCATATCACTTCTCTGTTTCATGTGGTTACTGTTGTTTATCTTTATTAGTCTTATGGTTATGAAGTTGTTTTCTGCTACTGTCTATTATGTTTCAGTTTATCAGGTCCCTATGCTGCTTTCTGTTAATAGGTTGCAATGCCTAGGAAGCCTCTCCCTGATAAAGATAGATGGACAGTTTTTTTCTTTTTTTAGTACTTAGCTGTATATGCCATTACCCGACAATCAAGCAGCAATCAACAAAAGCTAGAAGAATTCTTGTGCCCAAGATTCTGGGAGCCAGAGTGGAACAGTAGAAAAAACACTGGAAACTTTAAAGTGGTGTATAAATGTTAGCTGTTGTTGTTGTTACTATAACACTATAGAAATGTCAGTTATTACAGACATGAAAATTTTGAATTAAAAAAAAAATGAGACAAAGCCACAGTTAGGTGTAGGAGTGGTACCTACAATTACTGAACTGATAACTATAAAAATCTGATGAAACTTCTAGGTCATTCAGCTATTGAATATATTCACCACTTATTGTGGTATCTGGCATATTTGTTGACTAAATATGAAAAAAGAAAATAGCTATAGCAAAGATTAATGATATCAAGGGCTAAGTGTATATGTTTCCTAACTAGATATGAGGCTCCCTCTTTCCACATGAATTCTCTGTCCTTTATACCTAGGCATTTAAGATATTTACTTGGACATTCTGTCTCCCACTCTGTGTGGAATGTGGGGGAAGAGCCTACTTTGTGCTTATACAGGCAACCATCAATTCATGATTGGGCTATTGTTAAAAGTTCATTTGTAAGACAGATATTTTGAAAACATAATTTACTTTTTCATAAAAATAGTGTTACAGAGTAGTAGATAGAGTATAGTTAGGAAAATCCAATTTCAAATCTGGCTTCAGATGGTTATTAACTCTATGATCCTGGGCAAGTCATTAAGTCATTGCCTGCATTAGTTTTCTTCTTTGTAATATGGGAATAATTATAGCACCTACTTCAGTGTGTGTGTGTGTGTGTGTGTGTGTGTGTGTATGTGTGAAAGAGAGAGAGATTCAAAAGATATATCATTTGTAAAGCAATCTTCAAGCCTTCTGCTCTATAATATTAGGGTATAAAAGCATATTTAACTCACAGCTCTGCCACTTACTACCTATATGACCTTGAGCAAATCACTTAATCTCTCTGGATCTGTTAGCTTGTCTATAAAATGAAGGGGTTGGATTTGATGGCCTTGAAGGTAGATGAGTGCTTCCCAACTGCCAGTCTCTATGACTTCCATTGTCTGAATTGAGGTCCATGCTTCTGGACAATAATCTGACTGTCAATTAGAAAATACTTTGTGGATAAATAATATTTATCTAAAGTCATCAGCAAGCCTTATCTGTAATGGGGATAAGCCAGAAGGCTTCTCAAGAAGATCAGAGGTGAAGCAAGGATGCTCATTATCAGCACTATTATTCAATATTATACTATAAATGCTGCCTCTGGCAATGATAAGAAAAAGAAATTAAAGGAATTGGAAAAGACAATGAAGAAACAAAAGTAACACTCTTTGAAAATTTTTTGATAGTATACTTAGAGAATCTCAGAGAATCAAATAAAAAAAACTAGTTGGAATAATTAACAGCTTAAGCAAAGTAATAGAACACAAAACCATCAACATCTCTATACATTACCAACAAAGTCCAGTAGCAAGAGATAGAGAAATCATATTGAAAAGAATTGTAGACAACATAAAACACTTGGGAATCTACCTCCCAAGACAAACCCAGGAATTATATGAACATAGTTACAAAACACTTTTCACAGTAATAAAGTCAGATCTGAACAATTGGAAAAATATTAATTGCTCATAAGCAGACTGAGCCAATATAATAAAAATAACAATTTAACCTAAATTAACTTACTTTTTCAATGCCAGACCAATTAAATCAGCAAAAAATTATTTCATAGAGCTAGAAAAAATAATAAAAAATTCATCTGGAAAAACAAAAGGTTAAAATTATCAAGAGAATTAATGAAAATAAAAGTAAAGTGGCCTAGCCATATCACATTCCAAACTATTATAAAGCAGTAATCATCAAAACAATTTGGTACTAGTTATAAGATAGAACAGTGGATCAGTGGAATACATTAGATACGTAATACACAGTGGTAAAGAACCATGGTAGTTTAGTGTTTGATAAACACAAAAATCTCAGGTTTGGGCACAGGAACTCACTATTTAACAAAAATTCCTGGGAAAACTGCAAAGCAATTTGGAAGAAACTAGGTATAGAACAACATCTCACACCATATACCAAGAAAAGGACAAAAAAGGTACATGCTTTATACATAAAAGGTGATAACATAAGTAAATTAGGGGAGCTTGGGATAGTTTACCTGTCTGATTTGTGGATAAGTGAAGAATTTGCAATCATATAGGAGATAAAGAAAATTTTTGGGAGCAAAATGTATAATTGTGATAACTTTAATTATTATTATTATTATTTTTGGTTTTTGGAAGTAGCACGATTGGGGTTAAGTAACTTGCTTGAGGTCACATGATGATTTTTTGTGTTAAGTGTCTGAGGCTGGATTTGAAGTCAGGTCCTCCTGACTCCAGGGCCAGTGTTGTATTTGCTGCACCACCTAGCCACCCCAATAACTTTAAATTAAAAGATTTTTTTGCACAAACAAAATCAATGCAGTCAAGATAAAAAGGAAAGCAGAAAACTGGGGGAAATTTTTATAGAAAGTTTTTCTAATAAAGGCCTCATTTTTCAAACATATAGAGAACTATTACATGTAATTGGAAAAAATAAAATATTAGGAAGTAAAAAAAAGAAAGAAAATACATTGCAACTATTAATTAATCCCTGATTATGAACCTATGATCCTAAAATCTATTTCAGGGACTTTGACTTCCTAAATATACAGGATTTCTATGGAGAAGCTAGAGTTTTAAGTCAAACCTTCATGCCAAGATCTTTTTTCATTTGTATACAAATCAATGTAGGAATTACAAAAACAAAACAAACCAATAAACCTAAAAAACAAAACTTATTGAAACAGAGATGACTATCACCTTTTAACTTTCCCTTCTATATATCTGCTTTCATTAAGACATATTGACTGGCCACGAAAACTTGTTGGGCTTCTTACAACTGTATCATGTGAATTTCAATATTTCAGGGCCTATCATTTCATTAGTGTAGACAATCTTTTCACTAATTGAGATTACAGACCTTCTGTGCCTTAGTATATGGCCTTCATGACTTGCTATGGTCAAAGTTAACTAGGCTGGTCAACAAATTACAAACATAGCTTGTGGCTGGGTCTATACTTGAAGTGATAACCTGCTAGAGTTGGAACTCCAATAGCATAGCCTTTGAGCACTCAGGATCCTCCCTCTCCCACTATGCTATTGTGGGGCATCAGAGTAACAGTCGAGGGGAAAATAATCAGAGATATTTACATTCAAGAAGTTTAACAAAATAATAACCATTACTGCTATGCAACCCCTTCCCATCTCTCTTCTCTTCTGCTCACATATAACATTTTGTTTCCATGAGCTTTTCACTGTGTTTTCAAATTCACCCACACATTTCCAATAATAGAAGTGAAGAATGAGGACACTTGTGAACCCTGGCTTTTCTTTTTGTGGGAAACCGTGGCTGAAAATTGTTACTGAAAATTTTAACGTCCATTAACTCTGCGTTATGATCAGCTTCCAAATCCTTAGGAAATCAGACCCTCAGTCTAAGCTGTAGTGGAAAGAACTTACTTCAATTTCAACCAGAACAGAACTAAGAAAAATCATATTCTATATTCATGTATTTGACAAGCCAGTATCAAGCTTTTATTGTAGACAGAGTGTAAAGAAGTGGTCAGAAAGTAAGGTATGGGAAGATCTATATGAAAGTAACAGAAGACTCAGTTTCTCCCTTAAATGAACATCTATATAGACTCAGGGACAAATCATGTACATTTGAAACAATAAAACATTTTACATGTCACCAAATGAACAAGTGCCTGAGTCTAAAGACCATATTGTCAACATAAGTTACAGAGTGGAGTGTAAAGTAGTGATCATAATGGGGTGTGTGTGTGTAGAGGGATCAAAGCCTTGGAGAGATCACTATTCCTGAACATCTGGAATAGACCACACTGAATGTCTCTATGCTTCCATGGCCTATTTTTATAACTTCAAGAGCTTCTTAGTTAAGGTGGAGAAACTCTTTTCATTTCCACCAAATGTATACCACTGAAATAGTTACTGCAGTACTAAATTAAGCCCTTAGAATTGACATTCTCCTCTATTATACTTCCTTGTTACTCTTTCCTCCAACACAAAAGAGAGGACATATGGTTAGTAAACCAAATGGAATTAGAGGTCTTTCTTACCTGAAAGCATTAATTGTTATTTGCCCAGGGCAGGTAAGCCAGGAAGTAGCTATTTTCAAGGCTGGTTTGTATGTTAAAGGTAACTGATACTATAGTTAGCTATATAAACCATGCTTGTGGGGAATATCACTGGACTGAACTCAACCAATTTACTGAGATAAGAATGTTCATTTAAAGAAAAAGTTTCAGAGTGCGCTCTCTCTCTCTCTCTCTCTCTCTCTTTTTTTCTTTCTCTCCTTTTCCCCCCACGCCCCGCCCCTTACCAAATAGTAGGGTGAAAAGGAACAGTCTCAAGCAAGTTACTAGTCATAAAGAGACCCATCTGGTCTGGAGATGAGGACTACAACAGGACTCATTTATGTAGTGTGGATAGCAGAGCTTTTAACAGCTGTGTCCAAGGTTGGAATGCCTCCCTTCAGCTGGAATGGGAGAATTTTCATAATGCCAGCTCATCTTGAACTGAAAGAACACTGTTGTCCCCTCTCCCCCAAGAGGAAGAGAGCAGAAAGTGTTGGGTGACCACACAGGCTACTGGAAAGTTGCCTGGATGCCCCATGGGATAGCTTGAGGAGGGCTGGATGTAATTAGAATTACATCTTTGGGTGGTTGCGCTTAGGCAGCCTCCCTTCTTCAAATTCAAGCTGGATACTGTTAGTGTTGGTGAGACACAGGGGGTACTGTGAAAATGAGTGCTGAAGTTAGAGTTAGGAGACCAGGATGCAAATCCTGCTTTCCAAATTTACTCACTGTCAGACCAGAGGGCAAATTCTATTAGCACTTGGAACCTGAGTTTCCTTCTCTGTGTAATGGAGATACTGACCTTTCTATTAGCCAGCTTGCCGAGTTATTGTAAGCAAAGTACTTTCAGAAGTCTCCAAGTTCTTTGTAAATGTAAGTTTTTCTTAAAAAGTCACAGAAATAAGGGGTGGCTAGGTGGCGCAGTGAATAGAGCACCAGCCCTGGAGTCAGGAGGACCTGAGTTCAAATGTGACCTCAGACACTTAACACAAAAACTAGCTGTGTGACCTTGGGCAAGTCACAACCCCAATTGCCCTCCAAAAAGCAAAAAACAAAAACAAAAACAAACCGGGGGCAGCTAGGCCCAGGGGCAAGAGAAGCATTCATTTCTAAGCCTGCTTTTTTTTTACCAGAAAGAGCTCTGCCTGGCTATCTCCTCACCAGCTGTCTTGTCCCTAACTTCTTAGACCTTATGACTTTGGGCAAGTCACTTAACCTCAATTGCCCTCCAAAAAGCAAAAAAAAAAAAAAAAAGAAAGAAAGAAAGAAAAAGTAACAGAAACAGAGGTATTTTCCTACTAATTACTTTGTGTTTTTACATAGTGTCTATTGTATAGGGCTCCATAGAATAAATGTTTACTTAGCTTCCCGAGAGATCCAAATTAATCTCTTCATTTTTTCTTTTTTTTTAAAAAAGGAAATGTACTAAACTTGTTTGTAAGATTATCTTCCTTCTGTCTCAGCCTCTGCAAGCTCTAACAAGTGCTAATGGAAGAGTTGGAAGTTCTTTGGTTCTTCTCAAATTGAATCCCTTGGCTAAGGTTTTTTTTTTTTTTCCTTTTGTAAAGTCATGATTATAAACGAAGCGAATTTTTCTTGCCTCCACAGGAGCCTCTAGCCATTGAATTAGAAGAAAATTCCAAAAGATTAAGTAATTGTTCACTTTAAAAAGGGGGGAATCCCTTTTTTTCCTTAGGTACCAGAGTTGGAAAGGGACTTAAATTAGTAAATGCCTTTTGAAGCACCGAATGGAATGAATTATAGTTCAAGGGAAGAACAACTGGTTCCACAGCTCCAAAATGACCTTGGGCAAGTCACTTGACTTTATTTGCATTTCAATTTCCTCATCTGTCAAATCATAGCTGAACAATATTCCAGTAATTTACCTCAAAGGGTTATTATTGGGGAAAGACTTTGTTAATCTTAGAGAGATAGAGAAATGTTAGTTGTTGATACATGCTAAGCCTATGTTACCCATCCAAAGTGCCAAAGGCTTGTAATGAAGAAATATACTAGGCAAGGCACTGCTTTGGATGGAGTAGAGGTCATCTTTTAGTGTAGCTTTGTAATAAGTGATTTGAAAGGCAAATGTTGGTTTTATTTCATCAATTAAAAATAAAATATATGATTTTTTTTTTAAATGAAAGAAAGGAAAATAACTCATGACGTATGCAGTTTGAATGTAAAGTTTGGAGCTTCTGCCTGAGTGTGTCAGGTTAACATTTAAAAGGAGAAAACAGGCCAGAGGCAGAAAGTCAAACGGAAAAATGCTGTGCTTTGCCTGAGTTTAGGGTGCTGTGTACTAGGTAAACTAACAAAGACAGTAACAGAAATCTTTGGAGGTTCAGAAAAGTTGAAGGCAGATTTTGTTGGTTTGGGTTAGTTAGTTCATCCTGCTGGGCAGGATGTCAAAGATTCAGCAATTAAAAAGTAAAGGTTCCTTGGACTTTGGTGCAAGTGGCTGAGGCCCAGGGGCAAGAGAAGCTTTCATTTCTAAGCCTGCTTTTTTTTACCAGAAAGAGCTCTGCCTGGCTATCTCCTCACCAGCTGTCTTGTCCCTAACTTCTTAGACCAGAGACCATTACCTAGAGCAGAGGCGTCAGAACAGAAGGAATGCAGCCCACAACACTTATGGGTGCTGAACCAGGTTAAAGTGTAATTGAGAAATGTTTGACAAAATAAATAAAAATATAACATAGATAATGTTCATTTGTGGTTTTCTAAGTCAATGTGCAGCCTGCAGGGATGTGTTTCTATTTGAGTTTGACCTCACTGACCTAGAGGACTTAACCCTTGGCTCTAGATGTCCCTTCATCCTGCCCCGTTGATCGATCAGTGCCTCACATGGCCCACTATACCACTATCGGTGGCCTGGCTACCATTTATTTTACTCCCCAGACATCTTGATAGCTTATCCTGTTACTAAGCATATATCCTCCCTTCTCTCTTTTCAGTTCTAGAAACATAACCAAATCAGTATTGTCTTTGCTACTGGAAAGGAGGTGTTAGTCTATTCCTCTATGACTACATTCACCATCCATGTAACTTTTCAAAGCAAAAAGTCCTCCCTGGACATTATACCCCATATGTCAGTTGTCTCCCTTGTTAGAAGGTAAGCTCATTGAGGGTAGGAATTATCTCAGCTTTTGTATTCTCCAGTGCTTAGCACACTGTAAATGCTTGATAAATGCGTTGTCATTATTTCATTTATTCATTCAATGATCCCTCTAAAGATGAGGGTCTCTAGTTATCAGGAAGAAGCAAGGAAAGGAAGGAAGGAAGGAACAAGAATTTCTTAAGTGCTCACTCCATGCCAGACACTGTGCTAAGTGCTTTACAAACATCATCTAGTCTTCTTGACCTATGCCTTGCCACTAGACTCCAATGACTCTAGAGAAAAAAGTGAGGCTGATGACTTTGCATTGCTCTGCCTCACTTAAATCCAAATCACTTGCAAGTTGTTACCCTAGCAATGACATTGGTTCTCTCTGAGAACAAAGGACCACCACCAACAACAATCATCTCATTTCATTCTCACAACAACCCTGTGAAATAGGGGCTATTATTATCCCCATTTTACAGATGAGGAAACAGAGGCAGACAGAAGTTAAATGACTTGCCCAGGGTCACAGAGGTAGTAAGTATCTGAAGCTGGATTTGAGTTTTCCTGACTTCAGACCCTGGGCTTTACCCACTCCTGTATCTAGCTGGTAAAGAGGTCTATTCATTGAATGGGCATTGCATCACTCAAAGTGAGTAACTAGAAAGACCTTAGCTTAAAAGAGCCAAGGTCTCCTACTGTATCTTGGGCCCTCTTGCCTTGATCACTATCTGACCACTGGACTCAGATGGCTCTGGAGGAGAAAGTGAGGCTGGTGACCTTGTACAGCCCTCCCTCTCTCAAATGAAAATCAATTGCAAATCATGTTATCATTTCCCTGATCTGATGGTCCTCTTCCAGAACTAAGGACAAACCATAACCACACACATAATAGGCATAAGGGGATACAAATTATCTTTGTGAATTTAGGCAAATTGCTGAAACTGAGACTTATTTTAGCATCTACAAAAGGGGAGATTAAACTAGATGTCCTCTGATGTACTTATCTATTTTACATCTTTGATCCTATGAGTCAGCCTTTTATCTTCCAATAGATACTTTTAGAACCAAGGCAATCATTGCATTGGAGATAATGAGGGACTTGTAGGATCCATATAAACCTGAAGGCATAAATGTCTGCTGGTATAAGTAGCACTGCTGAAGTTTTGAAGTCACTTTAGCGATCGAGATGGTATATTTGCAGGAGGTAATAAAACCCGATTGCCTGAATGGAAGTGATATGGTAGATTAACCTTGGTTTCAGGCCTGATATGCCAGAACCACCATGAAAGGAGTTAAGTCAGAGTAGAGACTCTAGCGATAGTAAGGCTATGATATCCTTTTGTTCACTATAACTAGTCTGCTAATCTTATCACACTGACCACGAGTAGGTTTGTATAGGTGCTGTTGGTGCCTCTAACTGAGGCCCAAGACATTCTGGTACTTGGGATACTGTAACAAATAGGATTGGGGAGGCAGTGATGGGATGAATTAGGTTAGAAATTCCTGCAGAGAGAGTTCATATAGACCCATGGGGGCTGGGGAGGATGAAAAGAGAATTTTTTCTTCTGAGATGAGAATAGGAAGACCCACGTCTAGAATTTAGGTCCAGAACTCATAAATTAATTCAAAGGGAATAGAATGAACGGGATAGAAAAACCTCTAATCAAGGTCCAAACAGAATCCAAAATCTAGGGTGCCTATCCAAGCTGAAGTGGGTTACAACATCATTAAAGATCTACCCAGCAAAAAATTAACAAAGATCTAAGCAGACAGCCAGTTGATAACTTAGAGGACCCAACAATAGGGTTGGTGAATAGACACTAAGTGGCTGGTATTCAGGAAGAAAAGAGGTTTTTAGGATAAAGGAGCCTAAGACTAGAAGTCCCACAAATGGGGAATAGGGAAAACAAAAAAACAAACCAAAACAACCAGGGACTAAAGAGCTAAAGATTTGAGACGCCTAAAAGGAATTGCTAAAGTAGCAAGATTAGAAGGGGGCCAGTAGTAAGAGAAACTTAGTAAGACTTGGCTTCTAATACATGGTTCTTTATGTCTTCTGCCAAATTTGAGATTGCTCTTTCAGTCTGATAGTATTAGAGGATCCAGGTGCCAGAGTAAGAAGAATTTGAGGATGGGCTCATTCTATTTCATTTCTTAAAATTTTATTCCCCATTTCCAGTTATTGGCCTTATTTATTTATCCTACAGGCTGTTCTAGGCAATTGGAAGGACTTTTGCCTATGTTGCAGTCCAGTCACAGGACACAGGTATTAATTAATAGGACTAATAATATGATCTAGATCATAGCCTTGAATCTGTGGATCTTTTTCATACTTCTTTTCTATGTCTCTTAAGTTTAACATCTTTACAATCAGTTGTTAAAGGGCAAAATTTAATTTTAAGGTAAGGGAATTTCACTACATTGCAGGCAGGCTGGTGTAGGGGATAGAGAGATAAACTTTAAGTGAGAGAGACCTGGGTTCAGGTGTGACCTCCCTGACATGTACTGACTATGTCATCCTGAGCAAGTCAATTAATCTCTTAGTGCAATTCTCTGAGTCTAGAAATTACAGACCAGCTATCAGTCTGCATAAGTAGAGGGAATTTCCATACTATAAGTTCCCTATACTATTGAAAGCATATTTCTGATTTCCCCCTCCATTGCCCCTGGCTCTCTCAAAAACCTATGTTAACCCTTCCTCATTACTTACCATGAAGTAAGTAACTCAACTTATTCTTTAAAAAAATTTTTGGTCTAAATTAGTCTTTCTTTCGAAGCAATCCAATTTCTTCTTGGTTCTCTATTTCTTTCTTTTATTTGACTCTCTAAGTTGCTTTTTATGGTAGGGACATGTGATGTCCCTCTGTCCCTAGTTGTTACTTATTATTAAAATTTTTTAAAAATTATTTTTAACATTTTTTCTTTTAAAATTGAATTCCAAATTCTCCAAATTCCCCCTCCCCCTTTCCTATCCACTAAGAAAGCAAGGAAAATGATATCAATTACACATGTGAAATCATACATAATATATTTCTATATTAGTGATATTTTTGCAAAAAAATAAAGAAAATAATATTTAATTTGCCTTCAGAGTTCATCAGTTCTCTCTCTGGAGGTGGATAGCATGTTTTCATCATGAGTCCTTTGGAATTGTCTTGGATCATTGTATTCATTGGAGCAGCCAAATTTTTCTCAGTTGATCTGATTATTACAACATTGCTGTTACAGTGCACAATGATCTCCCAGTACTTCTCACTTAACTTTGTATCAGTTCATGTAGGTCTTGTCACATTTTTTTCTGAAACTATTCCTTTGTCATATCTTATGGCACAATAGTATTCTATCACAATAATATGCCACAAACTTCTTCAGCCATTCACCAACATATGAACATACTCTCAATTCTCTGTTACCATAAAAAGATCTGTTAAAATATTTTTATACATGTAGGTCCTCCTCCTTTTCGTTTGATCTCTTTGGGATACAGACCTAGTAGTGGCATTGCTGGTTCAAAGCGTATGGACAGTTTTATAGTCTTTTGGGTATATTTCTAAATCATTCTCTAGAATGGTTAGAAGAATTCATACAACTCCATCAACAATGCATTAGTGTGCCTATTTCCCCCCCATTCTTTCCAGTATTTGTTATTTCTGATAGGGATAGTGTGGTGCCTTGGAATTGTCTTAATTTATATTTTTCTAATCAATTATGATTTAGATCATTTTTTATATGACTATAGATCTCTTTGAAGAATTATTTCTTCTTTGAAAACTGCCTGTTTATGTCCTTTGATCATTCATCAATTGGGTAATGGCTCTTATTTTTATAAATTTAACTCTGTACTCTATATATTTGAGAAATGAGGCCTTTGTCAGAGAAACGTGATATTAAATTTTTTGGATATTACTTCATTGTTTATGATACCTTTTAGCAAAATATAGTTTCCCTGATTATCTCTTTTAATTTAGTCTATTTTTTGCCTTTGCTTTGTCTGAGATCATGATTTGTACACCTGCCATATTTACTTCCAGCCCTTTAACTCTGTGCGTTTCTTTCTGTTTCAAGTGTGTCTCTTGTACACAATATATTGTTGGAATAAGATTTTTAATCCATTTCACTATCTGCTTCTATTTTATGGGTGAGCTCATTCTATTCACTTCACAGTTATGATTATTAATTGCATTTACCTCCATCTTATTTTCTTCTTTTCATCCTTCTCTCTTTTTATTGTTTCTCTTTAAAAATCTATTTTGCCTCCCTTAATCAATCTTCTCTTTTATCATTTGCCCCAATCCCTCCATATCTCTTATCCCTTTTCTTCCTATTTCCCTATTGGGCAAGATAGATTTCTGTACCCAATTGAGTGTGTATATATTTTCTTCCCTCTGTGAACCACCAGAGAGAATGAGGTTCAAGCATAGTCTACCTCCTCCCTCCACCAATGTTTCTTCCATTATAAAAGTTCTTCCTCACAAGGCTCTTTTATGTGAGAAAATTTTCCTCATTCTACCTCTCCCTTCCCCATTCTCCCAGTACATTCCTCTTTCTCACCCCTTCATTTTTTTTGAGATTATCTCAACATAATCAACTGATACCCATGGCCTCTGTCTATGTAACCTCCTGCTAACTGCCCTAATAATGATAAGGTTCTTAGGAATTACGTATATCATCTTCCCACAAAGGAATGCAAACAGTTTAATTTTATTGAATATCTTATGTCTAAACTATTTCATATTTCCCTTTTTATGTCGCTCTTGAGTCTTGTGTTTGAATGGCAAATTTTCTACTCAGCTCTGGTCTTTTCCTTAGGAAAGCTTCAAAATCAACCATTTAATTAAATGTGAATCCTCCACCCCAAAAGATGATGCTAAAATTTGCTGAGTAGGTTATTCTTAACTAATTAATTAATCCTAGCTCCTTTGCTTTTCGCCATATATATATATTTTATGAACTCTTCTAACCATTCTAGAGAATGATTTAGAAATATACCCAAAGGACTATAAAACCGTCCATACTCTTTGACCTAGCAATGCCACTAATAGGT
>CM053590.1:120623912-120652667 GCA_028646515.1 Pseudochirops corinnae
TATTGTGAATGCTGTACCTTGATTTTCTGTGAATGTTTTGCTTTGATTTGTTATGGAATAAATAGAATGTTCACCATAATGTATAATCAGAACCTTAAAAACTGTTCACAGTAGCATTCTTCTGGAAAGCTGCTCATGCATGGCATTATACCTTCAGACAAGATATATGTTGTATGGTCTCCAGTCTCTATCCTGGTTGTGTTTCCAGTATGTTAATGTTCTTCTTAAAATGTGGTACACAGACCTGGTTTGGCAAGGTCAGAGTAAGGGTCACTGTTACTTCTTTCTGTCTAGACACTGAACTATCATCTTCATGCTTATGTTAGTGTTTTGAAGTGCTATGTCACATTATTGACTCATTGACCTTGTAGTCCGTTCAGATTTCTAGATCTTCTTCATACAATTGTCTAGCCACAGCTCTCCCAAGTTGTAACTATGAATTTGATTAATTATATCAATTAATAAACTTAGGTCTAGGGTCATACCACCCTGAACATGCTTGATCTCACCTGATCTTGGAAGCAAAGCAGGATTGGGCCTAGTCAATTAGTTATATTCATTAATCAATCAATCCATAAACATTTATTAAGCACCTACTATGTCTAGTCATTGTGCTAGGTTCTGTGGATACAAGAGGAGGTAAAGACAGTCCCTACCCTCAGGGAGCTTACAATCAAATGCAGAAGCAACTTTTAAATAACTATATACAAGGCAAGCTATATACAAGATAAATAGGAAGTAATTAGCAGGGGGAAGGCCACTGGAATTAAGTGGAATTGGGAAAAGCTTTCTGTAGAAGGTGGGATTTTAATCAGAACCTAAAACCAGGGAGATCAATAGTTGGATTGGGAAAAGGAGAGTGTTCCAGGCAGGGGGCCTGCCAGAACAAATGCCTGGAACCCAGAGATGAAGTGCCTTGTTCATGGAATAGCCCTCAGTCACTGGATGCACCAGTACATGGCCGAGAGGAAGGTATAAGAAGACTGGAAAGGTAGGAGGGGACTAGGTTGTGAAGGGCTTTGAATGCCAAGCAGAGCATTTTGCATTTGATCTTGGATCTACTCTTCATACTGGCAGATTGGTCTAAGTTTACTGGAGAAAGAAACAAGGAGAGTCATATTTTGGGCATTGTTTACTCCTTATAGACAAGGACTAACATTTTTGTCTGTATCCCTAGCACCTGCCACAGGCCCTGGTACATACTAGATGCTTTAATAAAACTCTTATTGACTTGAATTAATCCATTTTCTCTTTCTCTCTTTATATATACAAATATGCATAGGCACACACATCTCTTTATTCCGGATATATTTCCAGATACTGTGATTTTATCAGTGAGAACTTCCAGTATGGAAACTTTCTCTACAAAATGCAGATAAGCACATTTATTATAAGTTATGGTCAATCCTAGACTGCTGACTAAAGCACTGAGAAGTTAAATGACTTACCCATGGTCACATAACTAATATATGTCTAAGGCTGGACTTGAATTCAAGTCTTCCTGACTCCAAAGTCAGTTTACCATCCACTGCTGCATGCTGCTTCATATACACATGTATTTCTGGATATGTATGTGTGTGTATATATACACATACATATATATATATATATGAATACACATATATGAAAAAAGAGACAATGATAAAATGGATAAATTCAATTCAACAAATATTTATTAAATGTTTATTATGTGGCAGATGTTAGGGATACAAAAGAGAAAAATGAGATTTTGCCATCAAGGAACAAGCAATGTCCAAAATATGGTTCTCCTTCATCTGACCAATTACACTTCTCTGATCAATTATCCTAAGTCAACTTGACAAGCCAAGGAAGTATAAATTTTACCTAGCTATTTATTTATCAGAGAATGATAATGACATCAATAGAGTACATGTCAATAGAATATATATATATATGTTGATATGTACCGTGCAAAGTTAAGAAAACCTTTAAGAAAAGGAGAAATTGGAATTTACCAAGCAAAAAAACCCTTCATGCTTCACCATATTTTTGGATTTGAAAAAATGAGAAACAAAAGGAAAACAAATATAAAGATAATTTATCATTCTGTCAGACTCGAGTCTCTAATGAAAGCAATTAGTTTAAGTTAAATAGGCCATCAGATATGTTGAATAGGTGTGACTAATTTTATGTTTTTAATAAGCTTTATTTTTGGTTTCTATTTGTGTATTTTTGGGCTAGTTGTATAGAGAGCTCTCAGCAAAGAAGCTTGCTTCACCAGTGCAGGTCATCAACTATACTGCAGATTATATGTAGTCTTAGAGAGTTGGCTAGGGCACCAAAAACTTAAGTCACTTGACTAGGGTCACATGGTCAATATACATGAAATGGGACTTGAACTCAGGTCATCCTTACTTTTTGACTCACCCTCTCTCCATTGTCAACATACTAACAAGCAAATCAGAGATATCACCTTGCTGACAATGGTCCATATAGTCAAAACCGTGATTTTTCCAGTAGCAATGAATGACTGGGAGGGTTGGACTATAAGGAAAGTTGAGCCCCTCAGACTCAATGCTTTCAACTTGTGGTGCTAGAGAAGACTTTTGAAAGTCCTTCAGACAGCAAGGACGTCAAATCAGTCAATACTTAAATAAATTAATTCAGACTATTTACTAGAAAGTCGAATACTGAAGGTGAAACTTAAATACTTTGGCTATATAATAAGAAGACAGGAAAAGATCTTGATATTGGGAAAGATTGAAGGCAAAAGGAAAAAGGGGAAGGCGGAAGATGAGATGGATAGATAGGGTCATGGAAACAATGAACACGAGCTTGGACAGATTTCAAGAGATAACGTAGGATAGAAGGGCCTGACATGCTATAGTTCATGGGGGCACGAAGAGTCAGACAAGACTGAACAACTGAACAGTTCTCCATTATGTCATTATTAAGTTGTTATAGGTTAGTTAATAGATGGTTATTAGATGGTGGATGCATTTTAACTGGGATATGTCAGTGAGTACCTAGCTGTCCTTGGTAAGTTCAAGCTACCTGTCTCAGATGAATTCTATCTTCAAATACTTAAACAACGGGTAGATATGCTTACTAAGCCACTGTCATTGATTTTTGGAAGGTTGTGAAGAATTGGAGAGATCTCAAGAAAGGCAACACCATTCCTCATTTTGTCTCAATTTTCTAAAAGTGGAAAGATAATGGAGACTAAAAACTGAACTTGACTTTATTTCCTGACAAAATTCTAGAAAGTATTATCAAAGGGATAGCTAGTGAATATCTAGAAAAGAAAGAAGAGTTAATGATGATTTTTTTTTCATTAAGAACAGGTTTTGCCAGGCTAATCTCATTTCCCCCTTTCACAGGGTTATTAGATTTAGATCAGGGGAATACTGCAAGTACAGTATGCCCAGTTCTCAAAGTCTTTGACTCAGTCTCTCCTGATAATCTTGTGGATTGTAGAATAGGAAATTTAGGTAGATTAAGAGCTTGTTGAATGACTGAACACAAAGAGTATTCACTAATGAACTGAGACAACCTCAAGGGAGTTCTTTAGAAGGCTCTATCCCTTTGAGGGATATATCTAATTTGCTTCCATTTGACATTTGTTTTGATGTCTTGAACCAAGGCATAGATGATTTGCTTATCTGATTGACAGCTGACTCAAAGCTAGGAAAAAAATGAACATGTTGGATGATAGAACCAAGATCCAAAAAAATCTAAACAGACACGACTATGAATCTGAAATTAATAGATGAATTTGGCTAGGGAGAAATATGAAGTTCTACAAATGGATTTAAAAGTCAATTTCATTAGTGTGAAATGAGTAAAATATGGCTTGGTAGAAGGTCCTTTGAAAAAGATCTGGCAATTTTAGTGGTTTTCAAGCTCAGTATGAGTTATCAGGATGAATAGGTTCACATTGTCAATATATATGAGATGAGACTTGAACTCAGGTTATCCTGCTCTCTAGCTTACCCTCTCTGCATTATGCCTTAATCTAGTTGTTACAGTTTTGTTGATACACTGTTATTAGATGTCTAATTTGATCCTAGACATTATTAAGAAAGGAATAGTGTCTAGAATGATAGCATGAACAGTCCCACTGTACTCTGCCCTGGGCCTCCTACATCTGGAGGTTAGTTCTGGGTGCTAGACATTAATGAACCAGAGATTTTTCTATAGGAAGCCATCTGTGATGGCGAAGGGCTTCCAGATGGTGCCAAATGAGGAACAGTTGAAAGAACTAAGGATGTTTAGCCTATAGAAGAGAAGACTTGGGAAGAATATGATAGAACACAATATTTAAGTGTTTGAAAGGCTGCCATGTTCCACTTGCACCACGTAATGGATGGAAATGGTAGAGGATCAGATTCAAAGCTCAATGTATGGAGAAACTTGTGAGAATTAGGGCTATCTAAAACTAGAATGGACTAACTTGGGGGTGGAGAAATAGGTGGTACTTCCCTCTCATTAGAGGTCTCCAAGCAAAGACTGGATAACTTTTGTAGGGTCTGCTGCAGAGGATTCTTTTTTCAGGCTCAGATTGGTCTAGATGGCTTCTAAGGTCTCTTCCTGCATTGACATCCTATGATCCTCTGATTCCAAAACCACACAAAGATATTAGATATGCTAATCCAAGAGGCAAAGTGAATGAGGGGCACTGCAATTATTTTTATCAGAAATTGGCTAACTGTGTATGATTTAAAAAAAATCTAAATACAAACCATAAAGAAAATATATTTTAAAGTGTAAGCAACAATACCCAAAGGTTCAGGGTCAGAGCTTTCACCCAGATAGCCTTCTTGAAATATGCCAGGAAAATATTTCCACATCAATATAAACGGGCAGTGGTGTATGGAAATGAAAGCAGCTGTCTGAACCATCCTCCACTGTACGCAAGTGAGTACATGTTGACATCACCATGGGCAGGCTTTGTGGTGTGATCTGTTCTGCATGTGTGTATGTGTTGTTTTTATTTTTTGAAGAAAATTTGGCTCTTTGTGTATACTCACTTCTTTGTCACACCTGAGTACAAAGATCTTTGTCTCACCATTTCACAGGTGTGTCTAATGAAAGATAAAGGACTGTAAGTGATGAACAAACCTGGTCCCTTAGACCCAGATCAGAGCTGGGAGCTATTGGACCTATTCCTTTGTTCCTCTTAGAACTTCATTGTAATCCTAATTGATCTTGTAAGTAGAGAAACATCAATACATTTTTACTTCTCACCACATAGCGAGGCACTTAAAGAAAGACATGCC
The DNA here is from genome assembly GCA_028646515.1 of Pseudochirops corinnae. Taxonomy (NCBI): domain Eukaryota; kingdom Metazoa; phylum Chordata; class Mammalia; order Diprotodontia; family Pseudocheiridae; genus Pseudochirops; species Pseudochirops corinnae. The sequence continues at coordinate 120,629,153 of CM053590.1, forward strand.
TGAAACCCAAGTGTTCAGGGGTGGGAGAGGAGGGTTGGGAAGCTATTAGAGTTTCTCCTCTGTGGGAATCATGACAGTTTGAGAACAAATGACAAAGTGAGCCTATTTGTGGCGTTTCAGAGAAAGGCTTACATGGAAGTAAGTGAAAGCTGACTTGAAACAAGAGATAAAGTGTTCATTGACTACAAAGAGATATGATAAGATATAAAAAAAAAACAAAACCACACATATATGGGTTAGATCAATCCAGTAGCATAAACTGAGAGGCTGATAAATGCTTTGATCTCCATAAGCCATCTCTTTCAGATGTTTTGTAAAGGGTCAATTAAAAAAAGCATTTATATAGCAGAAAGAATGCAATGTTTTAGAGTTAGACTCAGTTTGAGTCCTGATTCTGCTCCTTAAGCTATGAGTAAATTTGTATAAGCTATTTATTATCTGCATAGATTTAGAGCTGGAAGAGACTTTGAATGAAGGCAAATCAAGTCAAGAAGCATCCATTCACCACTTTGTGTGTTCTAGGCAGTGTACTAGTGCTGGAGTCACCAGTCCAATTCTCTCATTTTACAGATGAGGAAAGTGGGAAGCCTCAAAAGGAGAAATGATTTGGCTAATATGGTGTATATATAATAAGTGGAAGGGCCAGGATTCACTCTCAAGTCCTGGGTTCTCTCAGTGCAATGCTCTTCCCACTGAGTCCTCCTGCATGTTTATCTGTACTTCTGATGTTAGTCCTTTAAAAGACTCACAATTTTATCAGCATAAGTCCTTTTGCTACTGCATCTTTGATACAGATCACAATCCCACCATGCTCAGGTATCAGTGGTTTTATGAGTTGTTTTGTTCGAAAAAATTCATCCTTTAGTGTGCAGCCTTCTTGGGATGGGAATCTTTGCTCCCCCAACAGTCTAAAGTCAGCCACTGGGCCAGTACCTGCCCCTGGCCCCTTCTGGCTCTGGTTCCACTGACACAACCTTAAGCCAGAGTCACTTCCTAACCATGATGTCCAGATCATGGTATGTCCAAACTAAAAGGGACTTTGGAAGGTATCTAGTCCTGCCCTTTCACTCTACGGATAAAGAGATCTAGGTTCAGGGAGAAGAAGTATAGACTTACTACATAAGGTCACCATGCTGTTGTTGTCTGTCCTTTGTTCTGGAAGACCATTGACATCACGTGGGTGATGACTTGTGAGTGGATTGGGTTTAAGTGAGGCAGAACTGTGCAAGGTTATCAGCCTCACTCTCTCCTTCAGAGTCATTGAAGTCCAGTAGCAAGACAAAAGTCAAAACAATTGGTGATGGCCTGGGATACAGTGAGTGACCTTGGCCTTTTAAAATTAAGGTCTTTTCCAGATCTCCGTTTGTCGGAGACAATGCCCATTCAAAGACTGAGGGCTAATAAGGGGCAGGGCTAGGGTGCAAATTCAGTCCTTCTGAGTCTAAGTCCAGTGTTCTTTTTACTAAAGTAAATGTACCACACTTAGTTTTCAAATGTTTAGTGAAGGTTTCTCATCTGTAAAATGGGGATAGTAAGGATTTGTACTATCCACCTTACCTGATTAAGGAACCAAGTGAAATGATAGAGTAAGTTGTAAAAATGCTTTATAACCAAAATGTGCTTTATAAACATGAAATTATATATTAATTATATTATATCATTATGTTACATTATAAATCATAATAATGACATGCTTAAGAAGTATAAATTTCTATTATGTTATTGACCTTGTATTTTATTACAATGTATATATTTTGAATATACTTATATATGGACACAATATTTCTCTTGACGAACTCCTTGAGGTCTGGGAATTCCTCAAGTCACCAACCATTGATTAAACACTTACTGTGTGTCTGGATGCTGTGGCAAGCCCTGAAGATACAAAGCAAGGCAAAACCAGATGAACTAGCTTCAGCTCAGTACATCCAGCACACATCATCGCAGCCAGGAGTGGCTTTCAGGTCTGGAGCTAAGTAAAGAGTTATTCAGATGGTTGAAATGCAGAGAGATCCAATGGAGCCTCCAAGATTCAAAATTAATAAGAGTTTGCCTGACCCTGCTTTCAAAGACCTCATTGTCTGAGAGGAGAGAAAACATGCTAAGAACTATGTACAAATAAGATACACACAAGAAAAACTGGAGACCTATCAGGGGAAGGCACTAGCCTTAAGGCAACTCAGGAAAGGACTCAGAGAAAGTAGGTTTTTAGTTGATAACTGAAGGAAACCAAGGAAGCCAGAAAGGGAAACTGAGTGGGGAGAATATTCTAGGTATAGGGGACAGCCAGGAGGTGACACATGTCTTGCTTTATTTTTTATCCCTAGTACTTGGTATAGTACCTGGCCAATAGTAGGTATTAAAAAATGATTGTTCATTGATGTGTAATGTTGGAAGGATGTGTACTTTTCCATAATGGACTATGTTGAGATAGCACACTCATCTCTTGTGGTGCTTGTCATCACCTTGGCATGTATTTGTGTGATACAGAATGTTTTTTTTTTATGTTTGGTGCATACAAAAATGAAATGCATAAACTTGGTTTTTTTAAACTATGTTATTGAGCTAAATAACTCTCACAATTAATGAAAATAGGAAGAGAGTAGAACACATTTCTACAGAGTCCCACAGGAATGTGGTGTGGTGTGGTAGACCAAGTACTATATCTGGAATCAAAATTCCAATTCTGGCTTTTCCATTTACTTGTCAAGTAACCTTTGACAAGTCTCTTAATATTTCTGGGCCTCAGCTTCATGTCCTATAAAATAAGGAGGATAGACTACTTTTGTTGTTGTTCAGTCATTTCAGTCATGTGATTGAACTGTATGTGAATGTAACTCTTCACGACTCCATTTCAGGTCTTCTTGGCAAAGATACCAGAGTGGTTTGACATTTCCTTCTCTAACTCATTTTACAGTTGAAGAAATTGAGGCAAAGAGGGTTAAGTGACTTGCCCAGGGCCACACAGCTAGTAAGTGTCTGTGCTACAGTTAGACTGTATTGTCCCCTAGATCTCTTCCCTAGTTCTAAATCTATGACCCTCTGGCCAACACGTTCTATGACACATGTAAAGTTCTTTGAAAATACCTTAAAGTATCATGTAAATGCTTTCTATCATAATCATCATCACTACCGCCACCACCACCATCATCATCATCTAATTTGGTGTTACATATAGAACCTAACACTGAAAAACTTCTTTGTCGTAGGCTGCTCAGCGTCCAGCACTAAGCACAATCAGAGATGTGAATAAGAAATGACCAGGCCATGTGGGTAGTTCAAGGAAGAACCATGAACTCCATTTAATGATGATTTGAACAAGATTTTTAAAGATGCAAAAGACAAAGATTCGAGTATTCTCATCAATAAGCTCAGTTTGTCACATCCTGGGATATTATCATAGTTTTATCATTACAATAGTCTGTTACATCCTGGAAGTAGCTCAGATAAAATCAGGCTCTTTAATTCTAGGCACCAAAAAGTCTTGGGAAAGTCAACAAGTCTCTGGAAAGTCAGTTAGCCTTTTTAAAGGCATAACAAAGAGGATGCAAAAGAGAACAGCCTTCAAAGTGTCTAGGTTTGTCTAGGCCAAAACAGCTTCTCCAAGACATCTGCATAAGATCTGATCCCCCCAAAATATTTTGGCTTTCTACACTTCTTCTAGGGAAATGAGACACAATGTCATCAGATGTGGGAATTGTCATCAGATGTGGTATTGCACCCATACATGGGTAACTTCTGATGCAGTGAGCAGAGTTAACTGAGGGTGCAGTGAGTGACTTTTTAAATTTCAGGTAGAATTTCTGGAAACTTTCCCTAGGGTAACATGATGTGGTATCTACTCTCAATGTTGGGAAGATCTTATACCAAGCCTAAATATCCTGTGTTCATTTCATTTCATTTTGTTTTCCCTGCACATGGAAAGTAGACAGCCTCCGTCCTACATATCTTTAATCTCATATTCTAGAAGGCAGTTTAATTTCCTTTTAGCCTTCTCTTCTTTTTTCTCATATTTTGTTTTTGGAGACAGTGGATCTAAAATGCTCAACCAAATATCGAAATCATCATGAGAAAGTCAATTAAGACCATATTTTTTTGTTTCTTCCCCATCCTTCTTTTCCCTTTCAAAACAAGCAGGTCAGTGGAAACACAATGCTCTTCTTCTTAAACAGATGTTTAAAATATGACATTGTTCATTAATTCCAACCTTTTCAATATTCAGTTTTCAGGATAGTCTATATTGATCCCTACTTACTATGCCATTCAGAAGTGCTTCTGGGGTTGTAGAAGCTCCTGCCTGCCCCCAGAATTGTTTTCAAACAACTTTCATCCCTTCATCATGTCATCCCATGAGCTTGGAGTAATCCCAGTATTTTAATGGATGACAGTACTAAGAGCCAATACTATGGAATATTAAAAGAGACATAAGAAACCTTTTGAATTTTACATATGTATGACTTACATAAAATAAGAAATCAATACCTCAGCATTATCTGTTAGATACAATTTCAAGCTTGAGCCAGTCTAAGGGTAAAGTGGATTTAGCCCTAATTAAATATGTAGCATTACATCTGGCTCCTGTGTTATTTAGGAAGATAGATCTTAAAGGGTCCTCAGGGGACATCCAGTCCAAACAAGTCTAGCCATTTTATAATTCAGGAAACTGAGGCCTGGGGAGAGTTGCCTAAGGTTACCCAGATGGAATGTAGCTGAGGTTTCTAACTCCAGAGCCAGTGTTCTTTTCACTGTGGGACCTTAGATACCATCTTTTCCAGCCTTGAGGAAGCTAAAGCTTTGCTTTGAAATAATGCAGAAGAACGGTATTGTATAGGACACTAGAATCACGCGGCCATGAAACGTAGCATAGAGCATTCTCTCTGTGTGAGGTACTTGGTCCCCTTGTTGGGGACCTTATTTTGAAATGGAGCTCCCTTTTCTTTTTCCCATGGAATCTCACTACCAAGTAGAGAAAGCCCGTTGTACAAGGCGTGGTTTTCTGGAGATTCTGTGGCCTTCCTCCTGTTTTCTGTCTTTCCATTGTGCATTGTTTCTCATTCGTTTGGGGTTTGGTTACTTTTTCCTTCTCCACCTGGTACGCATTTGCCTTTAGAGGATGCTATGAAGATAACCGGTTTTGCATTTTCTGTATCCTACGCCTTATTCACATCCTATGATCCCTTATCTTAGGCAGCAGCTTTCATCTCACAGCTGCAGTTAGGGTGTTGCCAAGTGTATTTGTGGCAGTTGTCATGGAAAACAAAACAACCCATAGTTTTAGAGATGGAAAGGGCCTTTGAGAAGAACTGGCCCAATTCCCTCCTCTTAAAGAAGAGGAAACTGAGGATGAGTGGTTCAGGGGTTGTTGAAGGTCACACAGGTAGGAACAAGATGAACCAGGATTATATTGTGTGTTTTCTTTTTAACTCCAAGCCTACTGCTGCCTCATGAATGTTGCCCCTTTGGTATAATTTTGATTGTGAGGATTTCAGAATATTTCTTTGATGCGAAATAAACTCTCCTCATGATGCCTTGTACCATTCAACCAAGTGCTAATAGCTCAGAGGATGCAGAGTTCAGTGAATTCTGATTCATACTGCCAGTAAGAACTCAAGAAATATTAACTGTCCAGTCTCCATACTGTTCTAAACCATGAAGGCAATATTTCCCCCCAGGATACTTTTGCTTTTGACCTGAAAGTATTTGGAAACTGTTAAACTTTTCACCACCCCTGTCCTCTGCCCTCCCCCACTTCCACCTCATTCAAGCAACCAAACATATGGGTGGATGTTGTTTACTACCATAATTTTATCTTTACTGCCCTACTGACTCTCTCCTTCCTCATCTTTAACAGGTCTCCATGGCAACAGCCTTAGGGTAGTTTTCTGCCTCTGTTGCAATGACCCAGCATGCTTTGTGTTAGAAATTGTTTCCTTCAAGAATGAAGGCAAACCAAATATCCCGTGACAATGTTGTTCAGTGCAGAGAATCTACACACAGATTGCCACCCTGAATTTCATGGAACAAAAATATTGAAAATATCGTGGAACTGCTGATGTTCAGCTAAGCTCCTAGAAAGAAACACGAAAGTTAGAGTCTAAGGGCCCCAAGTGGTCATCAAGTCTAATCAATAACCAAAAGAAGTCCTTACCATAGCAAAATAAGTGATCATCCAACCAATCAGAGGAGTGCCCTGTAACTTCTGAGAAGAAGGCACGTGTGCATGCCTGCCTCTATGAGGATAGGGGGAATGCCCCTTTGATGCCTACAGACAAAGATCTTTGTAATGTCATCAAGTTGATTGGAGGAAATCATTGCATCGATCAAGGAATGGCCCAATTAACCTCTCACATATATTGGAGTCTTATCCGTCTCCTAGCTTGTGAAGGTTTTAAAGACCAAGATCATGTCTCATCTAATGTTTGCATTTTCCTCAGATTGTAGCATAGTGCGTTATACCTACTAGGCATGTAATAAATGTTTGTCATTTGACTGAATCAAATTTTGCACCATTTGCTCTAAATTCAGGATTTGAGGTTTTATTGGATATAAGGGCTTAAACAAAGCTGACATAAAGTAGCTAGCTATACAGACAGTAAATATAACCATGTCTAGAAATGTGTAGAATATCAGACTCAAAACTAAAGAAGAGATTAGTTTACACTTAGTAGAAAGTAATGTGGGATTCAGAAACCTATCCCCCAAAGAATAGTCCTAATGTGGTCTTGGAAAAGGAGTTAAAGCCCCCAAAATATCATTCAGAAATACCACTATAACATTCCCAGGCCCCAAATCCCATGGAGAACAAAGAAGAACAAGACATCACAGCATCTGGGCTGTGGGGTGTATATGAGATGATGACTGGGACACACAAAAAAGATTTTATCCTTGACTCCCATGAAAAACTGGCAAATTATGGGCAGATGGGTTAATACTCCAAAAATGGGATATTAAAGTTATAAATCAGAAATAAAAGAGCTATAGTCTTAAGTTCAGTTTGAATAGCTAAGCAGAACAAGAGAATTTAACTCTAAATATTTTAGAAACCAAATTGCCCTTCTGTTGAAAAAAATATCTCCTGATTCACTGGTCTTTTTGAATATTTTGAATTTCTAATAGTATTTTATTTTAATTTTAAAATTTGTCCAGGTGCTCCTTGGTACATTTATTTGGTTCCCACTATCAACATTGAAGAGTGACTCTAATTTTTGTTTTTAAGAACTAATTAATTTGAGGAGAATTTGTTCTAGCATTTGTTATCTTGTCAGCTGTAATCTCTTGATCTGCTTTTTTTTTTTTTTTTAATGCCAGCCGGCATCCTAGAAGGGGATCTTCAGTTCTTGTGGAAGTGGTAGCTCTCTGTTAAAATGCTAACTCCTTCTTTCTGCATTGTCTATACTATAGCTATTGAGCTAGCTCTGAGTCACTACATAACATACACAGATTTTTTTTTAGTCTTTGCAACATTGCTAATTGCTGATAACTAACACCATAACTAACAAAATTCTCGGCTGACAAACAGCCCCAAATGGAAATGATTTCTGAACAGATAAATGCATGAGTTTGAATTTCCCCTTTGACAACTGCATGGAAACTTGCCTGCAGAAAATAGTTTATCAGATTCTGTTACTAGTGAAATCAATATATGTCTATGTTCACATACATATTCATGAAGAAATTAAGAGTAAGTGGTGAAAAAATAAACTCAATTTTTTTTTTTTGTCTCTTTTATCTTTTATGATCACTTCTTTCCCTAGTTTAGGTGACCATTTTCCATTGGGCCATAGGTATAAAAAGCATCCCCTTCTCTTCTTTATTTTCAAATGGTATGGAAATTTAAATATTTACTTTATATTTATTATGTTATATTTAGGACATTTACTTGGAGTTTATTCATATGTATATGGTATAAGATGCTGGTGCAGATCTAATTTCTGACAAACTGCTTTCCAGTTTTCCTGGCTATTCTTATTGAATAAGGGATCTTTCCCTAGGAGTTTGTGCTCCTAAATTTATTTCAAAGATTGACTTGAAGACTTTTAGATCTTTCTTATCTAGTGTATTCAACTAGAAAATTTTTCCTAAGAAGTTTAGTAACAAAAGGTAGGGTAGAGATAGATGGAATAAACAGATTAAAGGAAATATTTTTTTTCCCCATAAACTTGTAAGAAGATGAAAAAGAGCCTGACGAGTGGGAAAGAATGAACATGGAAGAGATGGAGAAAGAGAGAGAGAGAGAGAGAAAGGGAAAGAGAGAGATGACTATTGGAGCAAGCTCCTGGGAGAAATAAAGCCTAATGGGATCCCTTGTACAGTGGGATTAACCTTAGTGAAGAATAGGGATCCTCTTTTTCTGTGATTAGAGGGAAGGTGATGAAACTGAGATTTTATGAAGAATGGAGATGGTCAGATAACAGAACTCATATCCATGGTGTTTTGGGGGCACCATCAACATGATGACAAGAAAAAGCAATCTCAAGTACAAGAAAATCTTTAAAAAGTTATTCATTCCTTCTGCAAAGAATTGCCTTAGTGGGCTTGCCTTAGCTAGTAACCAATTTCTCCTTCTAGCCAATTATAGTAAGCAGGCTAAAGCTTAGACTAATTATTAATGTCCACCCCCCAGATACACATACAAAATAGCAAATTAAATGAAAAATTGGTCAAATTAATCTGATTATTTCAATGTTGGGGTGTCTGAGCACTTAACAAATAACAGATTTTGCCTTTTTCCACTTTCAAATGTTGTGGTACTGTTGAATAGACATTTGCAAGTCATAAACACAGATGTAAGGGAATGTATAGAGCATTACTTGAGCCAGACTTCCTTCTACAACATCCCCCCAAACTGGCTACCCAGCCTTTGCTGGACAGATGCTTTAGGCCCTCTCCTACACACCTCTGTCTAGGACAATATCCCTTCATTAAGGATTACTCTTGGGGTCTAGTCTAGTGCTTTAAGAAATGATGAGCAGTATGTTTTCAGAAAAATTATAGAAAGACTTATATGAACTGATGTGAGTGAAATGTGAAGAACCAGGTAACAACAACAGTATATGATGATCTACTATGAATAATTGAGCTATTCTCAGCAATATGATGATCCAAGACAATTCTGTAGGACTTCCAAAGAAAGATGGGGTCCATATCCAGAGAAAGAACTGGTAGAGCCTGAATGCAGATCAAAGATACTTTTCCTTTACTTTCCTTACTTTCCTTTTTTTGTCTTTGTTTTCTTTCACAGAATGACTTGCATTGAAGTATGTTTGGCATGACTCAAGAAAACCTATGTCAAATTGCTTGCCTTCTCAATGAGGGGGGAGAGAGAGAGAGAGAGAGAGAGAGAGAGAGAGAGAATTTGGAACTCAAAATTTGAAAAGGAAGAATGTTAAAATTGTTTTTAAATGTAATTGGGAAAAATGAAATTTTAAATAAGATTTTTAAAAAAAGCATAGTGAGAAAAACAAAGTCAAAACAAGATTTAAATAAATCTGTCTTCTCTCCATCCTACTTTATTATCATGCCCTCCAATCTGATTTTAGTCCATTCCCTTCTTTAACTTTCTTCTTTCCCCATCTCCATTTCAAAGCTAAAAAAGCCCCTTTTCTTGTACTCAAAATATATTGCTACCTTTTCTCCTTATTTTATAAATTATATTAATTTCAAATAACACATACTCTTCTATGTTTATATTCTGGACATAAGCTCTATTCTGGTCTTTTGAGAGAAAAGAATGCCATTCTCTTGAGTGAACATATATTTACATATGATAGAAAATACCACTTATGTGTTACTGAATAAATTCTCTTAGTAGAAAGGATTATGAATTCTTAAATTCAATTCATCTCTCTATTTCATGGTGTACCAATGTGGAGAAAACAAAAGTGAGGGCAGATGGGTAATTATGGGTAAATCAATTTATAACCAAAGCAAATAATTTTAGTCTTAATTTTTACTTTCTCTCTCAGCAATCTAGTAGAGCCACTAACAAGGAACATCATGGTATTAAATTTCAGCTTCTTTTCTCCTTTTCACCCTCTGGTAGAGGGCTAATGCATAATGAAATTCCCAAGAGAAAGTCGATAGGAAGAAGAAGCGGAAGGAAATATTTTGAGAATTCACAGATTGGCAATATTATTTACTTGTAGCCTGTCCCCCAACCTGGAATTTAAATCTGACCTCAGATGCTTGATCAGTGGGTGATCATGGATACAGTCACTTAACCTCTGTCTATCTCAATTTCCTTATCTGTAAAATGGAAATAATAAGAGCATATACCTCCCAGGATTGTTGTAAGGATGATTGTAAAGCACTTTTATAGTTTTTTTTGTTATAATCATTATTATCATATTTTCTCTCTGAATTGGTGGACATAGGAGAAACGAGACAATCCTCTGATGGCCTTCAGACCACCACTTCTGCTGTTGATGATGATCAAGGTGGTGGCTGTGAAAAAGATCCATAAAGGTTGGTAGCACCTTATAGTGGAAGGAGCATACGCATCAGAGATTTAGACTCTATTTGGAATTTTGCTACTTACTAACTGTTGGGCAAGGCTCTCTGTGTACAATGAGATTAGAGATTCATCTGAGGTCAGGGACTTAAAAAATTTTTTTTTGACCACTGTATTTGGGCATATTTGATTTCCTTTCTGATCCTATGTATTTTATTTTATACATTTAGAAACATTCTAAGAAGAGATCCCTAGGAAGGAAGGAAACAAGCATTTATTCAGCTCCTACCATGGGCCAGGCACTGTACAAAGTGCATTGTAAATAGTATTCATTTGGTCTTCACAACAACCGGGGAGCTAGGTACTATTTTACATTTGAGGAAACTGAGGCAAATGGCGGTTAAGGGTCTTGTCCAGAGTCTCACAGCTGATCAGTGTCCAAGACTGAATTTGAACGCATGCCTTCCTCATTCCAGGCCCAGAGTTCTGTCCACTGTGCCACCTATCTGCCCTAGGCTTCGGTAGGCTGCCAAAGGAAGGACACAAAGCATGGTTAATAAACCTAGGACTAGATGATCTGTAAGGTCCTTTCCAGGCTGTGACTCAGTCATTCCTTTCTCTTCTTGTTTCACTTTCTAACCTTAGGCTGTGGCAATCCTTAGCTCCAGCCTGTCAGTATACCTTCATTGACCTTTCTTGCCAGCTCATGTCTCCCTGCCACCCACCCAAGACCAAGACTCTAACCTCTCAGTGGCAGGGGGCAATATTCCAAGAGAAGAAGTGTTGGAATAGACAAATTATCTGTCCTCTGTTCATGGATTCTCCAGGTGGGGGTGGCCCCAAGGGCTTCCCACTCATCCCCCAACACCAAAAAAACCCAATAAAATAAATAAACCACACCTCCTGCTGTGGACCAACAAGTTGCCACAGGACCTTCTTTGACTGGTAAGGTGTGTCGGGGAGTGGTTATAGGAAAAAACAGCACTTTCCTCTCCTCTTGTCAGTAAGTTAGTTCTGAGGGCATTTGTGAAAGGCACAAAATGACTAACAATGTAAATGTTACAGGTGAAGTCCAAACTGACTGACGTCAGCATCAATTTAATCTTAATCTTAAACAGAATGTTTTCGTTAATATTAGATCTTTCCAAGAGCAACCAGTTTGCTCATTAACAAGTGCTCTCCACATAGGTTATAGCTAAGAATGTTTGGTTCTCAGGGATACTAATGTAATAACCCAATTTTCTATTTATTTCTATTTATTCTTCTAAGTTTTAATATGGGAGGAGAGCACATTGGTTGTTTCAAGCATTTGAAAGGCTGTCTTATGGGAGAAGGATTGTTAGACACTGGGGCCAACATGGCCCCAGAGAATAGAACTACAAAAAAAGGTGAAAGGATCAGAAAGACATAGTTAATCTTGATGCCAGGAAACACTTTCTAATAATTATAACCAACACATATAACATATAAAACGCACCACATGTTAACATATATATAACATACAGAACATAGAGAAATAACATTTCTAACAATGCCAAAAAATAGAATGAGCTGCTTTGGGAGGTAGTGGGTCCCTCCTTTCTGGAAGGCTTGAGATGAAAGTTGTCAAGGATGCTAGGTGTAAGATTTCTGTTTAGATGACAATTGGGCTAGAGAATCTCTAAGGGTCCTTCCAGTTCTGAGATTTTTTTTTTTGTGACTCTGCAGTGAACTCGTAGAAGTAATATTAGGATTACCCACTTTAGTGTTGATATCAGCAAAGGTTTTGCCTATGGCTCTAATGTTAATATTTTAATTACAAAATCTTCATTAAGACAAATAAGAAAAGAAAAGCGCACAATATCACAGTACTGGGATAGGCTGAAAAACCAGAAGCTACAATTTCCTGGGTTTGATGTATATCTTTGGATGGTCACCCATGTGTTTTTCTTTCTTATTCTTTCTTTTTTTTTAAATAGTATTTTTCCAACTACACGTAAAGACAAATTTTAAAATTCATTTTTGAAAATTCAGATTCAGATAATACTATGTTTTATTGTATTTTTATTTATTTTGTCAAATATTTCCCAATTATACTTTAATCTGGTTCAGATTCAGATTTTTCTCCTTCCCTCTCTCACCTTTCCTTCTTCTACTTCCTTCCTTCCCCCTACTTCTGAGGCATATATATGTGCCTCAGGAATTTGGCATATATGTGTGCAATCATGTAAAACATATTTCCATGAAAAAAGAAACAGACCAAAAGGAAAAAAAAAACACAAAAAATAAAGTGAAACATAGTATGCTTCCATCTGTATTCAGACCCCATGATGAGTTATTTCCCTGGAGGTAGATAGCATTTTTCATCATGAGTCCTTTGGGTTGTCTTGGATCATTGCATTGCTGAGAACAGTGAAGTCATTCACAGCTGATCATCAATGTTGCTGTTACTGTGTACAACAGTCTCCTGGTTCTGTTCACTTCATTTTTCTTACTCTTTAAACATTCTGTAAATCAGTGGTTTCAAGCTTAAATAGAAATAAGGGCCACTAATCTGTATATAAGGATTCTCATGGACCACATGTTGACTTAGTTTTAAAATGTGATATCTATGTTTTTTTATATTTTTATTTATTTTGGTAAATATTTTCTAATTATACTTTAATCTGGTTCAAGGAGCCACATGTTTAATAGCTCTGCTACGATTTTCAAGGACTGGTATGTATAATCTAAGAGGCAATGTTTTATCAAGTTCAATCCAGTAATCACTAATCAATGAAGCAATTAATTATGTGCAGAGAATTATACTAGGCACTAGGAATACAATGATAAATTGAAATAGTTCTGACCTTGAGGGAGTTACGTTTTCCTTGGGTAATAGTAAACGTATGAATGTTAATGCCAGTGAATGCCCATATCAGCAGATCGAGAAAGAACCACACTTAATTTTCCATTTATGCTATCTTGCCACAAATGAAAGTAAAGCCTGCAGAGAAATGTCATTTAGAGGCAGTCAGGTGGTACAAGTGATAGACCTCAAGTCAGGAAGGCCTGAGTGAAAATCTGGCCTTAGACCTTGGGCAAGTAACTCAGTTTCCCTATCTGTAAGATGAGAATAATAATACTATGTACCTTTAGGGGTTGTTGTGAAGAAAAAATGGGATGATATTTGTAAAGTATTTACAAATTTTAAAGAGCTATGTAATTGCTAGCTATTATGATTGTTGTTATTACAGTTAAATCTTCCACATCCCTTGAGTTAGGGGCGTAGTGCCCTCTGGGATCTGGAAAATCCAATAAAAGTTTTTGGCCCTCGCTTGGTACCAGAGAAGAAGTCTGAGTTATTATAGTATCAAAAGATAAAATATTATTATTTATTGATATTATATAATACTATAATATTATAGTTGATATTATATATTATATAATACTATATATTATATTGATATTATATATATTATATAATACTATACATATATTTTATGAATTTCTGAGCTTCTAAATTTTTTCTGTGTCATCTCCTGGCCTTTGCATGATGTCTGCAATTTCCTCAAAAGTCTTCCAGAATTCCCATTTAATTTCTTATGCTGACTCATGATATATTGAAACCACAAAGGGGCAAGGATAACTGCATTACCATCACCATCACCATCATTTAAATATAAATTCAGGGATTCTTTTGATAGTGCCATAACACTGTTTCAAATTCACTTATGTTTTCAAACTTGAGGTTTGGGTTTTTTAAGACCAAATCCAGTAGGCTAGAAGCAATATTATAATTGATTCAGGGCTGTATTTAGGGCAGGACAATGAGGACTTTGCCCCTGAGTTGCTGAATTGTAGAGAACAATGATGACACTTGAAATTTTTGCTACTTGTCCCCAAGTATACTTTGAACTGTTTGCTGCTGGTGCACAACTTGAAATTCCAGATTCAAAAGAAATCTAGATAACTAGAGAGAGAGACCTTCTATTTTCCTGTTGTGACATGCGTGACTCCATCGTAGAGACTGACCTCCATGCCAGTTAAGGCAAGGAGTCACATTTTCCTCTTGTCTTTATTTCCTTAAGCTCTTTCTCCTCTTCTTCTTGCTTCTAGACTAATAAAATAGACAGATCTATTTCTGGCTAATAATTATAAACTTCTGCATCAACACTGAAATGCAGATTAAGCCACCTGCAAGGCTAACAGTAATAGAAACTGGCTACTGTTCTCGAGGGTCTGTAAGACTCCTTCAGACCCAATGAGTAGAAGGAGAACCTTCTTAAAGCAGTGGTCCTATGACCCTCTCTGTGTCTATGCCTTCTGTGTCACAAATTAAATTTTATACTGGCCTGGCTCAAAAATAGCAAGATGTGGTCCTGTTTGCCATGACAACCTTTACCAGACATCTGATACAAATGCAGATGTGCCCATTTACTCCAGCTCATCAGTCATTACTGTTCTTTGCTGGAATACATGGTCAAGGGAATATTTTTGACTCTGCAAAGATCAGCTACAGGAGTGGAACCTTTTGGAGTTTTCCATCTGTCAATAAACAATTGGACAGAGAACTGACTTCTATGTGATGAGCAGAAGCCAGTCCCTCAAAGGCAACGGCTTTGGGGCACTACTGAGAATTATGTTTGAACTGGTGAACTAGAGCTATAATATATATCTCATCATTTGTCACCTCAACCAGTCAGGCCCTGTGGAATTAAGTAATCTAAAAGTAGTTATTTTACAATAGTCACCTACGATTTTTATTGACATTATTATAACCCAGTGACAGATTCATCGTCATCACCTTCCTTACCAAGCTGCTATGCACATGTTAATGTTGTAATTATGGTTCCTTTTGACAAGGATGCATTAAGTATGGAGGCAGTGTGGGAAACCCTTTCAGCTTTCATTAATTCAATATAAATCCAGGGCTTGCAGATTCAGCAAGGTTGTCTGGATTGGCTTAATTGGAATTGCTGGACAAGAACATTGATTCAGCTCCACTCGGGTAAAGAGGAAAGTAACCATGACAGGAGATATTGCATTTGAAGGTCATTGAGTTGTAGTCAGGCAGCAGGAGAAAAGAAAGGTAGGAGAAATCATGTAAAATAACAGACATTTTACTTAGCATCTGGGAAGGTCCAAATGGTGCAATATCAAATGACCTCCTGATTCTATGATTCTGTGACCCTCTCTTCCAGGAGAAAATAACTGCAAAATGACAATGAAACTAGAGTAAATGGAGTAAATTTATGGAGTAAATAAAAGTTAACTTCTTGGAATGGGCCTTATCTGGAGGGGGTGAACTCCTAAGCAATTCAATCATTTGCCTTTGTTTCTTTCCACCATATGGTCTCAAGTCAATAATGGTAATAACTCATGTTTGTTGGGCTGTTGGAGCCGGGACTGGAACACAGCTATCCTGACTCCAGTTCCGTCTCTCTTTAATTAGATGGTTGAATTAGAGAGTCATAGTCACGGGATTTTGGACTGGAAGGGATCTTAGAGGTCATCCAATCTGTATTCTACAGATAATGGAACAGAGGTCAAGAGAGATAAAGGGTTGTATCCACATGTAGGAAGTGCTAGAACCCAGGTTCTCTGACTCTAAAAATCACACTCTCCTCTCTAGTCCACACTCCAAGACCCCTTCTACCTTTCAAGTCATATGAGCCCCTGTTTTGTCTGCCAAAATGATCGGTGACTGGTGAGTCTTTGCCATTGTACATGTGCTAGATGATATACTCTGCAAGATACATGCTATCTATTCCTGTCCTTGTTTCCCATTATTTTCAGCCAAACTTCCAAAATATCTTCTCCCCCCCCAATTTATCTATTTATTTTTAATTTTCAGCATTCATTTCCACAAGCCAAAATATCTTCTCGAAGAGAAAAATTATTGGTGGGACATTAAGTACAAAAATTCTGACCACTGTTCTCGGCATTATTATTCTTATTATGGCTGCTAGGTGGATAAAGTGGGGGCTCTAGAGTTGGGAAGACCTCTGTTCAGCGCTAACCTTAGACACTTATCAGTTCTGTGAGTCTGGGCAAGTCAATATACTGCTGTCTGCCTTGGTTTCCTCATCTGTATGGAGATCATCAGAGTCCTTTCCTCCCCGGACTGCTATAAGGATCAAATAAGATAATATTGGTAAAGTGCTTTGAAACCTTCAAGAGCTTTATAAATGTTATTTACTATTATTACATTAGCAGTAGTAGTAATGGGGGGAGTAGCCGTGGTAATAGAAAGGTAGCATCAACATTTACCTTTAAATTTTTTTTTTACTTAAATTTTTTAAATCCTTGCCTTTTTTTCTTTTACATTTACTGTCACTTCAAAATATACTTGCATCTTTTTCTTAAAGGCGACCAATCATCAAGTAACTACACTGCTTCTCAAAAGTAGGAATTTCACTGTGGGTTTCCAGGTTTGGCTCAGAAGGAGAATTGGCAAGAAGCCTTTCTTGTAATTTTGCTTCTGCAAATAGATGAAACCAATGATCACCCCATGCATCATCACTAAGCATCATTACAAAGTGTCTAGAAACATAAAATCAGAGTCCAGATGTGCAGGGTAAGACCAGAAGCATCAGATCACAAAACAACTTATCAAAAACAGTTATTCTGTCAGAGTTTGAAATGGAAAGAGACAATTCCTGGTCCTCCAGTGCTGATTGCCTACCCACTCCTCTCCCTCCCCTGTCCCCCTTCCATTGATGCTGATCTCAGGAATTTGTTATTGTACCCTTCATGGTAGAATAAATGTAACCAAAAGCCTCATGTTGCTAGAGAGCATTTCAAAAGGCAAATAGAAATTAGGTTTAGCACATCTGAGCAGACTCTGCCCCTCCCTCTGACCCCAAGTGTAACATGACATATCTCTTAATCTATCCTCTGAGGTCTGGCTTGTGTTTGCTTCTTTTTCTTTGGCAAGGACTTTAAATAACCATGTTCTTATTGCAATTCTCAGATTTAAAATTACATTCTGATAGTCTTCTCAGGGCACACCTAAGAGGCCCTGATTATCCCCAGCCAAATCAATTGTTCTCCCATGTGACCCGTTTCTGGGAATGTTATTGTTCCTAATAACAGACTCAAACATGTATTTTCATTTAATCTTTTATTTTACCTTCATTTCACATGCCATTGCTGCTTGTCGTGATATCTCCATAACAAGGCAATAACATTACGTCACTGTGTGAAGTGTGAAGTGGGCTTTGTTTTAATTACCAATGCCTTTTTTGCTCACATTGGAGCCTGGGTTTGGAAATATATGTAATGACCTTGGGGTTGGCAGGAGGAGGGGGCAAGTTCAGGTCAGAGCTGGACCTGAAATAAAGTCTTTGGGACATTCTCAATATTTTATGTGAGAGAATCTATTGTCTAGCTTTCTTCTCACATAACAAAACTATCACGTAGCTAGAGTGGTTGGTTTGTGGTAGAAATCCCAGAGGTGGTTACAGTGAAAACATAGGTAAGCACAATGAATCCCTATAAAGCCAACAGATCTACAGCCTCTCCTCCCACTCTCCCCAAAAAGAAGAAAGAAAACAGCTCCACAGAGAATCAAGGAAATAGAAGATGAAAATGGAAAGAGACAGCCTTGTCTCTGTCCAGAGAGGTTGCTACTGAGGGTAAGGATTAGAAAATAGTGCAGCTATTTCTTTGGTCCAGTTTCCTGGCTTTCTTGCTACTGTGAGAATTTTTTTTTGTCAGCATAATGAAATCCTAGTGAGGAAATTCCCTCTACCAATGCAACTTACAACCTTAGAAAGTTGTCTAGGAGTACTATGAGTTTGAATTACTCAGGATCACACAGGCTGGTAGAGATAGATTTTGACCCCAGGTTTTTCTTAGTCGAATTTTAGCTTTCTATCCACTATACTACTATATTATGCCAAATAGTGATAGAGTAATATGTTCCTGGACTGACAGTGGAAGTTGCTCTGGAAATACCTTTCCAACTAGCAATGTCAACCATAGGAAATCAGACTTTGTATCTGAATTATATCTATATTTTATATTCAATGATTCATTGTTACATGAAATGTGTCATATGACCCTTAGGACAGTGATTGCTGCAGGTTATGAGAAGTGTCAAAAATATAAAAATGTGGCACCAGTACACCTACATGTGAGAATTTGTTGTAGTGATCTAATTGAGGCATAGATTAAGCTTAGATTTGCTCTCTTGATGGAAGATGCTCATACAGAGCATGCACAGATGTTCTCTTCCTGGTTCTAACTCCAGGGAATGTGATTCATATAGTAGAGAGAAGTGAAAGCTGTAGACTCCAGAAAGAGATGGATTCTGGGAGCCTGGATGAATGATCCATATAGAAGAGAATTACATCTAAGTAGAGTTTCATGGGAATTCCATGCAGGGAGAAAAGGATTCCAGGGCCAGGAGTTGCAAGGTATCCCTTTGCCACATCAATTCTTTGCATATGTGCCCCACTATCATTGTACTTTAATTTTTTGCCCACCCTCCCCAAGAATGCCTTGTATATTTGTGGGAGAGTCTGTCCAGGTTTGGGGGAAAATATGTTTGTACTATGTTTTCTTACTGTATCACCTGAGCAAATATTTTTTCTAAAACACAATTGAGGTTCGTTTTGTTCTTGTTCAGTCGTTTTCAGTCATATTCGACTCTTTGTGAACCCGTTTGGGGTTTTCTTGGCATTGACACTGGAGTGAATTGTCATTTTCTTCTCCAGCTCATTTTATATATGAGGAAACTGTGGCAAACAGTTAAGTGACTTGCCCAGGGTCACACAGCTAGTAAGCATCTGAGTTCAGATTTGAACTCGGGAAGATGAATCTTCCTGACTCTAGGCCCAGCAGTCTATGCACTATGGCTCCACCTAGCTTTCCAATTGAGATTAATAGCTGCTGGCTAATAAATACATTCTCATTTGATCCTGACAACTACCTTGTGAGGAATTATTATGACCATTTTATAGATGAGGAAGCTGAGGTTTCAAGTGATTCCCCCAGGATAAAGAGCAGTTCAGTAAGCAAAGCGGGGAAGAGGACAAACATTATTAAGTGCCTGCTATGTATCAGGCACTGTGCCTTTAAGCACTTTGTAAATTTAATTGCCACTTTTCTTCTCCAGCTCATTTTACAGATGAGGAAACTGGGAGGAGCACAATGGTGACAGCTCATAAATGACCATAATAGAAATGGCTTCTCACAGGCTTACTGACCCCTAGAATCTTGAGAAAGAAACGTTATCAGCTACCCTTTGGGAACCTCATGCAAGCTGGAGGAGTGAGCCAAAAGGGCTCTGAGATATACCATTGTCACCAAAAGTCTCCTTGAATTGCTATTTTTTCCCCAGTAGGGCAGATGGTTTGCTCTAAGCCATTTGCATTCCATTGTCTTGCTTCAGTGACATTCCAAGACATGCAGACAGGGTGAAGGTGTCCTGACTACGGCTCTTGCTTAGGGTTTCTCTGTGCATCTTCTTCAGCTGGGAAAGGCTGGAACATCTCTCTCCATTAGCCTGCACAAGTCAGGCACGAGCCTCAGAGTAATGTGTGTAGGATTCGAGGGTAGGCCAGGAAGCAAGCGACAAGAGTACATTCTCTTTCTTTTCCCAGACAGCATGTGGCCCGTGCAGTCTGTTCCCTTAACAGTCTCTTCATTGTTTCCCCAGTTATTCTGCTGATACTGCAGCTCATGTGAGGTGTGGGAGTGGCAGACTGCCTGAGAAAACACTGCACAGTTCTAGAGGAGCATAGCAACTTCTGTGGGAACACAAGAGTCGATGGCAGATGGGAGTGATTGTTAAGCATTTTCTTTCTTTTTTCCCCCATGTAATAATGATGAAGATTTTGTATTTTTAGGACAGACTCAAATGTCCATTTTTATAAAGTTACTCGAGACACTCAAACACACTATATTCATGACTTTGAGCTTGGCCTGGCTGGAGTCAGGAAGATCTGAGCCCAAATGTGGCCTCAGACACTGCCTAGTTGAATGACCTTGGGCAAGTTGCTTAACTTCTGTCTGCCTCAGTTTCCTCAACTGTAAACTAGGGATAATAATAGTTCCTACTTCACAGAGTTGTGGTAAAGATTGAAAGGCACAGTGAATAGAGTGCTGGGTCTGGAGTCAGGCCTGAATTCAGATCTGATCTCAGATACTTACTAACTGTGTGACCCTGGTCCAGTCACTTAATTCTCTTTGCCTCAGTTTCCTCATCTGTAAAATGAGCTGGAGAAGAAAAATGGCAATTAAATTAAATGTATAAAGTCCTTACTACAGTGCCTGACACAAAACTGCAGGCACTTAATAAATGCTTGTCCTCTTCCCCCTATGCTTACTGAACTGCTCCTTACCCTGGGCAAATCAACTGATCTTTCTAAACCTCAGTTTCCTCATCTGTAAAATCAGCAAAATAATTCCCCACAAGGTAGTTGTGACGATCAAAGGAGAATGAATATAAATATCTTTGCACAGCTCAGAGCTTTCACCGTTCTCACCATCGCCTTCATCACTCTCGGAGTGTTTGCCCTCTGGGCCTTCTTCACCTCCTCTTCAAGCTCGGCTGAA
Organism: Pseudochirops corinnae; assembly: GCA_028646515.1. Lineage (NCBI taxonomy): Eukaryota > Metazoa > Chordata > Mammalia > Diprotodontia > Pseudocheiridae > Pseudochirops > Pseudochirops corinnae. Next base: position 120,650,127 of record CM053590.1, read on the forward strand.
ATGTCAGTGAAACTTCAGGGGACCCTCTCTGGATATCCTGATGGGCGATGACCTTCTTCCTCTGGCTTCACACAGCAACTCTCTGATGAATACACACAACGTTATGTAATACACTTATCTGTATTTGTGTCTGATCCCTTTACTGATGTGTAAGCTGGATGAGGCCATCCCATTTTGGGGAGGCAGCCTGGTATGTTAGAAAGAGCCTACAGTGTGGAATCTGAGAATCCCGGTGAAAACCCATCCTTTGAAGATTACTACCCGTGTGATCCTCAGCGAGTCATTTAACAATCTTGGATTTCAATCTCCTCTTCTGTAAAATGAGTTAGGCCAGATGGTCTCTGAGATCTCTTCCAGCTCAATGATCCCATGTTTTTTCTAAACTTTGTGTCCTGTTCACATCACCTACCTCCCCAACTCGCCCTCAGCACAGGACTCTGCATAGAGGAGCTTAATAAAGATGTGTGGTGGCTAGGTGGCACAGTGGAAAGATTACTGGACCTGACAAGTCAGAAAGGCTCATTGTCTGGAGGTCGAATTATCTATGTGACCCTGGTCAAGTCACTTAACCCTGTTTGCTTCAATTTGCTCATCTAGGTAAAAATGAGCTGAAGAAGGAAATGGCAAACTGCTCTAGTATCTTAGCCAAGAAAACCCCAAATGGATCACAAAGAGTCAGATATGACTGAAATGACTGAGCAACATTCTTATATGTACTTCTATGTACTGCATCTTGTCTTCTATAGCAAACTCTAAACTCTATTTGATGGCTGAGATTGTTTTGTTTTTTTGTTTTTTTAAAGGCAACTAGGTGGTACCAGGCCTGGAATCAGGAAGATTCTTCTTCCTGAGATAAAATCTGGCCTCAGATTCTTACTTGCTGTATGACCCTGGGCAAGTCACTTAATCCTGTTTGCCATAGTTTCCTCATCTCTAAAATGAGCTGGAGAAGTAAATGGCAAACCACTGCAGTTTTCTCTGTCAAGAAAACCCCAAGCGGGGTCACAAATGGTCAGACACAATTGAAAAACAACTGTCTGTTGAATGAATGAAGCATCCCCTTCAAAGACAGTTTGCTTTTAAATAAGACTATTCATAAATGACCCCACTCATGGAAGAAGGAGCAAGACAGCTCACCAGAAAAATAAAGTACTGACAATGATGGGAAAAAAAAGTCCCTTGCAAAATTAGATAGCAAAGACTTATGGCTTATTTCCCCCATTTCCTATTCCATTTGCCTTTCTCTTTAGGCCCAGGAGATGTGTTTTTATAACAGGGCTTTTGAAAAGATGCTAACATGAAATCTGAAAGATGGATATTTCCTTTTTGGAATTCTAGACACTTGAAATAATGACATCTATGTACTAGAGGAATCATTTCATGCTGTACAGACATATGAGAAGAGATTGCTGGGAATATTTTAGCAAAGCATTTGAGAAAGTGCTTCAAGCTGTCCTTGCGGATAAGATGAGGAGATGTAGACTAGACCAGGGCTTCTTAAACTTTTTCCACTCACGATCCCTTTTCCTGTTTCAGCAGCATTCATTGGCATTGTGTGGCCTGCGGGCACGCACAGCGCAAGCTTTGTTTTCAGAACCAAGGCTGCAGCAAAGTTGCTTGATGCAACATGGGCAAGCGCTTCCAGAAACGCCTCGGATTCATTTGATTTTAGATTGATTTTTGGTCATTGCATATTCAGAAACCTTTTACTGTTGTCAAATTTTTTTGCGACCCACAATTTAAGTAATGCTGGATTAGACAATACTTTATTTAACTTGATTTGGAACTGTTTGAATGGCCAGACTCGAAAGGTAGTATTTAATGTCATTGTCAATTCAGACATAGATCTCTTCTGGAGAGATATAGGTCTATATCACTTAATAATTTGGGAGAGGGATGGAGGGAATACATTTTCATGTCATGCCTACCCTGTCCCAGGTACTTACTGTACTAAGCACTTTTCACAAATATCTCATTTGAACCTCATAACAATGCTGTGAGGTAGGTGCTATTATTATCTTGATCTTACAGTTGAGGAAACTGAGGTAAACAGAGATTAAATGACTTGCCAAGGGTCAGAAAATTAGAAGTCTCTGAGGCTGGATCTGAACTCAGGTCTTCCTGACTCCAGGTCCACTGCTCTCTCATCTGTATCACCAGTTGCCTACTTGGATGAAGGCTTTTTTTTTTCGGATGACACAAAGCTGGAAGGCATAGCTAACACATTCAGTGACAGTCTGCATCCAAAGAGATTTTGACAGGCTAGAACAGTTGGCTAAATCTAATGCAGTGTAATTTAATAGAAATAAATCGAGTGCTCTACACTTGGGCTTAAGAAATGCAATTCGTAAGGGCAAGGCAGTGGAGGCGTGGCTGGGTGTCGGCGGTCCTCTCGACCTGCTCGACCCCCGCCCTCTCACTTACCCCTCTTGGGTCTTCGGTCGTCACCGGCCTCTATCGAGGAATAACCAGACAGAACGCCCGAGGTTTCTAGGAGTGGTTTATTCAGCAGCGGCTACATCTCAACTCCCCGATGCTTCC
>CM053590.1:120653167-120669607 GCA_028646515.1 Pseudochirops corinnae
CCCTTCTATATAACCAAACTATTGTACAATGTGAAAGTATTTGCAGATCCTATACGTGACTACACGCCACCATGGGGGGGGGGGGAAGGGAGCAGAGAAAATCTGAAACTCAAGTGATTGTGGAACTGAATCTTGTAAACTAAAAGTAAATAAACAAGTCATTCAAAAAAAAAAGAGATAAGTATGCTAGCTGACTACATATTGACTTTCTCACTGGACACTGGGGAGGGTGTTTCACAGGTGAAATGCAACAGGAAATCACCAATAAATTCTGTAATTTAAAAAAAATAAAAAAAACATTTAATACTTTAAAAATCAATTAATTTTCAGATTCCATGTTTCATCTTTAAATGCTAAGAAAGTATAACAAGCTTCATGCTTGTAAACATCTCTCCAAATGGCACACTATTATCTTGGCGAGTTTTTCTCTCATTAAGACCATGAACAGGATTTTAAGGAACATCAGGGTTACGCTTAACAGTCTAAACCTAATCCTTTCTCTTTAGGCCAATAATTGAATTTCACCTCATTTTCATTATCATTCCCTGGCAAATCTGAAACATTTATTTCACTGTTCTTTTTAGAAGAAAATCTAGTAATGTCCCTTGTTTTTCCTCTCCATTAAAAAAAAACCCATATTTAGTGGGTATTTTTTGTTGGTGAGAAGGAAACCGAAAATACATTTTATTTTATGGCAATCATAGTTAAGTGACTTTCCCAGAGTCACACAGCTAGAAAGTGGCTGAGGCCAGATTTGGACTCACGTCTTTCTGGCTTCAGGGCTGATGCTCTATCCACTGTGCCACCTGGCTGCCTCCCCTAAAATACACTTTAAAATAGGAGACTAGAGTCAGAGAACTTCCTTGGGTTTAAACCCCAGCTCTTACTGGGATTTAGACTTATAGTGAGTACGTCACTGAACTTGAATCAGTCACTCAGTTTATCTAGGTCTCCATTTTCTTCTTCTGAAAATCAAGAGGGTTGAACCAGATGATCTAGAAGGTTCCTTCCAGGTCAGTACTCTTTAATCTATGATTCCCAGATAACTTATATTATGACACATAAAATGAACATCATCCATTGTTTGCTGGAATATCAAGCTGGGGTTGATAAGATCTCAGACTTATTTGGGTAGATTTCTACTTTGAGAGCAGGGACTTTTGCCTTTCTTTCATGTCTAAAGTGTTTAGCACAGTTTCTGGCACAGAGAAGGTGCTTAATAAATATCCATTGACTGACTCTGCCCAACCCCTGCTTCTGATGGGATCCACTTGGTATAATAAGGTTACGTTGAATACTACCTCTTGCAAATATACTCAATCTTGGAAGCAGCCTGTTGATTGGTCATTAATTACAAACTGGTAAAGAAGTCCCAATTTGACTAGCATGTATTAAACTTTATTAAGCATGTACAAATGACATTGTAGTGTAGTTGAAAAAATGCTGGATTTAGGACCAGAGAACCTGGGTTCATGACTCCCTCTGCCCTTTACTACCTTGTTGTTGTTGTTGGGGGTTTTTTAAACACAAGAAACAAAGTGCTTATTATATGCCAGGAATTGAAGAGACAAGTGAAAAAGAAGCAGTTCTCACTTTTGAAGAAATTATTGCCTATTAAAAAATAGGAGGTAACAATATGTGTTAAGATAACTAGCTAACATTTATATCATCATTGTCAACATCATCATCTTACTTGTCTCCTGAGGAACCTGTGTATGGGTCAGAAGGCAACAGTTAGAAATGAACCTGGAACAAAACTTATGGGCTTAAGATTGGAAAAGGAGCACAACAAGGCTGCATATTGTCACCTTATTTATTTAACTTATATGTAGAGTACATGATGCAAAATGCCAGGCTAGATGAATCAAAAGCCAGAATTAAGGTTGCTGGGAGGAATATCACCAATCTTAGATATGAAGATGAAAATACTCTGATGGCAGAAAGTGATGATGAATTAAGAAATCTCTTGATGAGGATGAAAGAAGAGAGTGTAAAAGCTTGCTCAAAGCTTAACATAAAAAAAACCAAACACTAAGATCTTGGGAACTTGTCCCATCACTTCCTGGCAAAAAGAGGGAGAAGAAATGGAAGCAGCATCAGATCTTATATTCTTGGACTCAAAGATCACTGCGTACAGTGATTGCAGCCATGAAATTAAAAAAAAACACTCCTTAGAAGAAAGCTATGAGAAATCTGGACAGGATATTAAAACACAGAGACATCACCTTGCTGACAAAGGTCCATAGAGTCAAAGCAATGGTTTTTCCAGTAGTAACGTATGATTGTGAGAGTTAGATTATAAGGGCAGCTGAGCACCATAAAATCAATGCTTTTGAATTGTGGTGCCAGAGAAGATGTTTGAGAGTCTCTTGGACAATAAGGAGATCAAATCATCAATACTTGAAGAAATTAATTCAGACTATTCACAGTGGAAGGTCAAAAAGTGAAACTGAGACTTAAATACTTTGGCCACATAATGAGAAGACAGGACTCATTGGAAAAGACCCTGATGTTGGGAAAGAGTGAAGGCAAAAAGAAGGGGATGGCAGAAGATGAGATGAATAGAGAGTGTCATAGAGGCAACAAACCTGAGTTGGGACAGACTTTGAGAGATAGTGTAGGATAGAAGGGCCTGGCAGGTTATGGTACATGGGGTCACAAAGAGTTGGACACAACTGAAAAGCAACAAAAAACATTTATATAACTCTTTAAGTTTAGATAAACACTTTATATATGTGTATATGTATGTGTGTGTTTGCATATATGAATATGTATATACATATATAGCCTGTGCCAAAAGTCTTAGTGCAGTTTTAAACTTTAATAGCTTAAAAGCCATATAATTTGATCCAAAATGAATAAAAAGCAATTTACCAGGGTAGAGTGAAGGGATGAAAACAACCAGGGAAATCAGGAATGACAACTTGTGTGGCCAATAGTCTAGATATATATGATAGCAAGAAGTACATAAGCCTTATTTGCATTGGCCATATCCATTTGGATTGTGCTTTGTTGTACTGATCAAGAAGTATATTTTAAAAAACTTTTACAGATTTTAGTAACTAAACATTTTTGGCAGGTGAAGTTTTGAGGACCAGCGAAAATTTGATACAGACCTGTCTTCAGGCAGGATGTCAGGAAACTCTAACTTTTAAACCTGGGCTACCTGTAAGTTTATCTTGTCCCTGACTCAGGGACAAATTCTCTCTTTAAGGGTAGGGGGAGATGGGGAACACAAGAGCCTTGGGTCAGTAGCTTACTGGCAATCTTACTGCTGGTTCTGTTCTGACTTCACACCCTAATTCTATTAACTAGTCCTGGGGTGGGTTTACTATTCTCTGCTTCCAAACATCCCTGTTCCTGATTGGCTACCTGACTTACCCTGCTCCTACTCATTTGGAAACCCTGCATCTCCGACTATGTTTGGACTTTGACTAATGGTACTAGCATTATGTCGGTCTTCTTTCTTGTAGACTGATCTCCAGATTGGGACATATCTTCCATCCATGTTCTTGTATGCTTATCCTTCAAAATATAATCCCCGTCTTGATCCCATGTTCTAACACCTTGTTTGATCTTGTGTGTCTACCACCATTTTGATCGTAATATTATTAGCTAGTATTTAATATAGCAATTTGTGCATGTTATTTCATTTGATCCTTGTAACAGTCCTGTGAGATTATTGAGTCCTAGCCTTTCCTGGTTCAGTCTATTTTGTCTCTACCCAAACCCCACTTCTGATAACATTCATTTAATACCCTGTGGAAACTTACTGAATGTTATTCCATAGGCAAAACAACATATGCACAGCAACACATGCCAAGAGACCTATGTTAAGGTCTCTTTGACAGTTAATAATTGTATAACCGTAGACAATTCATTTTCCCTCTGATCCTATAAAATTAGAGTTGAACTAAATTGTCTCCAAGTTTTGTTCATGCTCTAAAGCTTCAGATCTTGTGATCCAGAGGGGACAATTTACTTTCACTCATTAAAATTGAGTGCAATGGAATTGCTAATTAAGAGGATCCCTCTGTCATGAGTAGGTAGGACAGGTATAGCTGGTTCTTTGGATGCTTGCTGAGAAAGACCACAACAGCAGCTAGTAGAGAGTAATGCTTTAATCACAATTTAGTAAGGTACAGAGAATATAGAGACAAACTGCACAGGGGAAACAGAGGCAGAGGGGGTACAGAAACAGATCGTGTAGGGATGGGGACAAGGTGATGGAGGGAGACAGGCAGTGTGGGAAAGAGAATGCAGAGGGGAGAGACAAAGGGAGTCACATAAGCAGGGATTGGAGTTGGGATTGCTTGAGTAGCATGGACCCAGCAGAATACTCATGGGGAGAAGTTTGGGGTCTTACTTTTACGGGATTTTGGTGGGAGACTGACTTACCTTTGCAACCTAAGGGTTAGTTCATTAACATATCTACATCATCTCAAAGTTATCATCAACAGTTGGTATTCTGTTGGTCTTCTTGGGGATGCTTGGAGCTTATCTGAGGCTTACACACCATGGGCATTTAGCAGGACCAAAGACTCCCTACAGTAAGCTCTAGCTGGCTTCCCCTGATTTAGCATGTAGTTAATTTATGAGATAATTATGCTCATAAGAGACAATTATATCTATAGGACTGCCTTTAGGTGACTTCTAGGTGTCCCTTTGCAATCTTCCTGATGTTTTTACTTTATACTGGCTACTTACAAATTTGCTTTTTATGATGCTAACTAGAAGGTGGGGTTGGTGTCAAGGGGGACTAGATAATGACATGATTTTAACGCAACTTACATCTACTGGGTTATTTCAAGGTCAATGGTCTCACTCACATCACATATTTATGTTAGTAGACTATTTTCTAAGACTTCTTAGACTCTATTTCTTAGACTACTATCTAAGTCTTTGTGCCCCTTCACAAAGATTTGTCAAACTGATCATCTGAATGAGTGAAGGGCTACAAAATATAATTTGGAAGTGAAAGGGATTGAAAGGATATCAAGGTGACTTTTAGGCTACCAATTTGAAATACCTGATCAGTATTCATTTAAAGAACAGATTCTTTCCCTGTCCCTGACCCTCTCTGTCTGTCTCTATTGCTCTGACTTTCTTTGTCTCTTTGTTCCCCCTACCTCTTTCTCTGCCTCCTTTCTCTCTCTCCCTCCCTCTCTTCTTCTTCTTCTTCTTCTTCTTCTTCTTCTTCTTCTTCTGCTTCTCTCTCTCTCTCTCTCTCTCTCTCTCTCTCTCTCTCTCTCTCTCTCTGTCTCTCTCTGTCTCTCTCTCTCTCTCGGTCTCTCTCCTCTCTTGGTCTCTCTCTCTGTCTCTCTGTCTCTATCTCTATCTCAGTCTCTCTGTCTCTCTCCCCCCTCCTGTTTATCTCTGTCTCTATTTCTGTCTCTCTTTATCTCTCTGCCTCTCCCTCCCTCCTTTCTTTTCTCTCTCCTTCCCTCCCTTCTCTCTCCATCTCTCCCTCTCTCTTTCTCTGTCCTCATGTTTTCCATTTCCTCTCTTTCTTTTCAAATAAAAGGAGAAACTAGACTCTATAGACACTAGAAGTAGCTGGAACATTGAAGGGAATATCCAGATAATTTAGGCTCAAACCATTCATTCTTAAAGAAGAAGAGTGCCCTGTTTAGCTCTTGAGGTGTCTAGATTTGAGGCAGAAGTCTGGCTAGTAGAGGGGCTGATATCAGCCAGCCTCAGGCAGGGCCTATGCCAGGGCCAGTCAGAATGGTTAGGTAAGTAACCTGAGGGATTACCAGTGGAGCTAGATCCTGGGTAGTTAACCAACAGGTGTCAGAGACAAGTGATCACAAGTGGGCTGGGGCTCCAGGCTAGAATACTGATAGATGTTTTACTGCAGGCACAGACAGGCTGAGGTGGGCAAGGAACAGAGTTGAAAAGGTCAGAGGACCTGACTGGAATAAGGTCAGATCACAGAAACTTACGGGAATGTTAGAAGTGGCCTTTGAGGGAGTAAGTAGGTCTTGTACCAATGCCAAGGTCAGCCTTTTGCTTGGGGTGGGGGAGTCAGATCTTAAAGGGCCAGCCCAAAATGATGTCATGTTTCTTCCAAGATGACATTTTACAGCTTTCTCTATTTATAATGTAAATTATGTGAACAACAGTAACAGCAGCAGCAGCAGCAGCTCAATTTATATAGCACTTTAAGGTTTATAAAGTACTTTACCTACAGTTTCTGGATAATTGTTCCTGAAGACTGTGCTCTAGATCATTTGGGTGATAGGGGTGAAGCCAAAGATTCAGAGAGATGCTGAATCTTTTTCTGAGCCCCAGTCAAAAACTCAGTTATGGAAATCCTGAGCTTGAAGAATGTAGTAAAATGGAAAAAGCATCTGTCTCAGAGCAAGAAAATCTGTATTATAATAATAATAGCTAACATTTACGTAGTTCATACTAGGGGCCAGGCACTGTGCTAAGTAAGCACTTTTCAATTATTATTTCATTTGATTCACAAAACAACCCAGGAAGAGAGGTGTTTTTATTATCATCATTTTACAGATGAGAAAATTGAGGCAGACAGAGTTAAGTGACTTGCCCAGGGTCATACAGCTAATGTGTCTGAGGTCAGATTTGAACTCAGGAAAAGAAGTCTTCCTGACTCCAGGCTCAGCACTTTATGCACTATGACATCATCTAACTGCCTCATTTGTCAACAATTAGTAAGAGCAAAATAAGATAGCAGGAAGTATTGAATACGAGTTGGACTCAGAAGAATCCGAGTTTAAGTCTTATCTCACAGAACTACCTTCGTGACCCTGAGAAAGTCACTCAAACTTTCTGGGACTCAGTTTCCTCATCTTTAAAATGAAGAGGTATGTATGGCTTGATGATTTTCAAGATCCTTTCCAGCTGTAAGTCTATGATCTGATGAAGGATGTGCTAGTAAGAACAAAACATCCCAGCTTGAAATTATAAAGAAGTCAGCAATTTGCAGTGGTCTTGTCTGCCACCATTCTTGATGGATATAATAGAATAAATATTCACTTTTGTCATAGGAACATAGAATATCATGGTCCCCTCATTTAATAATAGTGATAATTCTTTACTATATGATAATCTCAGCTTTACAAAGCGTTTTCTTCACAATAACCCTATGAGATAGCCAGTAGAAATGTTATTATCTCTAGTTTTTCAGATGAGGATACTGGGGATAACACTGATTTTTCTCATCTTTCCTCACTCTAAACTATCTTCCATTTAGCAGACAAAGCAGTTTTCCTAAAACACAGACATTATAATGTCACTTCCCTAGTCAATCAATTGCTGTGGCTCCCTATGACTCAGAGGGTCAAAAACAAATTCCTGTTTGGCATTTAAATTCCTTCCCAGTCTGGCCCAACCAGACCTTTCCAGTCTTATTCATCATTCTCCTTCACACACTCCATGGTTCAATCAAACAAACCTTCTCACTCTTTCTCCTATATGATACTGACACATCTGATTTCTGTTCCTTTGCATTGACTCTCTTCAGTGAGTACTTCCTGCTTGCCTTTGCCTCTAAGAATCCCTGGTTTCTTACAAGACTTAGGTCAAGCACTGTCTTTTACATGAAACCTTCCTACATTCCCCCATCTGTGAGTGCCTCTCCCCCAATATTGTCTTGCATTTACTTTTATATACATATACATACATACATACATATACATATACATACATGTTGGACCCCTCCATCCATTTCATAGATTTTAAGTTCCTTGAGGGCAGGGATTATTTTATTTCTGTCTTTGTATTTTGAAGTGCTAACTCAGTACCTGGTATATGGTGCTTAATAAATGATTGTTTAATTAATTCTAGGGGAAAATTGATTCAGTAATTCCTTATGATTAACTTAAAAATGAACTTCTAGAATACAACCAGGGCAGCTAGGTGGCCCAGTGAATAGAGCACCAGTCCTGGAGTCAAGAGGACTTGAATTCAAATGTGGCCTCAGACACTTATTAGTTGAATGGCCCTGGGCAAGTCGCTTAACCCTGTTTGACTCAGTTTCCTCATCTGTAAAATGAGCTGGAGAAGGAAATGGCAAAACACTCCAGTATCTTTACCAAGGATAGCCTAAATGGGGTCACAGTGAATTGGATATAACGGAAGTGAATCAACAACAACAACAATAGCAACACACACACACACACACACACACACACACACACACACACACACACACACCGTTTCTAAAGATATGAAGTTAAAATGGAGTGAGAAGCTTTGATTTATCCAAGCCTTTTCAGGGAGTTCCTTCTAGAATCAAGTCTGCTGACACCTTTTTTTTAAAGGTCTCACAAGGAAGAGAGTATATTTGGAGATTGAAAGAGGCATTGGTTTAAAGTTAGCTCTGATGACAATTTGATAAATATTCTGCCAGGTTACCACTAGTAAGATCAGGCTACAATTAAGGAAATTGACGTCTTCTTTTAGGAAAAGAACTCATCTAATTTACTGGAATTTTTAAAAAAGGATTTACTAGAAAAATAAGCCAATAGTTGTAGAAATCATTAGGTTCTAAAGGTTTCTGGAAGTGTATTATTAAGTGCTGACCTTTATCTAATCTGTGCCATCATCTTGGAGGAGGAGAAATGGAACCTGACATCTTAGATTGGAAAACTGTTAAAAGGTAGAAAATACGGTGAGTGTAATCTATAACTGGACAGCTGTCATTCCTGACTGTCTCTGTAAGAATTGGCTTGATTGTAATTCAGACAAATCTTCAAAGTTTTAAACCAGTATGTAATTAAAGAGAAGAGAAAGCTAAGAGAAAGGATCAGAAGAGGAAGAATTGAGGTCATTTCACATCTGTGAGAAGCAGCACGACTGAGGAGACAGAGAGTTGGCCTCAAAGGCAGAAAGCCCTCTATTAAAATCAGACCTCTGACAATACACTGTCTGGATGACAGGGTGCTGTCTGGATGACCCCTGAAAAAGTCTCTCTACCTCTTAGTGCTCTAGGCAGCTTTCTGATTCTCCATTACAGAGAAGGTGCTGAGCAGCATAGGTAGAGGGAATTTTCTCATTCAGGGAGTTTCCTATGTCATTGATCTCAAAGGCCCAATTGTTATCCCTAGCTCTACCCCATAGAGAGTAAAATTTAAGATCAATCAAGAATACAACCTGAAGGAGAGGAGAGACAGGAAAGAGACAGTACTATTTAGTACACAATGCTACTAATGAGATGGTTGGTGGTAATTAGAAATGAAATCACCCTCAGTGTATAATGGTTAATCTTTGATGCTAGCTCATGAGAACAAATTGGAAATGTCATTGAAAGAGAAAATCCCCATAAAAAGTTCAAGCTGAAGCCTGTTTACAACTAAGTATCTACTGATCCATAAGCATTTATTAAGCGCCTGTGATTTGCTTGGCACTATGCTAGGCACAGGGGAAACACAAAAATGCAATTGTCCCTGCCTTCATGGAACTTACATTCTAGCACCCCATTCCTCCTCTCCCTAATTCAATTGTACACCCTTTTCAGATTAGCTTTGTTCCTTATGTTCTAGTTTCTTAGGGTCTTTCCCTTCAGAGGCCAAGGACAGTTTCAAAGCCCACGGTTGCTAGAGCAGCAGGCTCTCGGCACTGGGATCAGGGAATGCCTGTGAAGCGTGTAAACAGCAACTGGAGGTTGTCAGTTACATTAGGGGGAAGCCACTGAGCCCTGAGCGAAACATTTAATATTTAAAAGCTAATGTGGCATGGAAGCTGGTGCATCTTCTCTAATTCTGGGCTCTAATACTGCTGGTGCCCTGCTGCTAACACATAAAAATAAATGCTGCCAGCAGGTTTGGGAACACAGATTTGCATCAACAGCTCACAGCAGTGGCAGAAATAGGGTTTTCGACATCTTGGGAAATGTGACTTTGCTGAGTGGATTTTTCAGAGTACTACACCAATCACACAAACCAGGAGACCATTTTCATCTCAGGTTTCTTGAACATATGCTTGCCCTTACCCAAGTTATTAGACTGACAGAAATTCCACTTGGCCCATGAAGTTTGCAATGGCTATATCCATACTTATTCTTTCACTCCAGGGCACACCTTCTCTTACTGCTGCCCATATTGATAGGATAATACAAAAACCTGTCAACAGCAAATATACTCAGAACTCCCAGAAAACCACATCAAAAGAGAATTGTAGGAGAGGCCAAAAGCATGCCATCAAAGCTGTAACTAGCATGGAGTCACTAGGGCTTTCCCCACAAGTGCCAAGATGTGATGGGGCACACGTCCCGGATAACCACCTCATTTGCAAATACCCTCACCTGGCCTTAGCTTATCACCTCTCCATGTTTTATAGTGATCATGTTCGTATTTCAGGGATCACAAGGGCAGAATTGTCCTGGCCTGGGGACTCTTTACATGGGGGTAGATGTAATCAGCGGGGGAAATCAGTAATGAAGGTGGCATGTGCCAGATATGATATCCCCTTGCCCCCAGCCCCTGTCTTCTTCATACTCTCCATTCCATCATACCCTTTGGAACCTTTCATTATTGTTAACAGACTCCCCTCCTCCCAAATCTCTGTTCACATTTCTTCCATCTTCTGATTCTCACTGAAAATTAACTCTCTCCCAAGCACACCACATTTCTTGTCATTCTTTCCAAATCTGACTGGACCATCTCTCACACCCCATGATATGTAGGATGAGGAGAAGGAAGAGGAAGAAGAGTTGGCATTCTCTTAGCTCCCTGCTGGCACTATCAGACCCTCCCTCTATCACCATCACTCAGCATTCATCTCTAGCTCTTTAAAAATCACTCCACCTGTCCAAGGCCCTATTGTTATCATCTCTGGGCTCTAAATCACTCTCCCTCCTCCCCACTAGGTTCAGTACCTGACTCACAGTTCTTTAATCCCAACCTCTGCCTCCTTTCAAACAGCCTACTGGCCTCCCAGTTCAACTTGCTTTGCAGAAATTTCTGGCTAGATGCTGGTTCACTTCCCCACACTGGAGCTGTTCTTTCTAGCTCCTTTGTCTCCCTGGTGGTGCCCATTCCTGGATTATCTTCACCTCCAGCTAATCCCAGGTCCCCATCTCTGCTACCTGTCCATCCCTTCAGTTCTAGTTCCTGCAAATCTCTTCACCTTGCAGCGGGTAGTCATTTCATTTTATGCCCTGCTTGGTATCTTCCCAGTTCTGCCATTCTCCATCCCCAGCAGTTGCTGCTTATTCCTTTCCCTGGAGGACTAGTTAGACTAACAAGTAACCTGTACGGATCAACCTTGTACCCCATTATTCTTATTTCTTTTGTATACCAGTACCCCCAACTCTAGTCCTCACACATAAGAGGTCCCTCAGAGGCTAATGAACTTTTTTTTATTTTTGGCACCTCACAAGTGAGTCAACTTGGTTTCCAAGTCCCTCTTTCCCCTCAGCATCTGGGTGGTATGACTTTTCACACTGGGCATAGGGGTTCTTAACCTGTTTGTGTGTGTGTGTGTGTGTGTGTGTGCACGTGTGTGTGTGTGTAACGGATCCCTTTGTCAGTTTGCCGAAATCCATAGATCCCTTCTGAGAATGTTTTTAAATCCATGAAATAAATACATAACTTACAAAAGAAACCAGTTAAATTGCAATGCTCTCACCAAAATATCAAAAAGACAAGTTCATGAACCCCCTGATCTAGGTGCTTCTGGGAGAGAATCCTGTCTGTTCTCCTTCCTTCCTTCTCTCGCTCCTTCCTCCTCTCCCTCTGTCTCTCCCCTTCTCCTTCTTCCTCTCCTTCTCTCCCAGTCTCTTTCCCTCCTTCCTTCCTCTATCTTTCCCTCAGGTCATTCAAATTTCTCAGGGCTGTTTCTGAAACTTCTAAACAAGGGAAAAAGGGTAGAGACATTGCTGCCTGAACAGTGGAGGGGTGAGGCTGGCAGGGAAGAAGGAGAAAAAAATGAAAGAGATTTTTAGCCCTTGGTATATAAACAACAAAAGCAATGTGGTTAATCCATTCAATAGTCAAAGATTTTACTCTAACTAATGGAGCCATGACTAGAGCCATAGAGCACCTCCTAACCTCCTAACATCTGCTAATTTGGGGAAGAAGATGAAGATCCTCATCAGAGTGAGAGTTGTAAACGTTGAGGATTTGCTCTCTCTCTCTGTGTCTCTTTTTGTCTCTGTCTCTCTCTCTGTCTCTTTCTGTCTCTCTGTCTCTTTCTGTCTGTCTGTCTTTCTGTCTCTCTTAGTCTGTGTATGTCTGTGTGTGTGTCTCTCTTTGTCTTTCTGTCTCTTTGTCTTCATCTCTCTCTGTGTTTCTGTCTCTGTCTCTCTATCTCTCTGTCTCTGTCTCTGTCTCTGTCTCTCTCCCTCCCTCTCTTCCCCTCTAGCTCCCACTCACTCCATTTTGCGTCGTTCACAAATATAGGCTAAGTGCCATAGGAACTGGGAGCTGGCTTCATTAGGTGCCTATGGCAGGCATCCCCAGCTCTCAGAGGGGCTCCCTTCCTTCTCCCTTCTCCTTACCTTATATTATTTCAGGTAAGAGGCAGGAACAGTAAGAGCTGTGGGAGCACAGAATGGAAGTTAACAGGAAAATGAGATTTCCTTCACAGACATTTACTTTACAGCCAACTCTAAAGGAGTGAATCTACTCCATAGCACAGGGTATACTTGTAATAGTGTAGCTAATTCAGATTTTATTAGTAGATGTGACCCAGCATAATTTGGAGATACCATCTCAGTGCCAGTGTTTAAAAGCTAAGTGATTACCTTTAAAAAAATACATAAGCTACTAAAATGTGCTCTGCTTTGACTTGACTAAAAGTTCAAGACTATTTAGACAACGGCTGGCATTTATGTTCACCCAGGCCAGCAGAAAATGCATCTCTGGAAAAAGATTAAGGAGCTAAATCAAATGATTGAAAGATTAATTAAATCAGAATTTACATGTGATGACACAGAAAAAAGACAAAGCCATATTGATGGAATTGCTTGAATTAGCGTTTAGCCACACGGCTGTTTTCTATAATATCATTAACTGTGCTGTCCTGTGTGCCTATGGATCTTATCTTATATTCCTGGTCTACTAATGGGAGTATGAGCATCTCGGGCAGCCTTTCGCCATTGGGAATGGATTTGTGTGAAGCCATCCATGTTCTTCCCTGCTTTGTGGATGAAAGCACAGATTTGTTTGTTTTGGTTTATAAGCGATGTCAGTTGTTTGGCCTGCATTAAGATAATAGTTTATAGCTTCAGGAGGAGATGTAGGGTGTTCCTCAATGCCTGACTCCAGAATTTTAGAGTGTTGCTTAATATTTATTCCTTAAAAGAAAGCAAAGAATAATTAATATAGTTCCTTAAAAAGGAACCACAGATTATCTGTAACTCTGGAGAACTGAAGTTCTCAGATCATAAATAAGTCTAGAGAAGACCATAGAGGCCATCCTGGTGGCTCTAGGGGTCAAGGGAGGATAGGGGATAGCACAGGGGATAGAGCACGGAATGTGGAATTGGGAAGACCTAAATTCTAATCCTGCCTCACTCAGACATTTACTAGCTGTGCAAAACTGGGCAAGTCACCTAATGTCTCATCTGTAAGATGAACAGTCTTGAGCTAGCAATATGACCTTTCAAGCCCTTTCTGGTTCTAAATCCACTATCCTCTGAGATGCTAACCCAGCTCTTACATTTTATAGGTAATGAAACTGTGGCCTAGAAGGTGAAGTAAATTGCTTGAAAGTCGCAGAGGGAATAAAATACATAGCAGAGCTAGAATTTAAGCCCAGGTCCTCTTACTCCAAATCACTCTGCCTCAATTTCCATATGCATTGGAGATGTGTTTTGGAATATGGTTCAATGCAATTCAACAAGCATTAAATGCCCCGACGTGATGTTAGGAACTGGGAATGCCCAGGTTTCTTTTGCAGTGATGCTGACTATTTCAATTCTTCCCTCAAGGATTTTGTATGCTAGGAATATAACCAAGGAGCTTGTGTTTAGTTGTATATGGGTGTACATAATAATCTCAACATTTACATAGCATTTTAAAGTTTGCAAAGTACAAATATTATCTCATTTTCTCACAGCAGCCCAGGTTATTGTTGTTGTTCAGTTGTGACCTTATTTGGGGTTTTCTTGGCAAAGATACCATAGTGGTTTGCCATTTCCTTCTCCAGCTCATTTTGTAGATGAGGAAACTGAGGCAAACAGTTAGATTAAGTGACTTGCCCAAGGTCACAAAGCTCATATGTGTCTGAAGTCAGATTTGAACACTGGAAAATGAGTCTTCTTGACTCCAGGATTGGCATTCTATCCTCTGTGCCACTTAGCTGCCCCTACAATAATGGGACTAGTCCCTATTTCTGTCCCTATACAAGTGTTCCCAAAAGTCTTATTGTGGTTTTAATTATTAATAACTTTTGAGGTTAGGGGAGGCTAGGTGGTATAGTGAATAGAGCACTGGCCCTGGGGTCAGGAGGAACTGAGTTCAAATTCAGCCTCAGATACTTAACACTTACCAGCTGTGTGACATTGGGCAAGTCACTTAACCCCAACTGCCCTGTCCTCCCCCTCCAAAAGGCAAAAAAAAAAAAAAATAACTTTAGAGGTATAAATGCTACAATCTTACAAAAAGATCATTTAAAAATCGAATTATTTAAATTTATTTTATACTTATTTAGTTTCTGAATTTCAGATAATAAAATTTTAATTTTAACAGGACAGGGAATTGTGTAAGACAGGTTCTAGATAATGCCTTCTCAGGTCACTGCATCAGTAGAGGAGGTCCCCTGGTTTGGCTATTGTGGTCACCTGATCTCTCCATTAAACTTTTTCTTGTGGGGTCAAGTCAATATTATCACTTATGTATTGAAACCTTCTTCTTCAGTTTCTCTTTAGGCTAAGATGACAAATGCCATTCTTTCAGTCACTGAGCAGCAGTTGATGAAAAGTATTTACAAAGTTTTAAAATTGAGTATAGTGATAGATAGCCCAAGAGAATGATTTTGTTGAATTTTGATAAGAAGCATATCACTATTTATAAATTTTACACAACCTTTCAAATGTTATGTTGTTTTTTTAGGTAAGTCTGTAGCATTTCTACTTGTGAAGTTATTAACTCTTAAAATTCCACCAAGACTTTGAGAACATCCTGTCTAAAGCTAATGAGAGACAGTATGATGTAGTAGATAGAGAACCAGCCTGTGAGTCAGGTAGAACAAGGTTTAAGTCATCCCTCCGAGGCACAAAGGGCCAATTCCTTAATCTCTCAATGCCCCAGGTAGCAATAAATTATAGACAAACTGCTGATCTGCTTTGGTGCAAGGCATTTCCACAAGGGGAAGGTCACAAATCTGGGCCAACGCCGTAAAGATGGTATTTATTGAGTGGTTTCTTTGATCTTTGTGGCCAGTAAAGGTTATTTTACAAGTGACAAATTCACCATGATTCTATCCTTTTACTCTATCACAATCTCATTAGCTTTCTCTCAATTTCACCATGTTCCAGAGCAGTGCTGTGGCTATAACTTTCCCCCTCATGTTGGTACCATCTTACCCTGACATCCTGAAAGATACTTTCCTTTTTACCTACTCATGCTAAAAGTTCATGAATGATGCTACATATAACACAACTTTTCTGCAATCCACAGTGGTTCCCATGATATTCAAGCAGTTTAGGAATTGTCGTTGTTCAGTTGTTTCAGTTGTGACCAACTCTTCATAACCCCACCTGGGGTTTTCTTGGCAGAGATACTAGAGTGGTTTGCCATTTCCTTCTCCAGCTCATTCTACAGATGAGGAACTGAGGCAAACAGTGACTTGCCCAAGGTCACACAGATATTAAGTGTCTGGGGGCTGGATCTGAGCTCAGGTCTTCCTGACTCCAGGCCTGGCCCTCTGTCCATTGCACCATCTAACTCTGAACAGAAGATGTTTGTACTCATTAATTCCCTGAGCAATTGAAGGTGTGCTACTATCCTAGTATCAGGAAAGGTTTATCTGTCCTTTTGAACTCTATCCAAATGTTTCTCTGACAAACTATTCCAGTACAATTTTTAGCCACTAACTTTATTGTGGTAGCTTGGGAGGAGAGCCCATTACCAGAGAAGAAATTTATGAGATAGCTCTGCTGCCAAGAGTGGACAGACTATTAAAATTATGAGTAGAGCTTCCCTCAACTTCAGAGAGTATATGCTTACGACTGATTAACAGCTATTCAGGGGATAATGAGCAGAGCTGGGAATAGGGGTAGAAAGGTAGGCATGGAATAAAGAGTTGGCAAAAGTGATTGAGTGGGATAGACTTAAGTAAGGGGTCACTTTTAAATATTGCCATCCACAAATATATATTTTTTGTTTTATTGATAACTTTTGTTTTAACATCAAAATTTCTCAATATCTCCTTCCTTACACCCCCCTCCTGCCCAGTGAGCCACCACTTACAACAAATAATTATACAATTTCAATAATTTGAGAGAGAGAGAGAGGAAGGGGAGGG
>CM053590.1:120670107-120694062 GCA_028646515.1 Pseudochirops corinnae
TTTAGTGGGAAGTATCTTTGTGTGCGATTTGAAGTTCTAGGTTGGTCCAGAGTCCTATTCCATGGGTATTTTGGGGTGGCTATGTGAGAGCTGCGATATATTGCTGCTGCTATGCCACCATCTTGGCTCCGCCCCGACTAAATCCTTGTTACAATGAAGGCTCAAAATCTTTAGCAGACATTAATAATTTTCACATCTTGACTATAAGAAAGCCATGTTTTCTGCTTAACACTTCAGTTTGTGGATTGATTCTCAATTATTCAGGAGCTAATGATCCAGGTGGGGCAGCTAAGTGGTGTGGGGCCTAGAGTCAGGAGGATCTAAGTTCAAATCAAGCCTCAGACCTTACTAGCTGTGTGACCCTAGGCAAATCACTTAACCCTGGTAGCCTCAGTTTCCTCATCTGTAAAATGAGCCAGAGAAGGAAATGGCAAAGCACTTCAGTATTTTTGCCAGGAAAACCCCAAATGGAGTTAGAAGAGTTGAACATGACCAATCAACTAAACAACAAAACAAAACAATGATTCAGGTAGGAGAGTATCGGAAGCCCAGTTTCTGAAGCTCCTTCCTCTTGCTAATTGCTTTTTAGGCATCTTGTTATTCATTAGCATCTCCTCCAGAGGGTATACAAGAAAAGATGTGAAATTCAACTTAGCTGTGAAAAAAAAAGGAAATTTATTGCTAAAATTGGGTTCAGCATTATATATTATGTGTTGGTATTGGCAGCTTAGTGTAGTAAATAGAACAGGCTTGGGTTCAATCCACTATTTTTCTCTCTACATAACCTTATGGGGCAAATAGCCTTTCTCTAGGTTTCAGTTTACTCATTTGTAGATTAAGGGTCTTGGGCAAGATGAAATCCAAAGTGCCTCCTCTTCCTGGATTCTTGAAAAAGACAGTACAGTGAAAAGAGCATAGGATCTAGGTTCAAGTTCTGACTTTGCAGCTTATAACCTCTGTGACTTTGAGCAAGACACTCAAGCACCATGGACCTCTATAATATGAGGTAGTTGTCCTCATAGGTATATAGTTTCTGAGACTCCTTCTGACTTCAGATCTCCAATCTGGTTTTTTTTTTTAAAGTTCTTTTCTTACTTGAAAAGTCTTTAGTTTATAGGATTGTAGATTTAGAGTTAAAAGGCACCTTTGAAGTTGTGTAATCCCTTTATTTTATAGTTAAGGGCCAAGGAAGTTAAATAACTTGGCTAAGATCATGCAGGTAGAAAGCTACAGTTTGGATTTAAACCCAGGTCCTCTGACTTTCACATCCAGTGCTCTTTCTACTCTACCATATTATGGCTTGCTCTCTTTTTGTATGTGCTACATACAGGTCATTTTGGTAAAAAGAGTTGCTAATTTTTTGTCCTTTCCCCACACCATAAACTTTGGTCAAATGTCACTTAAAAAAAAATCAAATAAATTTACAATCCTGACTTCAGAGACCATTTCCTCATTAATTTCTACTTTCATGAGTTTTTAAGTGTTTCCATCTGAACAGTTATCATAAGAGCGTGAGGTTGACACCTTTCAGAGAAGTGGCCAATAGTAACTCAAGTGGCTTAGGAATGTGGGCTTTGACAATACTGAGTCTGAAAATTCACAAATCTTGGTAAGTGTGTGTGACTTTCCCAAGTGAGAAATGGAGCCCAGAGCTATTGTCTCTGACCCTTATCCCCTAATCTTCCTTTCATCAGGTAAGTTCTGAACATCTTCTAAAGAAATATGATTATCTTTTGCTTCCTGAGCTCTTTTTAAAAATTTTGGCTTGGGTAACTGAAACTTTGAGACGCTGTGACCTTTGCGATATCACCCCACAAATCAATGTCGTTGTTGGGAGAGGTGTCCAGGACTCTTGCCACAGCCTAATGCTATGAACATTAGTTCATTCATCTTCCCATTGGATTTAACATAGCTGAGTTTTCTTTGAAGAGCTCAAGCAAAGAGAGTTTGGGTCAAACAACTTGTGGTTGAGTTGTGCATTTCAGAACAGGATTGAAATCTTCCATGTGGACATTCCATCCATGTATACAAATGAAATCTGGAAATTTCATTTGGTTTTCCTCTGATGTTTTCCAGTGTAAATTCAATAAGTAAAAACTTATGTTCTTTAAACTACCTTTTTTTTAAAAACTGGAGCTGTGATTTCACTGGTATAAGATGTTGCTACTTATAGTCTTAGTTTTCTGTAGCCCTGAAAGGTCACATGATATTCCCATGGTAACACAGTTAATATGTGTTTGAAGTGGGCCCTGAATCTAGGTGATGCCAACTTAGGGCCTTTTCTCCAGCCATTATGGATGCAAGGTTATCTCTGAAATTTCATGTAGAGTTTACTCTCTCTTTAAGGGCCTTTTTATCAGAAGAGTTTTCATGATAAAAAAAAGGACAGAAAACATGGTTTTGTATGTGCATGTGTAAAGAAAGAGATTTCTATCAATTGTCAAAGGATGTAAGATATTGTTTCTGTTATAGATGAACATTTTGATGCCTAATGGGAGTAAAAAATAACCTTTTTAAAAATAATTACTGCTTATATTAGGCACTCTCAAATGGAATTTGGACAATTTTGGAGAGAAAAAGACATGTGGTATGGTCTCAAATCTCTTCATGAACTATATAGTATGATGGCTGTCTTATGTGGAAATAGTTCAATGTTATAAAGAGGCAGAGAAAGAGCTTTTAATCTCAAGGCACTATGCCAGACTCGCCTGCTTCCTTAAATATAATCACAGCAAATATTTTCTCTCTTTAGTCCAGCCTGGATACTTAGAGCTTCTCAGCAGACAGCTGAATAAAAAAGTGGGGAGAACAACCAAATCATACTTAAAAAAAAAAAATCTAAGGCTTATATACATATAACCAAGTCAACATTTCTTCCCATCCAACCATTCCATTCTATATTCTTGTTACCCTTTTGGGACAATTAATCCCACTTTTTTCTTCTTTGCCCCAATTTTAAAAAAAATCAGATTTCTCCTCTATAAAAAATTTATGAACATATGAGGAGAGGTGGAGACACAGTGACACAGAATGGCTCGACCATGATTTGCTCCTATTTGGGTACGTGGCTTTTTTTTTTTTTTTTATCATGCCTCTTACAATGCGATGGGTTAGATTGTTCTAGTTGGATGGCCAAGACTTGACCCTTGAAAATGTTTGAGCAGCAGATTTTGCATTGTCCTTGGTAAATAATTTGCCTTCTGTAAAAGTGGCTTTGATGCATGTTATTTGGTGAATCATTATTCATTAAGTTCTTTTAGTAGGTAGAGAGATAAAAAGAATGTCCTTGTTTGTTTTTGGAGTGGGGAGGAAGGCAAGGCAATTGGGGTTAAGTGATTTGCCCAAGATCATACAGCTGGTAAATGCGTCAAGTGTGAGTCATATTTGAATTCAGGTCCTCCTGATTACAGGGCTGGTGCTCTATTCACTGCACCATCTAGCTGCCCCTAAAAAAGAATGTCCTTGTATTAATAAATCATTAATTTAAACTCCATAGTAAGAGGCAAACTGGTATTTTAGTTAGAGTACTTGATGTCAGAGTCAGAGGAACTCAGGTTCAAGTCTTGTCTCTAAAAACCTACTGGCTGTGTGACTTTGGGCAAGTCATCTCTCCAAGAGACTGATGAGATATAGATTTGTACTGGTGGAAGAGAAGAGCACACTGCTAGATCCAACTACATTGGTCTACTTGTGGTTCTTCAAAAAGGACATTCTATTTCCCACTTTACCTGCTCTGCATTCACTATCCCCCATCACCTCTGCCTCTAGGTTTCCCTTGCTTCCTTCAAGAAGGAGTTCAAGTCCCATCATCTTTGGTAAGGTTTTCTAGACCTACTCAGTGGCTGGTTCCTTCCCTTCTTAGGTTGCCTTCTGTCTATTCTCTATACATCTTATGTGTACCTAGTTACTTATACAATATCTCCCCCTGGAGAATATAAATTCCTTGAAGGGCAGGGCCTATTTTTGTCTTTCTTTATACCTCCCAGCTTTTAGCACACAGTACTTGATAAATGCTTGTTGAGTGATTTGACTGGTAGTTCTCAGAACGGATATGGTTATATACAGAATTATCTGTGATCAGATATCATCTGGGGAAGGTTAGATTCAGATTCTGTAGGAATTTAAACTTTAAGAAGGGATTAGAAATGGAGGAGATGTTGACATTATTTTCATTGACTAGTTATGCTACTGAAATAAACAAAGTACATTTCATTGACATTGCAAAGGTCACCCTGAATAACAAGGTGTTTATATAAATGGCTCTGGCCAAGTCTGTCTTTAATATGTTTTATGTCCACAAGAATTGTCCAATTTCTCCTGAAATATTTTTTATTCATAAAATACAGTTCACATTCTTGGTTTTGACATAACCACCCATTTTTGGTAGTATATCATCCAATCTAATTTCCTTTTTAAAATGATTTATTAATGTTTTTTAAACATCACTCTCACTTCCCAGTGGCTTCTCCTCAAATTCTTTGTTATAAGAAAGCACAGCCAAGCAAATTAAATCAACATATTCTCCACATCTGAGAATATATGCCTTACTCAGCACCTGTCAATCTAAAACATAAGCTATCTTTGCTGATAGCCATCCCCTCTGAGATCTTTGAGGTGTCCTTCTTGCTTTTTGTGTGCTGCCTGTAAACAGCATAAATAAGAGACAGAGTAGAGTTTATTTGGGTCAGATAATGAGAAAGTACAACTAAATAATGGAATTGACTATTTAGGGAGATCTGAAGTCTTAATTCCTAGAGAATAGATTTTAAATATGTTCTAAGTAGTTTAAACATTCCTTTATATAAAGAATATATTATATTAGATCAGATGATGTCTTGGAGTGTCCTAAAACCCTATGATTCTGTAGATCTTTTCGTTAGTTTTTATCACAAGCCCCCAAGAGTAGCCATATTGTCATAAAAGCAAAAAATGTTAAAGTTAGTGAGAGAAGCAGAGAGACAGAGACAGAGAAAGACACACACACAGACACACAGACAGACACACAGACACACACAAAAAGAGAGAGAGAAAGAGAGAGAGAGAAAGAGAGAGAGAGAGAGAGAGAGAGATACAGTGTTTTGCAGACTGAGGAATATGAGTTTAGCAATTTACCCAAAAGGTGGTAAGACTCCGTGGAACTGGTTCATGCTAGACAATGTCACAAGAATGTGTGGTGATCCAGGATGCCAAAATATTTAATTGTCAGTGAGAAATCCAACTGCGATGCAGACCAGGTATATATATAAGCTGGTTTGGATATTCTCCTTTGAGAAGGAAAGCTGTTGTGGGCTAGAGGAGGAATATCTTCTGAGTGGGAAAGAGGGTCATCTAATCACCCACATCCCACCCCTACTCCTTTCTGCCCAGCAAGAGAGGTTATAGGGTGAAAGAGAAAGATACCAGAGACTTTCAAAATGGTACCAAAGCTACAAACTGTACTCAAGGATACTTGGTAGGGCTGGAGCGGAAGGGACAGAGCAGGGGAACGAGCTGGAGTGCTCCCACTCAGGAAAGTCTCATGACAGTAGAACATATTTTATGGGGTCTCTGAGCTATGCAGTAGCAATTTACTGGGGGTAGAGTTTTAATATTTATACATATATAACATGTTCCAAAAATATAGTTTTAAGCTATTAAATACTAAAACAGTGCTAAGATTTTTGGAATGTCCTACATATCCCCATTAGACTGTGAACTCCTTGAAAGCAGAGGCTGTCTTTTGCCTTTCTTTGTATGTATCCTCGGTGCTTAGGACAGTCATTGGCACATACAAGGTACTTAATAAATGTTTACTGACTGACTATGAAGGTTGATATATGGTGTTCCATACAGTGGATATAGTGTTGGACTTAGAGTCAATAATTGGTTTCCAACCCACACCCCTGGGCTTACTAGCTTCATGACCTTGGGCAGATCACTTAGCCTCTCCACCCCTCAGTTTCTCATTCTGTAAAATAGGGATAATAACTATAGTACCTTGCTCAAAGATTACTGGAAGATTAAAACAAGAGATTATATGTACAGCTTTTTTTTCTTCAAACTTCGAAGTGCTACATCAACATCAATCGTTTTTCTCTCCTATAGCCAGTGAGCAAGACATCTTTGGGTAGAGCTAGGTTATGACTTATACATATAAGGAAACACATTTACATCACACTTTCCTTGGTCATTATCTCAACAAGAATCTAGAGGGGCATGTTTGCCACACAGCTAATTGATTGCTATTGGGAACACCTGAGTTCAAATCTGGTCTCAGACACTACCTATGTGGCCCTGGGCAAGTCACTTAACCTCTCCCAGCCTCAGTCTCATCAATTGTAACATGAGGATCACAACAATACCTATCTGACAAGGTTGTTGGGAGTGTCAAATGAGAAAATAGTTGTAGAGCACTTAGCACAGTCTGGTTCCTAGGTGCCATATAGATGCTTATTCCCTTCCCTTCCCTGTGAGAGGCCAGGTAGGGGAGAGAACTTCCCTACAACAAAAGCCTATGAAGGATTAAACAAACAAACAAAATTTAGAATTAAATAAAGAAATAAATAAAGATAGAAGTTTGCTCAATGACAGGTGATTTAAGGAGTGCTTTCTATCTTCTTCACTTAAACACTGGACTGCCTCTCCCTTATCTTGTTAGAAATTCTACTTCTTTTCTACTATAACTTGCTAAAGTTATTTATGAAGAAACTCTGGCATTGAACCCACAGCAAATTAAGTATGGGCTTTGAAAAATATCATTTCATTCCATTAAATTACTGGCTGAATACAATCAAATTTACAATCAGAGACTGATGAATTGTAGCTCAGGTTCATACCTTTGCTTTCTGTCTGAATCCTTTCACATTAGGCCTTCAAAAGAGATCTACACAATGTGCTGGAGATCTTCTTTTGGTTATTATTATTTTTTGGTTGCCATTGCAACACTCTGGCTATCCATCTGTTATTCTTATTCCATATATATTCTTGCTGAAAGGCATCCTGATTAAGTGGGTAGACATCTGACCTTGGAGTCAGGAAGATCTGAGTTCAAATCCCGCCTCTGAAACCTAATAGCCATGTGAACCTGGTCAAGTCATTTAATCTTTCAATACCCTAGGCAACTCTCTATGACTAAAAGTTACCAGTAAGTCACCCATTCATAACTAAGTTTGACTTAAATCTTTCTATTGTATCACTGGACCAAAAAACCATTCAATTGCTGTTTATTGGAATTTTGCTCAGTGCTATGGGAATGTATGGGAAATGACTGTGGGCACAGTGAAATGTCCTTGAAGAGCTGATCTTGTTTAGGAGACCAGACAAAAACATGGGAAACAATTGGGAAATGATCATTTGTTGTCTTACCAAACTGTACTACTGACTCTGAGAGAGGTGCAGAGAAAGGAGAGAAGAGTGAGATCTGCCATGGTTGTGGACGTTTTCTTGGAGGAGACTAGTATTGAGCTGGAAGAACTGACAGCATTTGGATAAGCAGATGGCAATAAAAATGACTCGGCAGATGGATTATTTAATTGAAATGTTTCTATTAAATCCACACTAATAGATATTGGATTTACCTAAGGCCCAAAGAAACCCTTAAAAAAAAAGTCGGGTTTATGATGTAACCAAAAGATGCCTCCAGTAGAACAGATTAATTATATGCTAGATTGTAAGTTCCCTGTGGGCAAGAGCTGCAAATTACATTAAAAAAGAAACTGAGGCCCAGAGAATTTGGGTGACTAGTCCAAAGCCACTTAGTATACAACCAGCCCAAGATCCCAACCCAGATCCTCAGACCCCAACTGTTCTTTCCTCTGAGCCATTTTGTCACTGTTTTGAGGTTTATATTCAGGGGAGCTACTTCTTATTCTAGATCTCAATACGATTCTTTCTTTTTCGAGAGCTAGAGTCAGGGTTGAGGGTTGAGGGTTGAGCTGCCCCATGGGGGACTGGCTGGCTTGATTGTCAATATCAGTAATGACAACTGATAGGATTTGTAGGCTTGATTTACAAGTGATGTCGAATCTACATTAGTGTAGAAGGTTTAAAATAACAGCCATGCATTAGATGGTATTCAGATTTAATGGAAAAATAATGATGACATTAAATCAGATTTTCTTATTATGTAGTGTTTTAATTTGGTGGCACCACTTTCCTTTCGTGATCTGGCTTGTGCTGGATTTAGGAAGGTGGGGTCTTCCTGCTGTTATCTGACCTACATCCATTCTGCCTTTTAAACAAGTTCACCTTTTCCTTTTTTTTTTTCCCTTAGAAAGTGCTTTTCACTTCTTAAAACACAATAAATTAATTTAAAAGTAATAAAGACAAAACAGAGAGCATTGTTCTTTCTTACATTATGAAACACTGTTTCTAATGTGTTTTTTTTAAAAAGAGGAAATGCATCATTAAAGATATTGCATTATTTATCAGAAAGACTAATGAAATCCTAACTACAGGAACAATACACTTACGGCCTAGCCCTGCCTATAAAACTCCAGTTAATCACCGAGGGAGTAATGCCACTTCTACTCTATTGCTTACAGCCCGAAACATCCTCAACCTTTGTCTAAAAACAGACCTGAACTTTCAAGCATCCTACCAAACTCTGCTTCTAGGGCACTGTTCCATAATCCTCCAATGAGAGCCAAAGCCTTCATACATAAAGGGAAACACATATAAAGACTTCAAGGGGATATCAAAGTTTTGTGAGAAAGGAAGAAGTATGCTAAGTACTTTACAAAATTATCTAATCTGACCTTCCCAACAGCCCTGGGGGTAGGTACTCTTATTATCCCTATTTTACAGTTGAGGAACTGATGACACAGAGGTTAGTGACTTATCCAGGGTCATATATCTGGTAAGTGTCTGAGGTTGGATTTGAACTTAAGTCTTCTTGACTTGGCTTTAGCCACTGTACCACTCAGCTTCATCTAAGATGAGGACCTTGGCTCTTGCTTGACTCTGTCACCAACCTATCTTTCTCCTTTTCTAGTCTAAGCATTGTGTTACTACCTCAGGTTTCAAGCTGTTTAGACATTCTTGTCTTCTCCCCATTTTCCATTACTGTTGTCTTCCTTCTTCCTATTCCTTTCTGTACTATTCCCAAATATTCCAAAAATAAAAGTAAGGTGGAGTGATCAGGGCTTTGTCTCAGGATGCCTAAACCATTTTTATCTTCTAGTGGTGCAGAAGAACAGAAGTTAGCAAGCTTCTTGTCCAACTACACCTTAGATGATCATCTTGCTCCCTGGACTCATTCATTCCTTCCTGGTCCTCATTCCTTACTACTTCCACACTGCTATCCATGAACCTGACTTGGGTTGCCTTAGGTACCAAAATCCCTAAGCCAATTTGTGTTTTTCTCTGGCCTTCACCTATTTACTTTCTCACTTTCCCTAGCCTGCTACCCCTGGGCCAAATCATCTTAGATAATAGGAAGCCTGGGGACAAATTTTTAAGTCTATGTTGTATTTGGACTTGTCCTCTGTAATGCCAAGCAAAGGCAACTTCCACGGTTCAGACTACCAGCATAGTAAACCCCATTTATTCAGCAAACATTCACAGAACAGAGAAAGTCAAAATACAGTGTAACTTTGTTTCTTTAGCAAGTAAGTTCTCAATTCAATCCAGGTACTACTCCACTCCTAGACAGTACATTCATTTAGTCAGTCAAAGTCTCTCCTCTCAAATGGAGATTAGTGTCCAACCATAAACAAAGTACGTTCATTTGGTCAATCACAGAGCACAAAAAAGAAAAAAAAAAACTCAAAAGCTTCCCACCCCTGAATCTCAAAAGGGTCAGGAAGGCTATCCACCCTTAAGTTACAACAAGTTACAACAAGGTTAAGCTCAGCATTGAATACCCAAGAAAAGGGCCTTCTTTCATCTTCACTCAAGGCAAGCCCTCAGCAATTTCAGTTCCTGGGGAGACAAGGCTCAATAAAGCCATAGCCAGTGTCCTCATCAAGTCACTTTCTGCCTGTAGAACAGTCCCAGAACCCCTGAAAACATCAGCAAGGTCCTCTTCCAGGATTTCTGTGAAGGTGCCACAAGAAAATCCTCCTTCAGGGCTTCTGAACCAACAGCCCGGTTCCAAGACCTCTATAATAGCAGCACTGTCCTTTACCATCAAGTGAATCTGGCAAAACCACATCAAAACAGACAAAATACCGGCAATACAGCCAAGCCTCCTCAGTTCCCCCTTTCCATCTCCCCGAAAGCCTGACAAATAACGAAAAGATAAGCATAAATTATGAAAGGATGAGGGTTATTTTGTGAGTAGGAGAGGGAGGAAGTGGTAATGGGAGAAGGTTAATGAAGATGGGAGTAACAGAGATGAAAATGTGGGAGAGTGGGCAGTTCAAATTTAATGAATTAATGGGCAGTCAACATTTATAGATAGAACATTAGCTCCTTGAGAGCAGGGAATATAGGAAATATACAGGAATATATCCATTTTTGTCTTTGTAACCTCAGTCCTTGGAAAATAGTAGGTATTTACTAAATGCTGATTGATTAATATGACAATCTTTATGTTTACCATGACAACGAGGAGGATAGCTTTGATGACAACTAGGGCTCCATAATGTGGGAATTTACCAGTAAAAGAAATAACAATTCTTGCTCTGAAGTGGTCAATGGGAACAAGAATATTCTAACAGACATGTAAATGTGGAGAAATTATACCAATAAAGGGAAATTGGAGAGGTTGACCTAAGTTCTGAGGAATGCTGGCCAACTACTTGTAAAAATCACATTTTGTACTTCTGTTATGCTTTTCATGCAGAGATCTCAAATAACATGATAAATATGAACTAATTAAGGCACACGAGTCCCTGGAGAATAAGAGCAGTATAGAATAAAGAATAATAATGGGAAGGAAGAGAATGAAAAAAAAGATATTTAAATTGAAGTTGCAGGAGAAATTTAGGTAAACAGAATCCAATTACCTTTGTTGGAACTGGGTCAGAATCCATATCCCAGATTTAGGGAAAGTGCTAGAGGATCTTGGCTTTGTTGATAAAAATGATAACCATGTAGCATTGCTATATTGGCCTAAAATATGTGTGTGTGTGTGTGTGTGTGTGTGTACACATATGTCTTAAAATTAACTTCCTTTCCATTTCCCATATGTCCACTTTTCCTACCACGCAAATTAAATTCTATATGAAATTACACTTTAAATTGCTGAAAATTACTATCTTCTACCTAAAAATCTCTTGCATAGCCTGCCTTCTCTCTTTCCATCCTTTCTAGGTATAGTTAAGGTTCCTTTCCCCTTCACTCCAGAACTTTTCTTCTACTCTCTGCCCCATAACATGTCTAAATGATGCACATGAGAAATGTGCCCAAGTTGGGAGACAAGAAAAGTTAGAATAGTAATGATCTTCTCTTTCCCAGTCTTCCCACATCCTTCTTTGACTCTTCTGCTTGGAATACTCATGTTTTTGGGGGTCCAATTCATTTCACAAAAGTCTCATCGTTTCATCATTTCAACTTCCATTGAGACTTTAAAGAATGTTAATTTTTCTGAAAAGTAGAATTCACATTACTTTATGCTGAGATAAAAATCGCTCCTTTTCTGACCAATTTGAATTAAATGTTTGTACCACTACCATTTGCATGTTAAAATAAGAATGAAGAAGGCCTAATTAAAATAAATGGCTATAGGTTAGACTGAACCTAGCAAAGGTTGTTAGTCAGTCATTTCTGAGTAGAGTCCTACTCTTTGTGATCTGATTTGGAATTTTCTTGGCAAAGATGCTGAAGTGGTTTGCCATTTCCTTCTCCAGACAATTTTATAGGTGAAGAAACTGAGGTAAACAGGATTAAGTGACTTGCCCAGGGTCACACAGCTAGTAAGTGTCTGGGACTAGATTTGAACTCAGCAACAGTCTTTCAAAGTCCAGGCCAGGCACTTGTATTCACTGTGCTATCTAACCATCAAATCTAGAAAATACAGGACTCAAAGTTACCCCTCTGACTACAGAATGCTTGTAGGACTGATATCACTAAAGAAATCAGATATTTACATTAGAAATCTACTAGAATGCCAAGCAAACAAAACAGTGATTGCTTAGTTTTGCTGATGATGTGACTGGCTATAGCACTCTGCTTAACACAGTCTTCAGTGGCTCCCTGTTACCTCTCAGATAAACCACAAACTTCTTAGCTTAGAATTTAAAGAGCTTCTTAGACTGACTCTATCCTACCTGCCAGAATTATTTCACATCACTACCTTTCATGTACTCTGTGTTCCAGATACACTGGCCTATGTCCTCCTCCCCCATCTTGGTAATTCCATTTTCTATCCCTTCCCCCCCACCTTTTAAAGTATTTTTAAATTTATTGAATTGAATAGGATTATTCTAGTATACTTACTGTGAAACCAGCTATGTGGATATTCTTCTCCCTTGAACAACTCTATTATGTGAGATAATCTTCCCCATTCTTCCTCTCTCATCCCTCTTCTCCTAGTATATTCCTCTTTCTCATCTTTCCATTCTTTTTTTTTTTTAGATCATTTGAATATAACTGACTCATGCTCATATCCTTTGTCTATGCAGACTCCTTCCAACTGCCCTAATTATAATAAAATTCTCAGGAGTTCCGTGTATCACCTGCTAAAATAGGATAGTTACCAGTTTAACCTTATTAAGTCCCACATGCTTTCTCATTCAAGTTTATCTTCTTGTGCTTCTCATGAATCTTGTGTTTTAATGTCAAATTTTCTATTCAGCTCTGGTCTTTTCATCAGCAATGCTTAAAATCCCTCTATTTCATTAAATATCCATTTTTTTCTCTGTAGTATTACAGTCTTGCTGGGTAGATTATTTTTGCCTTCTGGAATATCATATTCTAAGCTCTCTACCTCCCATTCCTTTTTAAATCAGTTTCCCGCAAAATTGTAATATATTCTCTCCTCACCTTTGACTCTTTGCTTCCTTTAGAGATCAATTCAGGTGCCACCTCCTCCAGGAAGATTTTTTTATTTCCCCTAATTGTTAGCACCCTTTTAGATTATTATTATCATTTTACTTAGCTGTGAGCATGTTACATATCTCTGATAATGCAGGAACCATCTTCTGGTTTTTTCTTTGTTTCCCTAGTGCCTAGCATGATGCATTACATGTAGTACATATTTGTTGAATGAAGGAATGTATGATTTAGACTCACCTGGGTGGATCTTCGCTGCCTTTGTGAATCAAGTGAGGGCAAGGTTGTAAAGGGAGTGGTGTTCTGATAGAGCAGCTGCTGTGTCCGACTCAAAAGAGGAAGAGATGAAAAAAATGAGTCAGGAACTGGGACGAAGGAAATCCAGGAATCTACAGGATGATTATATATCTCATCAGGGACATTCAAGAAGCAGGAAAACACAAGCCAGAAACAGAAAAATCAGTTATGGAGAGGGGCTACAATGGGGTTCAAAATGAGGTGATAAGTATCTAATTTGCACGTCTAGCCTTTTGCTTCAGTGGGTTATCCTTTTCCCACATTCTTATACTTATCAACATCTTTACAGTCTGCCACACTTGTTGATGAGAACCAGCAAGCAGTGGACCATGATTTTGGTTCCAAGAAAAAAATGAACATAGTGAGAAAATGATAAGCCAAATTCACAGAATGAACCAGTGTTAAAGGGCCATCTTTTTTAACAACACACATCAGGAGGGGGTAGCATACTGTAGCAGAGAGAATATTGGATTTGTAGTGAAGGGACTTGGATTTATAAACTGATTTTACTTAACAGATGTGTGATTTTCCCCTCTTTGGGCCTCAGTTTCCTAATCTGTAAAACAAGGAATTTAAAGTAGATGAACTCCATGGACTCTTCAAACTCTGATTCTATGATTCCTCTTGCATTCAATCTTGAAAGAAATTATATCAGCACCTTGAGAATGGAGAGTCTTAGTGAGGGTTTCTTTTTCCCATTAGAGGCTTAAAAAACCATCTGGTGTTGGGAATCAGCATCAAATTTCATTTTGGGCTGTGTTGTCCCATAATCTCTATTCCCTGGGAGGATGTCACTAGTGGAAGTTGCATTAACTCTTTTGTCACTACTGTAGCAAGTTTAGTGAAATTATTTGATTAAGTATTAGCTTAGGACCCAACAAACTAGCTTATTCATACTTTACAGGATGTGACTGTTGTTCTCCTGTGGTTGGTGGGTGCCAGACTCATAACTGCACAATAACATTCCATCTTCCTACTTAGGCAGCCCTGGTTTGTATGAACTGTTTGCTAATGTGACTGACCTATTATCTATCATGACACAGATCACTTTCCACTCTGTGAAATTCTTTCCCTTCTTGACTCTGAAATTCTTTCCCTTCTTGACAAGTACAAAGCCTTCCCCAGTACGCAACCATCCCATGATTTTCCTTTCTGATATTTATTCATTTTGCTTTTGAAATTTCTTCCCTTAACTTACCTGAAGTAGTTAATGCAACTTCTTAAAATGTCCCAGGGAGGAACCTCTGTTCTGAGGGAAGCCAGTTTTACATAGAATGGTGGTAGGAGCTGCCAAGATGTAAAATTCTCTGATAACTCAAAACAAATGTCCTAGTTCTCATTGCAACTGTCCTAAGAGTATATAACACAATAATCAAAATAAGTATAGGGCTTTATTACCATGATAGGTACATACAATGTATTCTATATATAATCACAGATGACATCTGATCTTTGGGTCAAAGTCATATATTATTTGGGCAGTAGGAAGATGGGAATTTGATCTTCACATGCAAATCCCAGATCTTGGTTTCTCTATAGTGAAGTGATTGGTAGATATATTATATATATGTGTAGATATATTAGATATAATATATTATAGATGATAGATAGATACTCCTGGCCTAAACTGACCACTAAAGGTCCTAATTCTTCTTTTCTCCAAGCCATATCATGCTTTCTTCTTTATCCCTCACTGTACCTCTCTCATATTATGTCAAGTCACACATCTGTGTAATTTACACAGCAAATATTCTTGGCATTCACTCACTTCTATGGATGAAGTCCTTCAAATGCTACTTCCAGCTTGCTGCAAATTTGGCTAACGTTCTGAGACCACTCCCCAACTGACGTCTTTGGAAAATGTGTGGTTTGTAAAGGGAGACAAATTTCCCTTGAAATGGAACCACACTCGGGGGGCAGATAGGTGGTGTGGTGAACAGAGCACTGACCCTGGAGTCAGGAGGACCTGAGTTCAAATTAGGCCTCAGACACTTAACACAAAAACCAGCTGTGTGACCTCAGGCAAGTCACTTAACCCCAATTGCCCTCCCTCCCCCCTCCAAAGAAAAAGAAAGGAAAAGAAATGGAACCACACTCACTTGCAAGAAGATGGAGATGATAAAAGTCAGCAATAAGAATAGCACCCTGGAGGTGAGCTCATGATATGAAGTCATGCTCTGTTGATCTCAGAGAGCATCAGATCACACTGG
This sequence comes from Pseudochirops corinnae, assembly GCA_028646515.1. Lineage (NCBI taxonomy): Eukaryota > Metazoa > Chordata > Mammalia > Diprotodontia > Pseudocheiridae > Pseudochirops > Pseudochirops corinnae. The sequence continues at coordinate 120,685,530 of CM053590.1, forward strand.
GATAATCGATCATGGGATAAAGAAAAAGATTTTTCTGGCCAAAAAAAAGCTTTTTAGAGCTACAACATGCCAGTACTAGATGTAATTTGCAAACAGGATCATTTGGAGGACCTCATCAATCACAGAGAATCCCTCTTTTGCCCGGATTCTATGCTGGATCTCCTCTGGCACAGTGGTGAATGTTTTTGGTCAGCATACACCCCTATACTTTATGACTTGCCTGTAGTTCATTATCAAAGGGATTATCAGGATTATTATATCAGGATTATTTTTGTTATATCTTCTTAGGAATCCTGAATGATCTATGAATATATATTATGATATATGAATAGGTTAAACCTTGTAAAAGGGGCCAGTAAGGCAGCATTTCCTTCTATTGGGTCCAATGTCTTTTTGTAATCAAGAAGCACCAAGCACCATGGGCTTTTACATTCCCCAAATCTTTCAGTCAATTGTGAAATGGCACCAGGGACCAACCATTTCCATCAACAGAGAGGGTAGGAATCTCTGACCTTCATATTCTCCTGCCTAAATCTACCAATGGACATTAGGAAGAGAGACCAGCACCAACTGCTGCCACTGAGGGGAGCCAGGGATTTTTCCCCCCCCAAACTCCTCATCTGATCACCTTCCACGTTCCTCACCCTTCCAGACCCTGCCGCCATGTTCTTATTCATTGCCAGCTTAATGCTGACCTCTAGATCCAGACCATTGCTAGAGATATTCCAGGCACCCAGTCTGTTCCACTCCATCGTTATCTTTTTGGCAGCTCAGGGGCAGTGTGTCCTGCCATTATTTCCCAACACCCTCCGGGTCTTGTCATTTGCTATCCTACTTTCTCTAAGTACTGTTGAACCTTTCCATCTGCCATAAACTAAACCTAAACTCTCCTTTGTGTGTTATCTCTCCCACTCAAAATGTGATCACTTTGAGAGGAATTTGAAACAAGCACTACTTCAATTTTATATTAGCACATACTATTTAGTAAGCATTTTTCCATTCCATTTCAATTCCTGTATTGATGACTCTCATAAAGAATTTTATAGGTGGAAGAGTAAGCATATAGGTTCATAAACAACTTTTTTTTTAAGTATTTGAAGGTCGATGATTGCCTTCTCTCTCCCCTTCCTCCACCTTGGGTATTTTACCTTCATCTTTTAGATACCTTGTAAATTGCTCCCTTGATGGCTTCACAATTATATCACCTCCAGAATGGATTTCCTCTCCATATTTGATCTAGTTTGGCTGCTATTTCCATCTCTGCTCTCCTTAACGCTATTTCTGCTTCCTCTGTAAGCCCCTCAGGGACCTTGATGTTATGGTTCAAGTATGACGGTTCCACTACCCTTGATGGAGAAAACAGTCTTTTGCAAGAATTTGCAAATCTTTTCCATTTTTTTTTTCAGCTTGCAGTTCTCTTTCTGTTTTCAGCCTTGGACGCTCCTGGGATGACTTGGTTAATTAGCTATTTTGCCAGATTTTCTTTCGACAGGTTTCACCCTCCTCTGCTTCTCTGTGCCTTCTGTGGTGATATTGGTAGTCATCATCTATCATCCTTCACTGGATTTTACATACGAGTTTACATTCTAGCTTGATATTACCTTTGGCATCCATCTCTCTGTGTTTGGAGAGCAGGTCAACTGTTTGATCCCTAAGGTGTTTTCTGGGTTCTTTTAGCCACCCCATTATGACAATTCCTTTACATTGCTGCAACAATATATTACATTACATTTTCCTTATATTCAAATCTAAAGTTTTCTCTTTCTACAACTCCTAGTCAGTGCTGCTGATTCTTCCCTTGGGGATCAAACATAACAAATCTAATTTCCTTTCCCTCAGTTTAGCTCTTCAAGTTAGCTTGAAGATAGCTATCATGTCCCTCCACTTTAGTCTTCTCTTATTTTCTCTAGGCTAAACAAATTCAGCTCCTTCAATTGAGCTTTTTATGGGAAGGGATAGAAAGATATGTGTGTGTGGGAAGATGGACAAGAATTTATTAAGCGCCTGATGTGTGCCAGGAAGGTACTGTGCTAACTTCTTTGCAAGTATTATCTCATTTGATTCTCATAACTACCCAAGGCGTGGGTAGGTACTGTCATTATCTGCACTTTACGGTTAAGGAAACTGAGGTAGACAGAGATTAAGTGATTTTCTCAAGATCGTACAGCTACTAAATGTCTCGGGCTGGATGTGAATTCAGTTCTTCCTGACTCCAGGCCCAATGCTCTCTCCACTGTGCTACCTAGCTACCTCACAAGACACAGTCCTGAGGTTTTAATCATCACTGTTGCTCTGGATGTTCTTTGGCTTATCAATGTCCTTCCTGAAATGTGGTATGACAAGGACAGAATACAAGAGGACTGTCACCTCCCTAGTCCTGGACACTATACTTCTCTTAATATAAAATTCACATCAACGTTCTTGGCTGCCAAAACCCACTGCTGATTCATCTTGAGGTTGCCGTCCACTGAGACCCAGATAGTTTTCAGACGACCCATCTTATATTTATGATCTTCTCCCTCATATTGTGAAGTTGATTTTCTTTTACTCATTTTCTAATTAAATTTTATCTTTTTAGTTTCAGGCCAATGTTCTAGGGCAATAAAAATCTTTTTGTATCTTACTACTATCATAAACTTGGTCTACTGTTAGCTATATAATTTAAAACTAGAAAGCAGTCAGGCTTTTACTTGGTGACCTGTGTAGTGGTGGAAACAAGCATTTAATAAGCACCTGTTGTATGCTTTGGACTGTGGCTAAGCACTTTATGAATATTATCTCATATGACTTAGGAGGTAATCAGAACATTTCATGTTTTCCAAATTGATGCATCAGTGGTTAGTCACCTCTACCAACATATCCCATCACCTGGAATCATAAGAAATTGCTTGACCCACATTGTGTAAGTCATAAGTCATCAAATTATGGCCTGCCAGTCACATTGGGCCAGTTGCCTGGTTTTGTATAGCTTGGAAGCTAAGGACGGTTTTTGCATTTTCAAATAAAGTTTTATTATATATATTTTTTTTAACTATAAGGGGCAGCTAGGTAGAGCAGTAGGTAAAACACTGGCCTTGGAGTCAGGAGGATCTGAGTTCAAATCTAGCCTCAGACATTTACTAGCTGTGTGGTCTTGGGCAAGTCACTTAACCCCAACTTTCTCAAAAAATATATAGAGAGAGACCATATAAAAACAAGTAGCAATAAGATCTGGCCCTCTGACTCCAGTTTGTCAACCCCTTGTATAGGCTGTCCCATTCACTCTGGTCTTGGTACTTGTCACTATCAAGGAAATCTTTGAAATTTTTTCCCCAGCTGGTGTTTGTCTGATGCTTCTATTTTTAAGAAAAGAGGAATATCTTTCCAATAATCATTTTCTTTTTCAGTAGCTAGGATGAAGCTGCATTGGTGATAAACCAGTATGATTAAATCTCTCAGAAAATTCCTCTCCCTGTGACATTTAATGTATTCTCAGGATTTACAATACAGTACAGTATTTGTTCCTTTGTAAATAGCACATACTGTGCTATGTATCCCACTGTGCATGGAGAATTACAGAATATTCTGTAGTCACTAAAAAATGTCATTGCTTAATATATACATTTATTTATAATTTATAGGAATAGGGAAAATTAGTTTTTATCAACTTGAGATTCCACTCAGTGTTGAAAATTCATAGTTTTATTTCCCATTCTGGAGTTACAAATTCAGTGTGGCTCTGAGAAAAGCTTCAATTCTGAGCTGCTAGAATTTTGATTTTTTTTTTTAATTTGTGGGGTGGGGTGATGATGAGAATGGATTTAAAAAAAGTTCCCAGGCAGTTTTAGAAAGGAAAAGACAGAAATGTGCTGTCCATGGTGTCATAGAGCTATAATCTCTATTACTGGCAAGGTTGAGACTAGTGGATGCCTTGAGTTCTGGAGTTTTGAGCTACAATAGGGCTAACTCCCTCTCCTGGATCACTGTCTTTTCATGGCAGAGAGGCTTAAGTAGCTCAATTAAACTATAAGCTATGCCATGCATGGTTATACAAAATGGACAGACCATATGGGAAAGTTCTGACAAAAGGTGAACCACTGGAGAAGGAAATGACAAACCTCTCCATTATCTTTGCCAAGACAATGCCACGGCAATTAAAACGCTAAAAGATAGGATATGGGAAGACGAGTCCCTCAGGTCAGAAGGGCGTGGCTTGCTATCCAAAGAGATGGATATGACTGAAGAATAAGGACTAACTCACAAAATCCAGCACTGATAAGGTGAACCCTGGAGAACAGGGTGGTGCACCAGCCTGTCTAAGGAGGAGCAAAGTAGACAAGGTGAAAAATGAAACAGGTCAAATTTTCCAGATGATTAGAAGTGGAATCAGACTCAATGACTGCTTAACTTCACTTCCAGTATGGGAGAGATAGTAAAACCTATTCTGGAAAAAAAAAAAAAAAGACAAAATGTTACAATGTTTGCGTTGCACATGCTTTAATTAGAAAAACATGGTATTTATATTAAATTACTCTTGAAAAACAAAGGTTTAAATGGAAAAGAAAATATTTTGTAAAACTTGGCAAAGTTTAAGGGAGTTTAAAACTTTAGTTTACTGAAAGAGAAAACAACATCCCAAACCAGCCCCCAAACAAACATCCTGCTAGTGCCACATGCAAAAAATCCTTCCCAGCTAAGAGACATTGGACTTGTAAAGGAGAACTAATAGTTTCTAAAAACAACCCAACAAACACAAGTTCTCCAGGTTTTGTGAAAATGAAAAAACCCAGCAGGTTCCTTACCTCTGGTCATGTCCTCTGAATGTTGCAAAGAAGGATCAGGCTAAGAGCACGAGGTCCATTCTTTCCTTCCCTTACATTTGGCTTGAGAGTTGTTTCCGCCAAACAACTTGATCGAGATTGAAATCCATGGAATCTAATTTGGATTTTCACAAATCCTTGTGGTAAGTTTTAGAGTAGATTAGTTTTGTTTTACAATTTCACTTTCTCTGTAACCAGAGTCAATGTAAACTAGATACCTAATTATTAGTTATTCTCTCCCTTCTCAGATTATCTTTGTATGTATATGTATGTATGTGTATATGTATGTATGTGTATATGTATATATATATATATATATATACTTATATATACACATATATATGTTTATATATATGTTGGAAAGCTCCTCCCTCCCCAATAGAATCTAAGGCTCCTTGAAGGCAGGAATTGCTTTCACTTTAAATAAATTATTCCAAGACCTGAGTTCCTTGCATGTATCAAGTCCTTAAATGTTTATTGAATTAAATTTCCAGATTCCCCAAGTTAAAATTGGTCTATCTCTTTACAATTTTCTCATCTCTCTCTGCCTGACCTTTTTTTTTATTGATTCTATTCTCTTTGGTGTCATAGGAGGGAACAGGAAAATCTGGAAGAAATGACTTCAGTTTTTTTGCACTGGACCTCTTTTCCTAGTATCATCATGGCTCTGTTTCCAGGTGTTTATGTATGTGGGTGTTTATGTCCTGCTTGCTTGTATTCACCCCTAACCCAGAACATACTAATACAGAACAAGCAATGCTACAAGGTATTAGATCAGAGTCTATCTGGTACAGTTTATCTGACTCACGCCACAAATGAACCTGCCTCCTTTTCTACTTTTAGAAAGAGAGTGTCTGGGGCAAGCAAAGGAAAGGGGCAAAAGTACCTGGCAAAATAATAGTCAGAAATACCTGACATAACAAAAATATTTGTAGCAGCTCTTTTTGTGGTGGCAGAGAACTAAAAATGGAGGGGATGCCTATCAGTTGGGAATGGCTGAATACATTGTGATATATGAATGTAATAGAGTACTGTGGTGCTATAAGAAATGATGAGCAGGCAGATTTCAGAAAAACTGAGAAAGGCTTACATGAACTGATGCTGAGCGAAGTGAGCAGAACCAAAACATTGCACACAGGAACAGAAACATTGTACAATGATCAACTATGAATGTCTTAGCTCTTCTCAGCAATACAATGATTCAAGACAATACGAAAAGATTCATGATGGAAAATGCATACTACATCCAGAGAAAGAACTGATGCAGTCTGAATGCAGATCGAAGCTTAACTATTTTCACTGTCTCTGTTTTCTTTGTGGTTTTTTTGTTCTGTTTTTTCTTTCATGACATGACTAAGATGGAAATATGTTTAACACGATTGCACATGTATAACCTGTCTCAGATTGCTTGCCATCTTCGGGAGGGGGAAAGGACGGAGGAATATTGAAAAGTATCTTTATACATCATTGGAAAAAATAAAATACTATTTACATTTTTATAAAAACTCCCTGACATGGACTTGTTTCATTTTTTTTTAAAGAAATGAGATCTTTTTTGTTTTTCTTAATTAAAAAAAACATACTTAAACAGAACAATTCTTAAGCAAAATTATACATTAGCTTCTCAATCAGGTTCAGCCAGCCTTTCCAGATTTACTTCCTATAACTCCCTATCTCTTACCCTATGTTCCAACCAAACTGGGCTAGTTGACTTTCAGTAAACTCAGCCTCCCCTCTGTAGCATTCTTGCCTTTGCACAGGCTGGTTGCTGTTCCCCATACTTGGTATGTACTTCCTCTTCATCTGCATTTAAAAAATTTTTGTCTTTCCTTAGGGCTCAGCTCAGGGCTCCCTCCTGCTGCAAACTTTTCTTGGTCCTGCTAGTTGCTAGAATTTTCTTCCTGTTTGGATGACCTTGAATTTACTTACGTGTTCATTGGATATATCTTCCAAAAATATAACAAGATCTTTGAGGGTAGGTCTAATTTTTGTTGTTGTTCTTGGCTCTTTATTATTAGCGCTTTTAAGGCCTTGCATATAGTAGGTAGGTACTTAATGTTGAATTAAATTTCCCTATGGTTATCCTCAGATAGGCTAAGGTCTTGTCAAAGGATCAAAGAGTGAAAGTTGGAAGGTACCTTAGAGGCTATTCAGCTATAAGGTCATCTAGCCCAACCCCTCATTCAACAAAGGATGAATTTGAAGGCCAGGGAAGGTAAATGGTTTGTCCAGAGTCATTTGGCCAGGCAGCTGGTGGAATAATAGAACATTTGTCCAAGAGACAGAAAGATTTGAATTTATATTTGACCTCAGACATTTGTTGGCTCTGTGACCCCATGTAAGTCATTCTACAGTTTCCTCAACTACAAAGTGGGGCTCACAATAGCACTTACTTTGCAAGGTTGTTGTAGGGAGCAAATGACATAATAATTGTAAAGTGCTTAGCACAGCACCTGGCAAATAGTAGGTGCCATATAAATGCTTATTTCCTCCTTCTCTACCTGCCTTTCCAAAGTCTTAAAGTAGTATGGTTCAGAACTGGCACCTGCCTGTGTCTTCATGATTTAAGTGGCAAAATAAGTGACAAAAAATTCAGATATACCATAAAGAAGCTTTTCTCACTTGGATGCCAGTGTCTTGGGAAGGATGAAATCAGACTTGGCTCAATGATCCCCAAATATTAGTCATGGGGGAAAAAAATGAGTTCGTACATCTTTACCCAAACACTTTTTCTAAAGACAACTCTCAAACTTACATGTTTGTTTATTTTTCTTATTTAGGAAAAAATATCTTCCCATCAGTAAGTTATTAAGGCAGAGCCAAGATGGCGGCATAGCAGCAGCAACATATCGCAGCTCTCACAAAGCCACCCCAAAATACCCATAAAATATGACTCTAAACTAATCCTAGAACTCCAAAACGCACACAAATATACTTTCCACTAAAGTCAGCTCAGCTACGAGGAACCATATCAGCACTGCGAACTGAAACCAGCCTGGCCTGAAGCCCTGGCTGAGCCCTGGGGACGGCTGCACGGGCAGCCTCTCTGGTGAGTGGATTAGCGGCAGCTGCAGCAACGTTCAGAACTAGGTCAGTGAGACTTGTGAAATCAGGGGAGAAAAGAGGTCCGGCCAAAAAGCCTCTAGGGCTGGAAAGTGAAAGGCAGAGGTTTTGCACCCACCTCCGCATTGCAGCTTCCATGCCCTCGGCCTGCAGACTGGAGGAGGACCAAGCAATCATTCAGAGGCCAGTGCTCTCGTGTTGAGCGGCCTGGATCCGGATCGCGGTCTTGGGCTTTGGTCTTGTGGGTTTTCTGTATCCAGCAAGCCGGAAGTGGGAAAAGGACCCAGCACCTTCCTGAGAGCTATGATAGCTGGGAGGACCCCAGCGATTTGGGACAGAGCTTTCCCTTCTGGAAGCAGAGCCCTACAGAGATTTAAAAAAAAAAATCACGGACTGACCAACCATGAGTAAGAATAAGCATAAGAAGCAGGGTAAGAACAGCAATCAAACCCTAGATTCCTTCTTTGAAGAAAAGAAGGACCAAGGCAGAGAGCTGCAAGACAGCACAGCCAGAGCTCCCCCACCAGGGGCTTCCAATAAACATGAAGATTGCCTTAAAGCTAGAGATGAGCTGAAGAAGGATTTTGAAAACCAAATAAGAGAAGTGGAAGAAAAATTGGGAAGAGAAATAAGAATGTTACAAGCAAATCATGAAAAGAGAGTCAGCAGTA
>CM053590.1:120694562-120718217 GCA_028646515.1 Pseudochirops corinnae
ATAGGAGAGAATAGATTGGGGGAGGGGTTATACAATGGGATGGCTGTTTTGGGGTGGTGGGTAGGGGAAAGATGGGGAGAAAATTTGTAACTCAAAATCTTGTGGAAATGAATGATGTAAACTAAAATAAATAAAAGTTTAATAAAAATTTTAAAAAAAGAATATTCATAGCAGCATATTTTTTTATGGTAGCAAAAGACTGGAAACAAAGTAAGTGTCCATCAATTGGAGAATGAGCAAAGTAATTGTAGTACATGAATGTAATGGGCTGTTATTGCTCTGTAAGACATGACAAATGTGAATAATTCAGAAAAGGGTAGGAAGATTGGTGTGAATTGATGCAGAGCAAAGTAAGCAGAACTAAGAAAGCAATATTGACAATGACTATGATAAATAGCCAGCCAGATTTACCTTAATTCCATGACTAATCTCAACCTAAGAGAAAAGACACTGAAATGTATTTCCCTCCTTTTAGTAGAGAGGTGGAGAGCTACCAGTGTACAATGTTGCATATAGTGTCAAACATATTCATTTTTATCCATTTTGCTAAATTATTTTTCTTTGTTACAAGGGAGGATTAAATTCAAAGAGTAGAGGAAAGATAGTAATATTAGGAAATGATTGTAGTATGAAAAAATGTCATCAGCAACACTTTTTTTCAAAGTGTAGCTGAATTTATTGGGGCCAAAGGGACCTTTGAGATCATTGAGACCTGGTAATTTATTTTACAGATGAAGAAACTGAGGCCCAGAGAGATGATGTGAGATGTATATCATGCCACAACTAGTTAGTGGGAGAATCTGAACTACAAGCCACACCTTTTGACCTCTAGCTCAGTGTTCTTTCCACTGTACTATAACTGAATTATTGTTTATGTATTCCACTTTTAGAAGAAAAAGACAAATATCAAGAAAACAAGCTCTAGTAGGAATCAATCCACCAAATCAAGGTCTAGGGTATATCCTGAGGGCAGTCCAATCTTCTATAGCTATAGCACCAAACATAAAGAAATGATGCTCCAATATGACCCTGAATTGCTGTAAGATCCTCACTTATCAAAGAAAGGAATCAATTAACGTTGAGTAGACTGACCTTACTAAGGCCAGAAAGTGTTCTACATTCGGACAGATGATCAATGACAGACAGACTGCAGGAACACCACTTGCATTTCACAACAAAGTTCAGTTTCCCCTAATATCTCCACTTTCTAAGCTTTCTGGTTGAATTAGGTTTTACAGTACCCACTTGGGAAGTACACAGAACAAGGTTAATAGATCGAAAATTTAGAGTTAGAAAGCGCCTCAGAGATCCTCTAGTCTAGTACTTCCTAAACTGTGAGTGGCAGACACCATTGGGGTTGCAAAAAATGTGGCAACAGAAAAAAGGTATCTGAATTTACATCGACTCAAAATCAAACATGTAATGAATCTGAGGTGTTTCTGGCAGTGCTTGCCCATGTCGTATGGAGCAACTTCACTGCAGCCTCTGTTCTGAACATAAAACACATGCACTTTTGCGTCGTACGTGCCCTCAGGTCATGCAATGTCAATGAGGGCTGCCAAAATGGGAAAAGGGGTCATGTGTGGAAAAAAAGTTTAAGAGGCCCTGATTTTGATCCATTACTCTTATTTATCAGGTAGAGAAATTGAAAACCAGAAAAATTAATTGGCTTGTTTAATATCACACATATCATAAGTGTTACAGGCAAGATTCAAACCCAGATGCTCTGACTGGGCACTCTTTCCACTGAACTCTCTGCTATATTCTCCAATATAATACAGTTAAGTATAACAAAAATGGAAATAAAAACAAGACCAAATTGTCACCAAATATGGCAGCATGTTCATCTTTGAACAGTGTGGGTCCCAGGAAAGAGATGATGGAGTACACTTCTTTCCTTTCTGCAGAGAGGTGAGGAGGTAACTGAAGTAGAACATCATGTATAATGTCAGAAAGTCATCTCTCCAATTCTGATTAATAAATGGACGTCAAGGAAGTGTGTTTATTCATTTCTAAGTGCAGTGAAGCTATGGAATTAAACTTTTAATGCATGAGAATATGCCAAAGTAATATAGAGTCTAAAGATCATTTGGGGGAGGCCAGATCTATGTTTTTCACTGGTATGAGACAGAGGTGTCAAACTCACGGCAATATAGTGGTTAGAATGAAATAAAAATATAATTGGGAAATATTTAACAAAATAAAGAAAAGTACAATGAAATACAGGTAATATCACATTGGAGAAGTAAATTAATAGGCAGTCCACTGGGATCCATATGTATGCATTAGCTCCCCCCATTTGTGTTTGACAGCAGAGATAGAGGGAACTTCCTGGTAAGGAAATCTTTCCCCCTTTCTTTATGTCTTAGAGATCTGCTTAAGGCCTTCAGAACTTAACTGACTGTTCCATGGTTATTCAGCTAGCGTGTCAGAGGCAATAGTTACACTCGAGTCTTCCTAACTCATAGACTAGCCATCCCTTCACTACATAATACCACCTCTCTAACTTAGCTGCAGACTTCTGATACTAAAAACACTTTGATCATCAAAAGTACTGTCCTTCTGTTCCCAGATCTACTTTTATAATGTGGGTAGAGGTTCCTCAGACTTGGCCCTATATTCTTTTTCTCAAAATACCCTTAAGACTATTTTTCCCACTCTTTTGTTCTAGCAGTACATTTTTTGAAAAATCTCATTTACACATAAATCTCATAGAAGGACTTTTTGGAGCTGGAAACATATGAAGGAAAGGAAACATTGCACATTGTAAACACGTAATAAATATTTGTTGAATGGAAAACAGTGCTGTGTCTCGTCAGAATTGTTTATTGAATTGCATCATGCACCCAATTGGCAATTAATAAATATTTAATGAGACTGGCAAGGCCAAATCATGTGTATGGAAACACATTACCATCACCACCACCTCCACCCCTGCCCTCAACACACAAATCATACGTGTAATATTATTATCATTGTTATTATTATGGCTTTGGGTATGGGTCCAATGAGAGATAGTTTGTCTCTTGTCTGCAATTCATTCTATATAAGTCCAGAGAAGTTTATCACCAACTTGGCTGCACCACTGGCTGCAGTGCAATTAATTGTTGGCCACATCAACTCACAAAGACCATCTGCTAAGTTAGAGAGAAGTTGTAATATGTATCTCGTGGAAGAAATCCACACCCCCCCCAAAAAAAGGCATCCACAAAATGACAGATCCTTGAAGTATTTGCAAGAAGATCTTATTCTTAAAATATTACAATATGCACATTTTACATACATATCCTTGACCCTAGAAAAAGTCTCTAATCAATTTTCCATTGCCTATAGGATAAAATCCAGACTCCTTAATTTTCTTTTCAGAACCCTCTATCATCTGATTCCCATAGACCCACTTAGCTTTCATACATACTATTCCTCTCCACACATCTTGTGCTCCAGGTATGCTGGTCACCCCTCTGACCACTGAGCATACTATGAATTGTCAGTGCCATATTCCCAGATGTAATTGTTAAAAAACACTTCATGTATTGTTCCTTGACTTGAATTGTCCCTTTCTCTCCACTTGCTAAATTCTTAAGAATTATTTATTCAAGCCCAGTTCAAATTTTTCTCTATCTTAGAGAGTTCCCTTTATTATCCCAGTTCTTGAATGATGATGACTCCTTCCTTTGAAGTCCTGGAGCATTTACAATCTGAATCACCTATTTGTTGTGGTTGTTGAGTCATTCTAGTCATGTTCTACTCTCCATGACTCCATTTGGGGTTTTCTTGGTAAAGATACTACAGTTGTTTGCCATTTTCTTCTCCAGCCCATTTCACAGATGAGGAAATTGAGACAGAGTTAAGTGACTTGCCCAGAGTCACACAGCTAGTAACTGTCTGAAACTGGATTTCAACTCACAAAGATGAGTCTTCCTGACTCCAAGTCTGACCCTCAATCTATTGTACCACCTGCCTGCCACATTACCTATTTGGCATTTAGTGTGTTCTTTATTATCAATCTATCTATCACTATATCAAACAATCAATCTATCTATCCTTCTTTCTATCTATTTTTGTTAATGGTAGTGATTTAAGAGGATGATGTTTATGAGAACCTTTTTCTCGAAAAACATGCAGATAACAAAAAGAGTTGATCTAATATAATGAACTAGTTACAAGCCTAAATCAGAGAAGATATATACAATGCCATGCATGTTTATTCATGCTACAATGCAATAAACCAAAACTCAGTTCTGTTCTCCAAGAAGCACATTTTCCGAAGCTCAGTTGAGAAACCAAAGCTGCAATCAGGTACTGTAGGAGACTATCAGATGGGTGTGGCACCAACATGACAGAAAGCTCCACATCCAACTGAAGGTCTACAGAGCAATGGTGATGTTTAGTCTCCCATTGTGGTGTGACTTCAAGAATTGGACCTGGTATAGAAGTCACATCTGGCTTCTTGGATAGATTAAACCTCATTATCTGTGAGCTATGGCAGGAAAAAGGAATGGCCCTTTAGCTGAGAATCATGAATATTCAAATATAATTCATATAGTGGAGTGTGTGGAGAGAATGGATGACAGTGAGATGGATAGATGAGCAATGGCCCTGATAAAATGAACTGGGGATGATAGTGAGCCAAGTGGGACAGGAAAGAGTGATTCCAAGAAGTGCTTCCAGCCACATCAAAGATGCCACTTAAATATGGGATGTTGGGAAACAGCAAGACAGACAATACTGAAATGAAACAGAGGAAAAAGATTGTTCTTTGTGCCCAAAGACATTGGTGGTCTGCCACTAACTAGCAGGATAAACTTGAGTAGATTACTTTACCTTTCTGGGCCTCAGTTTCCTCAACTGTAGAAAGAAAGGGTTGGATGAAATAGCCTCTGAGGTTCCTGCCAACCATAAATATATGTAGGTACAATCTCTTCTAGCCCAAATATTCTTACATTCATCAGATCATTAATCTAGAGCTGGAAGAGACTTCCAACAGTTTAGACCAAACTCCTCATTTTACAGATGAAGAAACTAAGGCTCACTGAGGGTGAGTGACTTGCCCAAAGTCACACACAAGTAGAAAGTCATGAGAGGTGAGATTTAACCCCTGGTTCTCTGACACCAGAGGCAGTGCTCTTTCCACGGAACTACACTTTCTCCCTTCTGTAATTCAAGGATATTCCCTTAACTGTTCTCCTTGATCTCCAAAGGCATGTTTCTTCTTGCTCGCTTTCTCCTAAAAGGGAATCATTTTAGTCATGTATTATAGTTTATAGCTCTTTTTCTTGGTCATTTTTTCAGTTGAGTCTGACTCTTTGTGACCCCATTTGGGGTTTTCTTGGCAAAGATACTGGAGTGGTTTGTCATTTCCTTCTCCAGCTCATTTTACTGATGAGAAAACTAAAGCATTACAAGGTTAAGTGACTTACCCAGGGCCACACAGCTAGTAAGTGTTTGAGGCCAGATTTGATCTCAGGAAGAAGATTTTTCCTGGCTTCAGGCCTGGCATTTTATGCACTGCCCCACTTGGCTGCCTAGAAATCTTACTTCTAATATATTTTGGACATATTGGTATTCTCTCAAGGCTTTAGTTCCCTGTCTGTAAAAGGAGGGCATTGTATTAGATAATCTAAAGATGGTTTTCAAGCTCTAACATTCTGTGATCCAATTCTATTTGGAAAGAATGAAAGACTAAGGATAAAGTTAAGAGTTGAAAAACAGATCCAGTCACTGCAGATAGCAGTCAAAGCCAGATCTACAAACTAAAAGATGTGTGTGTGTGTGTGTGTGTGTGTGTGCACATTTCTGTACACAAAGTAGAAAAGAATGTAGATTGTTTGTTTCTCTGGTTAACCACACTAGTACATACAGAAAGGGCTCCAAGTCAGGAGCAATATATTCAAATATGAAGGACAGTGACGTATTATATATTTATATGGAAGAAGTTAAGGCAGAGAGTTATACTTTGAATACTGCTAAATTCTTATGACTCAAGATGGTCATGAAAAATTAGACAAACAAATGACTCATTCTTAAAACAACATGCAAAGTCTTTTTCTAAAGTTGGCATGATGATTTTGATGATGATTTTGCGACAATATTCACCTGATTCTGTGTTGTTCTCTTTAAGATCTTAGTATGAGGCATGCTGCCAAGAGTCAGAGACCCTGTTGCCTGTTCATTGTAAATCAAAAAATGTGAGTTGCTGACCTTCAGTTACTTTAGAACTTACTTTAGAATCTTCTTTTTTCCCAATATGTTACTAATTACCCTTATTAAACAGAAAAATTGAAATCTGGTTTCAAAATAAATACTTCTTTTCCTAATTTCCCAACTTGATGCCTAACAGTTGAGAGAGTAGAAGCTGCTTTTTAAAAGTGATTCTGGTGCCTCGGTGTCTGTGCCCTGGTACAATGACCTCATCACTGGGCTAGATACAAAAATAACCCACTGACCTTGCTTTGCAAAACCACTGACCAATCCAAGCAAATTCCCATGGACTGGCCACAGACTTCTAAGCAGAGATAAGACAGGGTAATATTTGGAGTCCCTACATAATGTTATAGATCTCTGGCTCTGCTCTCATATTCCCTTAGATGTAAGTCATTTTCATACTCAAGAAGCTAATGACGAAACCTCAGTGAAACGCTCTTGATTAAGATAGAGACAATGTAATTTTGAAATTCCTTTATGAACTATCTGTTATCTAGTGTTCTTTAGAAGACAAGACCAAGTTAGGAATAGTAAGTAAAACACGTAGTTAGTTATAAAGGAGTAACAAAGTAAGCAAAGGATAAAGAAAACTCATAGGCTCACTAAATAAACTATTTATGGGTCAGTTTCCATGTACATATTCACTCTGATATGCTACATTATAGACTTCATTAAGCGATTTCCAAGATTTAAGATGACAGGAAAAATTTGAACGATGTATTTTGATAATACAGAGAGTCCTTAAATCCTTAGGGTAGTTTCAAGTAATTAAAGCTATTGAAGCTTGAAACTGCCCTAAGACTTTTGGGACACCTTGTAAACAGCATAAATGGCGTTTCCAGAAGGACAATAGAAAGCATGGCTGAGGAATTACAAAGTCTTGACTATGGAACTGAAGATCTTCAGGGTGCAAGTAGCATTTCCCTCACTCCTAGCCAATGAAGCAAAGGTGGACTTCAGAAGAGAAAGGCAGATATTTGCAAAGTGAAAAACTAGTTACAAAGATGAGGCTTGAGAATGGCTCTGGATTTGTGGATCAGGACTTAAAGAGAGAAATGAAAGGTTCTTTCAGTCAGGGCTGGAATAGATATAAGAAAATCTGATAAAATATATCTGTCTGGAATCTTTCAAATCTAATAATCCATTAGACTGTGAGTTCCTTGAGGGCAGACACTATTTTTGCCTTTCTTTATATCCCCAGAGCTTAACTCAGTGCCTAGCACATATTAGGTGCTTAATAAATGGTAGTTAATTGACCAGTCAAAATGGCTTTAAACTGAAAAGGAAGATGCTAACTGCCTCCATCTATCAACAGGTGGGAGGAACTTTGAGTGAAGAAGATACAGAACCGTTGCATGATCCTGACTCCAAGTTTCAAATTTTATTCACTGCTACACACTGTGGTATACTCAGAGTACAATGAGGCTCGGAGTTGAATGCAAATATCCCTTCTATTTCTAATCCTATTAAATATTCACCCAAATTGTCTCCAGCATGTTTCCCATCCTTCCCACCCTAGTTCATTAATTTCCTCACATGCATATACCACCCTAATAGATATTATTCCTTCCTTCTTTACTTATCCTATTCATTTTGAGTAAGGTATGCCCATCTAGGATCATATTTCAGTTGTGAATCCTATCCCTCTCAATTTTGGTGATATCTACACAGTCAAATTTGCCTCCTTGAATTAGAATTTCTGATTCACTTTGCTTGTTATCCATGTGTTTTTTTTTTTAATTTGCTGGTTTCTTGCTTAGAATTTGTATCCTGTGAACATAAATAAGAAATAGATCACAAGTCTAGCATGGAAACATGACATAGTGTTGATGGGATTCTAGATATCTGCTGAAGTTCTCTCTCTGCCAAGAGTAAAGAGGTTCAGACTTTCTTGGCTAGACATAATAACTCGATCACTCAGGTAGAGGTAACAATGAGAGGAACAGAAATTCTGGACCTAATTCTCATCAAGGCAAATTGTTTTCTGAAATAGAAATCATGAGAACGTTGTGGAAAAGTGACCACTGGATTGTGGAACTGAATGTTGTAAACTAAAAGTAAATAAATAGTTTTTTTTTTAAAGGGACTACTTAATTTATAGGGTGGCTCAATACCTTGAGAGTTTACCATTGGTCATGCATGCTAGGTGGCAGAATGGATAGAATGCTAGACCTAGAGTTAGAAAGAACTGAGTTCAAATCTGGCCAAACTTACTAGCTGTATGAACCCAGAAAACTCAATCTATCAAGCTCAGGTTCTCCAACTGTAAAATGGGGACGATAATAGTAACTACCTCTCCAGATTGTTTTGAGGATAAAATGAAATATTTGCAAAGTGTCTTACAAAGCTTAAACCACAATGTAAATACTAGTTGTTGTTATTATTATATCTATTGTTGTTGTTGTTATGGTAAGAATTTAGAACAAAGGAAACAACAGATTGAAATAGAAGCTGGTCTCCCCCCAGCTCTGCCTCATTTTTCAGTTGTTTTTCCTTTCTTTCTCTCTCTCTTTCATTTGCATTAGAAACCAAAACCTAAGATTACATCAGCATTTTTGTCTTTCATATCACTTTCTTGACTTACATTGTGAGCTTGAAGCTTACTAAAAATTCCCAAATCTTTTTCAAACTGCTGTCTAACCATATCTCCCTATATCATACTTGTATTGTTCTTTTTTTAACATGTAAATATGAGGCTTAGCATTCAAATATTATTGACACTGATAGTTCCACTCTAACCTGTCCCTAATAAGGTGCACTGGGAATATGGTGTTCAGTTCTGGGTACCACATTACAAGAAGCACATTGATAGGCTGAAAAAGCTACAGAGGATGGATAATGAAGAGCCTCAAGATGATTCTGTGAAGAACCTGGCCACATTTAATCCAGAGAAGAGATGACTAAGGAGGTGAAATGATAGCTGTATCTGATAAGCTGTTTTATGGAAGAGGGCAAAAACATATCTTTTTTGCCCCCAGAAGATAAAAGCAGGAGTAACTAAGGATGTTTCAGAGAAGAGGATTTAAGTCTGATACAAAGAAATACTTTCTAATAATTAAAGCTGGTTGTGTTTGTCCTTCACTTTAAAAAAGGCATCAGGGAAATAATGACATGACTTGCAGTTGACTTTGATTTGAGTGAGGGAAGGCTGTGCAAGGTCACCAGCCTTACTTTCTCCTCCAGAGCCATCTGGGTCCAGCGGCCAGATATTTGTCAGGATGACTGGAGATGGCCCAGGGGTTGGACAGCCTAGATCAGTGGTTCTCAACCTGTGGGTTTATGTTCAGTTTGTAACAATGAAAATACATCCTGCATATCAGATATTTACATTACGATTCATAACAGTAGCAAAATTACAGTTATGAAGTAGCAACAAAAATAATTTTATGGTTGGGGGTCACCACAACATGAGGAACTGTATTAAAGGGTTATGGCATCATAGGAAGGTTGAGAACCACTGACCTAGATGGTGCAGTGGATAAAGCTGGAGTTAAGAAGATTCAGCTTCTTGAGTTCAAATTCGGCCTCATCCTAGCTGTGTTTCCCTGAGCAAGTCACTTAACCTTGTTTGCCTCAGTACCCTCGTATATAAAATGAGCTGAAGAATAAAATGACACACCATTCTAGTATCTTTGCTGAAAAGAAAAACAAAAAACCAAATGGCGTCATGAAGAATCAGAAGTGACTAAACAACAACAAAAAGTAGAATAGGCTGCTTTGGGATGATAACCAAAAGTCATTACGGAAAGATTTTTCATTGATATTCTAGAGAGACTTTTATTCAGATATGGATTGGATTATATGGCTTCCAAGGACCCTCTCAACATAAAAATCTTGTGATTCTGTGAAGAAAACTGTAATTCTACATTGCCAAGATTATGTGTTGTTGATTTAAGTCTATTTTGGAAGTTGGCAGGGAATAAATCATAAACAAATGAAGCAAAATTTTTAGAAATGTCTATACTTCTATAAATCTGCAGGGACAAGAGCTTCAGAGACAAAACATTAGAAAATCAACTGATGCATTCCAGGGATTTTACCCCTTTATACTGCAATCTTATCACACCCTCAGAGTATATACTGATTGAATGATAAGTCAGTTCATGAATTAGGAGATTTCCAGATGTTGCTATAAGTGGAACAGATGCTTTTAGCTCTTTTTCTTTTAATATTATTTATTTTATTTTTAATTTATGAAATAAAACAAACATTTCTATAATGGTAGAATAAAAAAAGATGATTGCACATGGAACTATAAATCTAATATGTACAACTTGCTATTCCTTTTAAATATATAATAAAGTTATCATGTAACGTTCTTATTTTTCCTTTTTTTCTTCCCTCTCCCTTAGAGATAACTACCATTAGACACAAATATGTATGTATACACATATATGTGTATATTATATACATATATATACGTAAAATCAATTCCATACAAACTTCTATTTATCAGTTCTTTTTCTGGACACTGATAGTGTCTTCCTTATAGCTCCTTTTTTGTTAATTTGGGTATATATAATAGTTGAAAAGACTTAGTCACTCAAAATTTTTCTCAAAACAATATTGTTGTTACTGTATATGATATTCTCTTGGATAATAATTCATTCGTTACTTGGTAAAAAAAAAAAAGTTGTTGAGAAAAGCAGTCTGGCAGGAATTGGGCACAGAATAATATCTTACATCTTTTACCAAGATAAGGTAAATGTATATGTGACCTAGATATAAAGAGAGATATTACAAGAAAATTTGAAGAACATGGTAGGTGTAACCTATCAGACTTATAGATATGGGTAGGTGAACAATTTCTGAGTCAACGAGAGACAGAGAGCAGTTTGAGGTGTAAAATGGATCATTTAGATTATTTTTAAGTTAAAAAGTTTTTGTACAAATAAAACAAATGTAACCAAGATCAGAAGAAAAGTATAAAATTGGGGGAGGAGTAAATTTATAAAAAATTTATCATATACAGGTCTCATATCTCAAATATAAAGAGAACTTTTTAAATCTAAAAGAATATGAGTCATTTCCGAATTGATAGATGGTCAAAAGATATGAACAAGCAGTTTTCCAAAGAAGAAGTCAAAATCAAAACAATTTATAGTCATATGAAAAAATGCTCTAAATCATACTGATTAGAGAAATGAAAATTAAAAGAACTTTGAGACCCTCTTAGCTCTTGCCTGGTCCTCCAATACAATTTTAAAAACTTACTGAGATATAATAAACCAAAAAAATTTACCTCCAAAAATTAGTAATAGACAATATTAAAAACTTTTTTGCTATAATTATTTTACATTGAGTTCACAAGATTTCAAAACATTTTGTCATCATGAGACCATGATATCTCTTGTATGCATCACTTTCTGTCCTCGGACACTGCCTCCATCACCTCACAACTGGACTATTGCACTGACCTAAACTGGCTAGCTTCCCTGACAAAAGTCTTTTTTTACTGCATTGTATCCTCTACTCAGTTGTCATATTGATCATCTTAAAGAAATACTGTCCTCCCTCCTCACCTTTCAATAAATTCCTTTAGCTCCCTATCACCTATAGGAGCAACTAAAGAATCCTCTGTTTGGTTTTTAAAGGCATCATTAACCTAGACCCTTCCTACCTTCCCAGTCTTTCTACATTTTACTCACCCCTGAGTATTCTGTGATTCAGTGACACCAGCCTCCTTGCTGTTCCTCCCTCAGAACAGTCCATCTCCTAACTCAGCATTTTCCATTGCCTGGAAAGCTATTCATTATCATCTCAGCCTCCTTATTTCTCTCACCTCTCTTAAGTCTTGCCTAAGCCCAACCTTCTACAAAAAGCCTTTCCCAATGCCACTTAAAGCTAGTACTTTTTCTCAGTAGATTGTCTCCAATTTATCCTGTATATAGCTTGGTTGTACATAGTTGTTTTCATGTTTTCTCCCTCATTAGACTTTGAGGTCCTGGAGAGTAGGGACCATCTTTTGTCTTTCCTTGAATCCCCAGTGCTTAGCACAGTGACTGATATGTAGAAGGTGCTTAATAAATGCTTTTTGACTTGACCTGTCATATGGGCTATTAAACTTACCTTTGATCAACAGTCCATTTTTCTAAGCATAGCTTTGATAATAACCCATACGTTTTCAATGGGATTTAAATCAAGTGAGTCCCAAGGTCATTGAAACAGGTTCACTTCCATCTCTTAGATATATTTCTTAACATTTTATGATGTGTGTCTCTATATAAGGTTATATTTCAGTATCCATCTCCATTGGGGAATTTTTATAATTCTGGAATATTTCTGCTTCTGAGTATATCAATTATGTTTATTCAGGCTCACTGAAAGTAAAAGAAAAATTCACCAATATGATATGCCTTTGGATGAACATATTACAGTCTGATGACGTTGTCTAAATCTTACATGCTCACTTGGATGTCTTCTGACAGTGGTTTTGATATATCCTTGAATTAAAAAGTGAGTTTCAATAGTAAAAATTACCTTTCTTTCTAAAAGTTGGTACTCTTGTCTTTGTATTAACTATGATAAGCACTTTTTTTCTTTATAGAAATGGTTAGCAGTTTTTTGAACATGGCCTTCTCACTCTTCTTCCAAATTTAAGAAACCTATACCATATTGTATAAGGGAAGGGTGAAAAAGGGGGCAGGAATAAGCATTTATTAAGCCTCCACTATGTGACACTGTGCTAAGTAAACACTTTATAGATATTATCTTATTTGACACTCACAACTTTGTGTTGCTAAGATGTTTTTCAATTGTGTCCAACTCTCCATGACCCTATTTGGGGTTTTCTATTAAAAAATACTGGAGTAATTTGCCATTTCCTTCTCCAGCTTATTTTACTGATGAGGAAACTGAGGCAAACGGGGCCAAGTGACTTGCCTAGAGTCACATAGCTAATAAGTGTCTGAGACTGGATTCAAACTCATGAAGATGGGTCTTGCTGATTCCAATTCCAATGCTCTATCTATTGAGCCACCTAGCTGCCCAACAGCTTTGTGAGGTAGATGCTATTATGATCCCCATTTTACAGTTAAGGGAACTGAGGCCAACAGATTCTGACTTGCCTAGGTTCACATAGGTAATGACTCTAAGACCAATGCTCTATCCACTACTAGAAAGAAATGAATAACAACCTTTCCAGCTTCCAGGTTCCTCTGAACATGACTTTGCTTATTTTTAGATGATTAATTAGACTGCTTTATAGCAATATGTTGTCAGTTCTTGGCATTTATTTAACCATAAATTCCTTAAGCTTCAGTGTTACTGTTGCTATTTTTTTATGGAAATATCTTATTTCCCCACACTAAAAATCACACAGAATATCTAACAGTCATTGAAGTGTGCTCTTTAAAACAGACAACTTTTTCAAATTTGCATGGAGCAGTGTCCACTATTTAAAAAAATCCCAGAAATAGAAATTCAACAAAAGAACAATAAAATGCCTGTATATGGAATGAAATCCAGTATTCAACTGATAAAGAACTAACTAAAGATTAGGCAAAACAGATTAATTAGTTTCATCTATTCAAGGTCAGATGTTCTGAGACAGCGTGGTTTTCAAAGAAGCACATGTGCATGATCATTGCTGTCACAAATGAAACCATATAAAAATTATTGCTTATCTTAAGTAATCTGCACACCACCATAACTGGCAATGACAACCTTCTTATCAGTAAATGGAAGGTGATGTCATCTGATATATAGAGTCCTAGATCAGAAGGAAACTTGGATTCTAATAGGACATTTAAAATATACCTGCTTTAGTTCTAAATCTGTGAAATGTGTATAATTATTACTAGTCCACCCTCTGAGAAATATGAGGATCCTGGGATCTTAGATTTGAAGCTAGAAAGTACTTTTGAGGTCATTGAGTGCAGATGTTCCATTGTTCCATTTTGCACTGCACCTAAGGGTCAAAGTGACTTGCCCAAGGTCACATGAATATTTGGGAAAATGAGAATTTGAACCCATGTTTTTTTATCCCCAAAGCTTGCACTCTTTCCACTGTGCCACACTAGATATATGAGGTAAGAATCTGTTTTATTTGGGGGGGGGGGGCTTTTAGTCCAAAAGAGGTATTACAATATTCTATTTTTACCACCTCCTTGATACTGCATTTCCCCCATCACCCATATTCTTCCTTTCAGTCAGGAGGAGAATTAGTTTTTCCCCAGTTTTTTATGGCTGCTAGGAGAGAACAGAGATGAAGGGAGCAGAGAGTCAGTCCTCTACTGCCATGGTGTCAGACTCAAACAGAAATGGAGGCCACTGAACCCTAAATAAGGATCCCTGTAGACTGCATGTTAACTTAGTTTTTAAAATGTAATGTTAGCTATGTTTTATTGAATTTTTATGTATTTTCTTAAATATTTACCAATTGCATTTTATTTTGGTTTGGGTCATGCTCAGGAGTGTTGCAGACCCCATGTGTGTTTGATACCTCTGCTCTAAATCACAGAAAAAAAAATGACTGAGGCAACATGGTGTAGTGGACAAAGTACTGGAGTTGGAATTAGAAAGTCACAGGTTCAAATCCTGCCTTAGATACTTAGCAGCTGTGTGGTCCTGGACAAGTCACTTAACCTCTCTGTACCTCAGTTTCCATATCTGTCAAATAAAGAGATGGACTTAATGATTTATAAAGTTCCTTCCAGTTCATTCTTGTGACTACAAGATAAGAGAAATACCATTCAAAGAGGTTAGTGGCCTCCTTTCTATTCGAGCCTTCAGGGAACTGGGAGCCAGAGAGTTCTAGGAATTTATCCAAGGCCACATGGATCTTTACTGCCTCCTTTATATTCAAGCTCCACTTCTTCTAATCTTTCAATTTCTAAACTAAACCAAGTTACTATTGAATTATTCTTTTTTGATTTGTTTTGTTTGTCAGTCAATAAATACGACTACACTTTACTACTGTGTGGCAGGTGCTGTGCTAAGGAGCTGGGTGCATTAGAAAGTAACGCCTGTATATTCCTTTTTTAAAAAATGTGCAAAAATCTTTTGTATTTTTTAATATTTACATTTAAGGTTGAATGAAATGGAATTGTTAACCCGTTAGATGCTCAATGATTATTAAAAAGATGAGAAACTTGTGCCAAACAACACCTGTTATTCCTACCACGGGATCCTCACGGCATCTGCACAAGAAACTACTACAAACATTTCCGGATCAGCCATTTTTCGGTGGTATAACTGAGCAGGGGCGTGCTCGTGGGTATGCATGTTTACCTACTATTAAAAGAAACAACAGTTTTTTTCCCTCTTTTGACCCAAATGAATTCTGTATTACTTGTGAATCCAATGAGTGATTCTTTAAAATACGTGATGTTCTAAAATGAACGGGCAGTTGTGAATTTCTAACAATGCTTTTCTCTACTAACACCTCCCCACACAAAGCATATTCCACAATACATCACAGACCACATTGGAAGAATGGGATCCTGGGCTGAAACTGTGGTTCAATTATTAATAGAATGCCACTATCAATAAGTGAATATATAAATCTCCTTTGTTTACGATAAAATGCATCCATTAGGCCCTTCTTTACCAAGCCCACATACTTAGAACAGACATAATATAATATATTTATGGAGTTTAAAAAAACTGGTGTAATAGTTTTCTCTAAGGAGGTAATGCTTGTTCATTTTTTAATTGTCTAAAATGAAGCATATGACTGTTAGACTTATTCAAGGTGATCCAATACCAGATAAGGAAAAAATTAAAATAAAAACATGCCTAAATTCTAAAGACAATAAGGTTCAAGTATCTACAACTGTGATAATATCCCTGAAGGATATTTAATATGCTTTTGTCTTAACTCTGGGGCTGGTACCACTGCTCAGATCTTTAAAATTTTTAGAGGCACAGTGCAAAATGTACTGGATCTGAAGCTAGAGTGCCTGGGTTCAGTTCCTAGGTTTCTTGTCTCCAGTGCCAAAATTGCTAGTTAGAACTCTTTCACTTTTTACCACTATGTCCTTGACAAGTCATTTGACCTCTCTGGGATTCAGTTCCTCATCTACAAAATGAAGGAGTTGGATTAGTCAACCTTTAAGTTCTCTTATATCTCTAATCTACAAAAAGATGAGATAGAATGAATGGGATCAGATGGGATAGGATAGGATAGGATAGGATAGGATAGGATAGGATAGGATAGGATAGGATAGGATGGGATGGGATGGGATGGGATGGGATGGGATGGGATGGGATGGGATGGGATGGGATGGGATGGGATGGGACTGGATAAGATGGGATGAGAAGGGATGGGATGGGATAGGATAGGAAGGGATGGGATGGTATGAGATGGGATGAGATGGGATGGGATGGGATAAGAAAAGTAGGATAAAATGATGATATGATATGATGATATGGTGTGATGTGATATGATATATGTTTCTGGAGCAAAATTTAAGATATTGGGATCATAGATTTAGAGGTAATCTAGTCCAGTCCTCTAATTTTACAGATGAGGAAACTGAGGCCCAAAGATATTAAGTGACTTGTCCAAGGTTAATTGTTGTTTCAAGTCACTTTTCAGGCATGCTCTACCCTTTATGACCCCAGTGGGGTTTTGGGGGGCAGAAACACTGGAGTGGTTTGCCATTTCCATCTCCAGCTGTCTAAGCAAAGCAAAAAATAGAATAGCTCGAGCTAGCAATTCTGTCACTAGGGACTAGCAGCACAAAACATACATGAGACAAATGACACAAATAATCCATTCAAGTAGTATTTGTAATCCATGACATGAAAATAATGTGAGTAAATATTACAAATCCTGTCCTGTAGAATGGCATAAAAAGAAAGAAAACTACTTAACAATTGTGGCATCTATATTGCTAAAAGAGAGTACCTACTAAATTTTTGTACCTTTTAAATTTCAGTGAACTGTGGCATAACCTTAGTTATGATTCTGGACCTGGAGGTTGAACACATGTCCTTTAATCCCAATTGCTCTTTCATCATAAAGTCCTCAGAAAGTAAAGAGAAACTATCAATTACCTATTAAATGTAATTAGCTAGGAATATTTTCAGAGTCCACACATACCCATTTTATAGATGAGAAAGCTAAAGGTCAGACACCACTTCAAAGAGGCAGCTACAATAACTCTTTTATGCTTTTTTGCATCCAGTGACCTTTTTTCTTGCCCTTTCATCACCTCCTCTTTAAATTCAGTGTGAGAAAATCAGGCTGAAATGCCAAGTATTGAACATCTCAAATAGTTCTAGGAAGAATGTTAAGTAAGCAATCCTGTTGGCAAAGCACTTTAAAAAAAATAATCTACAATCTCATTTAATTCATCTTTTTTATTCAGTCATTTATTCTCCCATGGGATCTTCACAGTATCAGTGGGCTACATTTGTGTATAAACTGATGTGTTTTTTTTTTCCAACAACTATTTTAAAGACCTAATTCATTTATCTTAGACATAATATTTAGATATGTAAAACAAACTTAGTAACAAAATGTTACTACTAAATAATAGCAACATTAAATTTTGACTTGACCTACTCTTAGAAAAATGGGATTTTTCATTCCTAATTTAAATATACATACTTGAAGTTTTAAAATAACAAGTCAAAGTCTCTATAAATCAAAGCCTCATGCCCCAATTTTTATACTAGTCAGTTCTTTAATATATCTATTTTGACTTTCTTTGCTTTACCTAGAATTGGTAAATCCTGAGATAGCCCAAAAGAAACATATTTCAAGCTCCAGTGCCATGTTTCCAACTATCTGTTGGTTATTTCCAATCAGATGACCCCAGATGTCTCCTCCCCAAACTCAAACTTGAGTAGGGCAATTGGAGCTTTGTCCCAGGGTGCTGAAAGTCAGAGTTCACTTCCTACTCAGGTGGCATTCTAGCCCACCATTCTCCACTAGTCTATGCCATGTGACATGACCAGTCCATTCTCTCATTTGGCCTGGAATGACACCCTTTGGTCTCGTCACTATGACATCACTTTTGAAACTGTATCTTGTTCTGGTCCCCCTGACCACCCTTTCCCCTTCTAATTATTTGAGTAAGTTTACAAGTTGCCAGTATAAAGTAACAGTAGCAGGAAATAAGATTGCAAAGGGAAACCTGGAAGTCACTTACAGACTATCCTATAGATCAAAGGAGTACAACAGTTACTTACAAGCTGTATAATAAATTAATGAAAAATTACATCCTGAGACTATATGCTAAATTAAGAGATACCAGCTATCCCTTGCTGTAAAGTCCTGTTTACTGCCCATGCATTGAAAGCCTCAGATAAGTTCCAGACATCCACAGTAAGACCAGCAGAATACCAAATGTTGCTGATAACTTTGAGATGATGTGGATATATTAATGAACTAACTTCAAAGGGGCACAGATAAGAATTTGTCTGTCCCCCACCAAAACCCTGCAAAAATGATTTTCCAAACTCCTTCCCTCCAAAGAACTCCTCCATCTCCATCTTGATCCATACTGTTCCCTACTCTAACCTGCGGTTGTGTAAGAGACTCTGATCCCCTCCTCATTTTCTTCCCCATGATGCCTGCCTCCCTCCACCACCTCAATCCCTGTCCCCATACCATCTATCTCTGTACTCTCCTTGCTCCATTTGTGTCTGTACTTCCTGAGCTATTTGGTCCTGTAACTCTCTGTGCCTTATTAAAGTGTTATTGAAACCTTACTCCCTGCTGCCATTGTGGTATTTCCTGGCAAATATCCAAAGAACTGGGCATGCCTGCCCCCATTTAAAAATTCCATAAGTTAATTAGCAATTCAGCATCTCTCTCTGGGTGGCTACCTTTTCCTATCACTCCTCTTTCTCCCCACCTGTCTCTGCCTCATCCAGATCCTTTATCTCCTCCCAGGGGTAGGAGGCCATTGACCAGACTTTGGGGGAGCAGGCTAGATTCTCTGGGGGTTGAGTGACTGCCTCTTCCAGTTTGACTGTACCTCAGGCAGATTCTCCTTGCCTCTGCCTGCCCCCAACTAGATTTTTCTCTAGGTTCAATAATTCCTTAGTTACAGCTCTGCATGTCCCACCAGCATTCACAACTCAAGAACTCTGAAGCTGAGTTCATCATCTCCTTTCCCAAACCAACTCTTCCTCCTTATTTCCCTACTTCTCTTACTAGTGATTCTCTCAAGCTCAGAGCATGGGAGTCACCTGTGATTCCCTCATGTGCCACATTGAGCCAGACTGGGTTGTAGAGTTTGACATTACTTGAGATAAGAACAAGAGTCATTTTGTCAAAGTAATTAATGTTTGTTAAATAGGGCATTGTTCTTCATATAATTAAGTCTTTTAGTCGTGAAATTTAGTCTTGGTGTTACCTATTAATGGAAGTCATGGCCCAATATTTCTTCTTTTTCAAACTTTTGGACAAAAATTTCTCTTGTCCTTTTCATGAGTTGTTCTGTGTGCTACCAAAGGTCTGATTACTCTTTGCCTCTTTATACTCAATACAAAATACACCAAAAAGTCTCCATACTCTGTCCACAGCCTCTACTTAATTTTTTATCTGCTTCATTAAAATCTTGCATTTTCTTCAGATTCTGCTCTGCCTCAGTCCTCCCTAGGTTGCATTCTTGATTTCCTCTGCCATGTACCAACTCTTTATCCTGAAGCTCATTCCAGACTTGGATTCACACATTGGGAGTACTCTTTGACTTCTTCCTCTGATTGAATGGCTCCTCCCAGAAATTCCAGTTAAGAAGGGTACCCAGGCCAGTCATGTATCATTCCTGCACATGCTATACTCCAGACATTCTTTACCATGCCCCTTCACCTGATACCTTTGCCCCCACCCCACCCTTTCACCTTTCTTTAATGCATTGTCTACTCCTATTATTGCTTAAGCTCCTTGAGGTGAGGGATTGTCTTTCTTTCTACTTGTATATGTAGTTCCAGCACTTAGCACAGTTCCTGGCACATAGTAAACACTGTCCTAAAGAACTGTTGGCATTAAGAAGTTCCAGAATCTCAGAGTTGGAAGGGCATCAAGTATACTTGAATAGGAATCACCTACAATGGCAAATCTTGACTATCTATCTTCACTCCCAAGGGGGTCTCCTCATTATTTCTGCTTCCAGATCAATCCGTCCATCAGTGGACCAATGACCTCATCAAGGGCTGAACTGGGATGAACTTCATGCACTATTATCTAAACACATACAAAGACAACACTAGAGACTCCCTGTCAATGGGGGTCAAAGTTTATTTTTTATTCCAATGGTTTGCTCTCATAATAGAATTTGTAATGGATTTGCAATGATTCTGTCATGCCTTCACAGCACATAACGTTTGTCATACATTTTCAAGATGGCTGGCTGGTGCTCATTATGGCCATGGAATATAGCCAAGATACCTAGACAATTTAAGGATCAAGTTCCCTGTCTTGACTTCATAAGCAAGAGGTTCTCATTAACTAGATCTTGTTTATCCTCTTCACTTCCCCATCCCCCATATAGTCCTTTGTGGTATTATTCTCAGATAAAATAAAGAAACATAAAATGAATATTCATTCTTTTTTAGTTAAATTTTATTTTTATTTAACAAAACTTTATTTTCTTTCCCTCCTACTCATCACCCACTGGAAAAAAAGGAAAAAAAATTATGCCTCACAAAGTAGAATAGATTCTTTGATGCAGGAATTAGACAGAAAATTTCATCATCCATAGTCTGGAATCATTGATGATCATTGTGTCGGTCAGAGTTCTTAGAGCTTTCATACTTGAAATGAGTATTTCTTTAACTAATGTTTATTTAGCATTTACTGTGTGATAAAAGCATGGAGTAGGATGTAGAGATGGACATTTTAGTTTCACTCTGGATCTCTTCCTCAGACTGATAAAGAGCTGGTTCACTGAAGCAATATTTTTTTATAGAAATCACATTTCTTCAATGTTTTTTTCTCCCAAAAAAGACAAGCTGAAAACATTAAATTCCTAAGTGCAATCAATGTCTGCATCACATGCAAGTTCAGTTTGTTTTGTCTCTGGATCAAACAGTGTAGTCAAGGTGCACTTGCCTGTCAAACATTTCACTGGTCTTGGAGATAGCTTAAGAGGGGCAGTATATCTCCTGCCAGGGTTGCTGCCACAAAAATGGCCTTGGCTTGCAATTTTACTTTGTATGTATTTGGGAGTATCCTAGTTAGGAGGGAGGGAAAAAAGCAAAAGTTTTTCTTTTATTTGATCAGTAAATGAAGATCAGGAAACTTCTAGGCAAGGCCCTTCAGTGACTCATCAATGTCTTGCTTTTATTTAAAGCAGTTCTTTGAGTGTAATGAAAAGATTCCCTAAAAACTTCGCTAGGATTTTCAGTGATTGGTTTTTCTTTGAGTTTTGTTACCTTTGTCAGTCTGGAAATCTTGCTCCCTCAGTTCCTGAGGAGCTTAAGGGATATACAATACAGTAGAAAGAGCACAGGATTTGGAGCTGGAGGACCTGACCTTGAGTCAGAAGTGGAAGGTCTGCTATTTGCTACCAGTGGGACTTCCGGTGCCGGGCATACAAAAACAAAGAATGAAAAAAAAATATCCTTATTTTGAAGGAGCTCATTCTCTCAAGAGAGACAGTGGACTGACAGTCACTGCCTCCCTCATCTATAAAATGAAGGGATTGGACACTAAGAGACTTCTAGCTGTGGTCTTTAAGGTCTAAATCTATGGGCTAGTCTTGATATCTATAAGATAGGTTCAGTTCAAAAAAGCATTTAATATAGAAAGCTGGGAATACAAACAGGAAAACAAAACAGCCCATCACCTAAGGAACTTATATTCTATCGGGGGGGGTGGAGGGAGGAGGGAGGGGGGACCACATATATGGGAAGTAAGTAAATTATTCAATGAGGAAAAAGCTTTAACATCATATTGCCTTTGACTAGAGGACTTCTAATTACCAAGACAACATTGAGCTCTCAGGAATTCAGACCTCCTGGCCTGAGGATGAGTCTACAAGTCAGTGAGACCTGTTTGCTATTCCTAGCTCTTCCAGTGACTTTCTATGTAGCCCAGGGCCAAGTCACACTCACAGTGTCCCAATTTCTCTCTCTATAAAATGGGGTTGTTCATATTTGCCACCTACCTCACAGCCATCACATTGTGGATTCATGAGATAATGCTTGTGAAAGGTTTTAAAATCCTCAGTAGAAAAAGTGCTATATCTCAAGCATTACTGAATATTACAATGAAGCTTGGGGGTTTGTGCTTAAAAAAAAAGACACAATTGTTATTGTGAAGATGTGCTAATAAGGTCACTGAGTCATCAGTAGTACCTTACTGTATGCTCAGTCAATATGAAATAATACTTGATGGGGATTTATTCTCACATGTGGGTCATGACAAAGTATTTGCCCCCACTTTGATTTTCACATCAAGCCAAACCTATCACCCAGATTGGGTAAGGATTTATGTAGGACAAGAAAATGAGAGCTCTAGTTTCATTTATTTTATTACCTATATATTCATGGGATGGTAGACTTACTGGAAGCAATGAGATCTTTGAGTTCAACCTCCAAAATTTTTCAGATAAGAAAATTAAGTCACAGAGAACTTAAATTATCTATTTGTGGTCACAGAACTAGTAAGCATCTGGAGTGGGATTTGAACCCAGGCCTTCTGACTCCAAATTTACTCTGCTTAAAGAAGGTTCATAGTATTATAGTTTGAGACCTAGAGATGGGAGATCCTGCTAAGAATTTTACTGAAAGGTTGTTGCTTCCAACTCTTGATATGCATGAGCCCCCTCAGGACAGGAAATATTTTCATTTTTGTCTTTATACGTGTACTGTCCAACACAATGCCTGGCACATAGTAGGTACTTGCTCAAAGTTTATTAAATTGAATGGAAGAGGGGAGTTTGTGGATAGTGATTGTATTTCTTGATAGTCTTGAGAAGGAAGCAGCTTCTAAGAGAATCTCCTACTTTTAATGCAAAAAGCAACATCAGATAATAGGATCGTAGACTTAGAGATAAAGGGGACCCTGGAATCCATCTAGTTCAACCTCATTATTTTACATATGAATAAACTGAGGCTCAGATTAAGTGACTTGCCCAGATCATACAACTAATGTGTGTCTGTAGCCTCAATGCAATGATCACAGTACCTACGGTAGCTATAAATAGCCAGTGTAATTCTGAATCACAAAATATAACAGACTCTCCACATGAAAGACAGAACTAAAACGTTTATTCAAACACCAGAAAGCCAAATCCATCATAGCAACAAAGAAATCTATACACAATAATAATGCAGGGGGTACCACCATCCCCAAACTTTCCCCCTACTAGGGCTGTCCCACAAACACCCTCTCACTCACACCTGGCTGCCTGTTTCTTCTCTCTCCCACAGCTCTAACTGCTCTGACCAACTCCTTCTGGGCTCTGCCCCACCCTTCCTGCTCTACCTTTCCTAATCTACCCATTCAGCAAGCTCCTCCCACCACAGGCTTCATGTGACTTAAGCAGG
>CM053590.1:120718717-120756138 GCA_028646515.1 Pseudochirops corinnae
CTCTTCTGTCATTTGAGTTAATCTATTTTTTAAGGTGTTAATTTCTTCAGTCAGGTTGTTGACTCTCTTTTCATGGTTTTCTTGCATCATTCTTGTTTCTATTCCCCATTTTTCTTCCACTTCTCTCATTTGGTTTTCAAAATCCTTCTTCAGCTGATCTCTAGCTTTTAGGCAATCTTCATGTTTCTTGGAAGCTTTTGGTGTGGGAGTTCTGACTGTGTTGTCTTCCCCCCATTCGCTGCTTTGATCCTTCTTTTCCCCAAAGAAGGAATCTAGGGTTTGGTTGATGTTCTTGCTTTGCTTCCTGTGGTTATTCGTGGCTGGCCAGTCCGTGATTTTTTTAGCTCTGTGGAACTCTGCTTCCAGAGGGGAAATCTCTGTCCAAAATCGCTGCAGTTTTCCCAGCTGCCGGAGCTTTTAGGATGCTGCTGGGGCCCTCCCCTGTTCCGGCTCACTGAAAAGAGACCCAGGACCACCACCCAAGACCGTGACCCGGAACCAGGTCGCTCAATGCGAGAGCACTTGGCCTCTGAACAATCGCTTGGCCCCCCTGCAGTCTGCAGGCCGGGAGCTCTGAAGCGGATGTAGGACCTCCGCTTCTGCCGCTTCCTTGCGCTGGAGGTGGTTTGGCCGGACCTGCTTTCCTCCCCCGATTTTTAGCTGAATTCCACTAACTTTTTAGTCCTTTTTTTTTTCCTTTATGGCTTGATAATTCTGAAACTGCCACAGCTGCTGCAGATTCGCTCTTCTGTTGCTCCAGCTGCAGCTCAGCCCGTCCAGCTGCCCCCAGGGCCAAGGTGCCATTTCAGGCTGAGCTGGTTTCAGCTTCCAGCCCTGAGATGGTGCCTCCTAGCCGAGCTGCCTTTAATGGAAAATATGTTTGTGTGCGTTTTAGAGTTCTAGGATTTGTTTAGAGTCATATTTTATGGGTATTTTGAAGTGGCTATGTGGGAGCTGTGATACTTTGCTGCTCCTACGCCACCCTCTTGGCTCTTCCCCCGATATGAATATTCTACTTCTTAATGATGATGGTAGCCAATTAGTGCATAAGCTTTTTTTCTCTAGAGTGTGCTAATGCTTGCTTCCAAGTCTCTTGTTGCTTCCTCAAGCACTGGGTTCAGAACATAGATTGAAAAAGATTAGCTTTATTATTATCTTGCTTTTTTCTCCATCAGTGATGGGCAAGAGATTAGTCAGATAACTAACAATCCTGACTCGATGGGCCATATCATCATGATGTAGCCTTAGGATCACAATGGCCTTCTTAGAGCATTCAAACTTGCTTGATCCTTGTGAGACACCAGGTCTACTAATACACCAATTTTTTTATAAGGTCACTTTAGATATGATGAGAGAAGTGACACCAAATTTGTGGGCCTCCGGTCACTGGAAGACTGGAATTATTGTAAAAAGTTCTTAAGTCCAGATGTGCCCCAAACACTGTTTTCTCAATCTTTACTTAGCTATAACAACATATGCAAGTGTGATTCAGCACAGTAAAATAAACATTCAAAAGACAGAACAAATAAAATGAATATTATCCAGATATGGACATTTTCAAATACATATAGTTGTTTTGGTGTTTAATAAAGTGTAAATTCATTTCAAATGAGTGTTTCTGAATTTATAGTAGCCTTTAATCATCATGTTTTCCCCCAGACCACGTGTGCACAGAGGAGATTTCTGGAGAAAATGCACTTGTGAGGGAATCAGGGATTGATTCTGAAGGTTTCTGAAAGAAGGCAAAATACTAAAGGTATGAGAAAACTCACGGAGCATATTATTACCAAAAAAAAATCTAACTAAGGGAATATCACTAACTCATGGCCATGTGTCTATTTTCTCAGCCATTTAAAGGTTCTATTGGGGCCTGGGGGGGCAGCTAGCTGGCGCAGTGAATAGAGCACTGGCCCTGGAGTCAGGAGGACCTGAGTTCAAATCTGACCTCAGACACTTAACACTCACTAGCTGTATGCCCTTGGGCAAGTCACTTAACCCAAATTGCCCTCCAAAAAGCAAAAAAAAAAAAGTTCTATGTTATGAGTATTAGAGAAGAAGCAGGTCTTCGTAAGTGACCATCCATAGTAGAACACATCTTTACCATCACACAATTGATTGAAATAAGAGAATACAAGATCCCACTGTACTTATCATTTGTTGATTATGCAAAAGCACTTTATTTGGTATAGAAGAACACTCTTCTCCAACAAGGTGTCCCTCATGAATGTGTCCAAACTAAAGATTCCTTGTAAGATATAACAACAGAGACAACCTTGTTCAGCAGTCCTCTGATGTTTAATACCAGCTGTCCACCAAACAGGGAGGTATAAGATTTCCTAAGGTATTCACCAATGAAAGGGAGGAGATTCAGCTTAGAGTTCAGCTTGAAAGGAGGGACTCCTTATGGAGGTCATCTTGATACTACAAGATTTGAGTAACATTATGATGATTTTCATCAGGCCACAGAATGCTGAATAGCTTCCAAAACAAAAAGTCTAATTTAGTCTTATTATCCACATAGGAAATACCAAGAAGATGAAGAGTTATCTATTATCCAGACTACAAATATATAGATAGATGGATAGCTTATAGATAACTAATATATAGCAATAGGTAAACTTATCCATTGGTATATATATCTTGGACTGACACTGAAAATAGATAACGAGTTGAGAATAGGATGGAACATGTAGACAATATTGGAGTGGATCACTTTTGGAAACTGCAAGCTTTTCCCCAAAACAAAGGCCCATCTCTTTACTGCCAATACATTTCCATTGTTACTGTATGGTTGTAAGTCATGGAATACTACAATTTCTGAAGGACTGAAACTGAGGATTATCCATAGAATGGAGATAGGTACCTAGTAGGGGTGAACAGGCTGAAAAAATATTACAAAGAACTAATATGTTTAAATTTATATTTATTTATTTATTTATATTTATTTTTATTATATTAATTATTATTAAATATTATAATTCTATTTTAATGATTATATTTATATAATATAATATTATATTTATTATTATATTATTATATTTATATTATATTATATTATTATATTAATATAATATTATATAATATATAATAATAAAATAATTATAATTAATTATTATATTTATTTATTTATATTTATTTATAGAGAACTATGAAAGGGAAACAGTGTAAAGTATGTCATTCAAGAAATATGTGAATAAAAAAGAGGCTGAGTCATGGGGTGAGAGCAAGGGATAACCAGTGAATAGACTCTCATCAGCATTGGTCATTGGTCTTCTTCAAAAATGAAGGACAGAAAAGAACAGTAGCATTCATCACAAAGGTAACAGTGGTCAACCCTTGGTCAGTATTCAATCCATTGTGCTACCTAGCTGCTTCATGGTTCCATCTCCCCTTGAGTCCATGTGAGACCACTGGCCATTACTATCACTTCTTAGGACTCATGAATAGGAGTATATATTATTTCAAAGTGTCTTTTCCTCTCACTCTCCAAAGCTGCCATTCCCAGCTTTTTCTCCACACTCTAGGACTGACAGCTACATTTTGATTCCCTTTAAGGCTTTTACTTAGGTCTCTCTGGATAGCTCAAAGAATCACCTTATATAGAGCCCAGTACAAAGAAATTGTTCTTATCCGTGATAGTCTGAGCTAATGATGTCATTCCAAGATGCTGAAATCAAATTATTCCAAGATCTTCTTTAAAGGAGTGAAGTCTAGGTCTATTTATACTGTGAATGAATTTTTTTCACTGTTTATGCTTGTGACTATCCATTATTCCTTTAATGAACTTTATTAATTGAATCATAGTATCATACCTCACATTTGATTTAGTACAACTGTTCCATTTTATGAATCAGGAAATTAAGGCCCAGGAAATTATGATTTTCCCAAGTTCATACAGGTAGTAAGTGACAGGAGGCCTAGGATTTGAACCTGGGCCCTCTGGTTTGAAAGCCACTGGTATTTCCAATGTACTGTATTGTGTCTAGTTTAGCTAACATAAGAAATTATGTTAATTAAATTAAAACTTTGAGAGGTAATTTAGAATCATGAATGTCCTTATGTTTTTTTAGCTATTCCCTGGGACTCCTTTAGATTAAGATAATCATCACGAAAACCACAGAGTAAAAAGATTTAGATGCAAAAGAACAGAGATAATTTCATTTTTGTTTTATTGCAGTAGATGGAGAACCAACCTTAAAGCCAGAGTTTAAGTTCCATTTCTGACAAACTAGCTTGTGGGGCCCTGGGCAAGTCTCTTAACCTCAGTGCTCTAGACAACTTTCTAAGCTTTGCTAAGCAATTTTCTAAGTTGCAGAGAAGGTGCTTACTTGTATTGGTAGAGGAAATATCCCCACTTGGTAATTCCCTATGTCAATGAAACCTTAGATCTAATCCCTGTCCCTACCCCCAATGTCTATGATATCTATCATAGCACATAGTAGGAGCTTAAAAATGCTTTTTGATTGACTGATTAATTAATAGTTTCAGAAGATTGAAGGCTGGATTGGATGATTCCTTTTTCCTTCCATCATCTCCCTCCCTCTTCGCTCTCTCTGTCTCTCCCCTTCCCCCTCTCATCCTCTCTCTCTTTTTTCTTCTTTCTCTCCCTCCCCACCTCTCTTTCTCCTCCCCTCTTCTTTCTCTCTCTTTTCCCCTCTCTTTCTCCTTCTCTGTTTCTCTATCCTTCCTTCTCTCTCTTCCCCTTCCCCCTCTCTTCCTCTTTCTCCTCTCTTTCTCTCTCTCTCCCTCCCCACCTCTCTCCTCTCTCTCTTTTCTCTCCTTCTCTTTTATCCTTTCCCCTCTATTTGATAAAACCAACCCCTTTACCTTTGTTAGTAAACTGTGACATGGAAATGTTCTGGATCTCACTGTAATCCCACCTGCACTGCAGGAATGCTCTCTGTAAAACAAGCTGTAGACATGTCATTCCTAGCCTGTGTAACCACAGAATCATAGAATCGTTTTGAAGTTGGAAGGGAGCTTAGAGGCATTTATGCCAGAAAAAAGATTCCTTCTATAATGTACCTGCTGAGTGGTCATCCAGACTTTGCTTAAAGACTTCAAACAAGGTGGAATGTAGTCTGCTTCCCCACTCCAGTCCCTTCTGTAGTTAGGAAATTCCAATTGTTAGCAAGTTATTCCTTATGTCAAGCTGAAATCTCATCCTCAGTAGCTTCCTCCCAATGCTCCTGGTTCTGCGTCTTGGAGTAAAAGAGAAAAAATCCATCCACTCTTTTACAGAATAACCTTCAAATACTTGAAGATCATCATCCCATCTTGACAAATGCTCTCTTCTACATCTTCTACACCTCAAGGGGTGTTTGGATCTACTTTATAGGATGAGGAATATAGTGTTTGGGATACTAGACTTATAATCTGGAATTCATACCCCATCTCAGACACTAATTGTGTTACTTTAGTAAAGTCACTTAACTGCTCTGTGCCTTAGTTTCCTCATCTGCCAAATTAAGGATTTGGACTTAATGGCTTTCAAGATCCCTTCCAGCTGTGACCCAATGATTCTATGTGATTTTCTGAGCTGTAAATTATACTTCAATCTTTATTGGTGAGACAGGGATAAAAGGCACTAAAATTGACTTGGGAGTCTGGACTGTAAATATTTCTTTGTAGACCTGCTTCCAAGTCCCTCTTGGAGTAGTTTGAAAAAAAAAAAAAGGCTTCACATTAAACAGTGATCTAGTATATTCGGGAAAGAGGAAGTTAAGAAAACCCAAGGGAAAACATAAAGAATTTTCAATTGTACCAATGAAACCTAGGTCAGAATGAATCAACATGGTAATAATGGAAAGAACCCTGAATTTTAAGCCAGGGGATCTGGGATCTCTATCACTTAGATCCCTGAGTAGCTCACCCTCTCTAGGCCTGTTTCCTCATCTATAAACTGACAAAGTTGGATTAGACAACCCCAATAGTCTCTTCCTAAACTAACTTTACAATCCAAGGAGTCTCTCTGGACCCCAAGACCTTTGTCCCTCAGACTCCTGCCCTGTCCTCTGCCCTCATCAGCTGCAATCCAAAACAGAACAATGATAACTTTCTTGATCACAAGATGGCAGTCTTACTTCTGCTCCATTACTGAATGGAGAAAATGATGTGAAACAGACCAGAAGCCAAATGGCTTCTGTCACTCAGAAATATTGACAAATAAACTGTAATCAAGTAGAGAAAAAAAGGAGAGAAAGGAAAAGATTAAAAATAAATGCAAGAGATTTGATAAACAAGGATTTTTTAGATGTCTGGCTCCATTAGTAGTTCTTTTGCATTTGTGCCAGAGCCTTGTGGGTTTAAGTCTCACACCAGTATTTAGGCTCTAATCCAGACATGAGGCCATAGTAAAACGGTGCATGAAAAAGGAGGTAGATCTCATATGTGCTAAGGGGCCAAGTGCATCCGGGCGTATGCTCTGGCATAGTCTGAGTGCTCAGCTGGGATGCTCTCTTTTTAGCAGTCCTGTTCAATCTGACCCAATCCAAACAACCTTTCTTATGTAATAATGATAATAACAACAATAGTTGACATTTATACAACACTTGAACTTTTACAAAGCTCTTCAAAAATATTAGCTGGTTTGGTCCTTACAACAACCCTGAGAAGTAAGTGCTATTATTATTTCTTTTAATTATGAGGAATTGATGCAAACAGGGTTAAGTGACTTGCCCAGGGTCACACAGCTAGTAACTGTCTGAGACCAGATTTGAACACAGAGCTTCCTGACTCAAGATCTTTTACTCTATCCACTGTGCCACCCAGCTGCCTAGCCAAGTGGGACAGGAAAGGATGGTTCAAAGTGCTAGAAGGATGGGCTTCATCCCTTTCTTTCCCTAGGTGGCTTGCCATGGAACATTCACAATGTACAAAAATCTTTAACTTCCTAAAAGATAGAATGCTGGATATGGAGTCAGGAAGACCTGAGTTCAAATTTGGTTTACTAGCTGTGTGACCCTGAGTAAGTCACTGTACTAGGTACCAGGGACACAGAGACAAAAAAACGATGTCTGTATCTCCCTCACCCCATGCCCCCCCAATGAATTTTTATATAGATTGGGCAGGTATAGTATGGAAACAGATAAGGGCATCCATGATGATTTGAAGAAAGAGTGAGCATTAACAACTAAGTAAAATAAAGTTATATAGGGGGTCCCATTTAATTTCTGCAACAGAGCCTTCCTGTACCAGACACTGCTAAGTAGTCTAAGCAACTAGAACTGTTGCTATTTCTCAGCTCCAGTCACAAACTACTCAACCTGATCATGTTCTTTTTATTTCAGATGGCAAACAGGAGACAAAGATGAAGGAAATACCTGACCAACCAGGTCACACAACTTTCTGTAAAACCAACCTCAGCCTCATGGGAGATGAGAAGAAGGATGCTGGGGAAAGGGCTGTCCTGATAAGCAGCTTTGTCATAGTTTCTAACAAGGTGAGTGATCAAATGCAGCCCCAACTGTGAAGAAGTAATGCACTTGTAACTACAGCCTTTAAACCATAATCAAACAAAGCAAAGGGCACAAGACTGCTCCTTGTTGGGTGACTGGACAAATTCTCTTGATGCCAGATGATTGGGGAAGCCTTTTAGCAAGGAAGGAGACAAGCATTTATTAAATACCTACTATGTGCTAAGTAGTGCCATGATTCCCATGGCAGCCCTGGGATAGAGGTTCTGTTATGGTCTCTATTTTCCATTTGAGGGAAGTGAATCAGACAGCAATTAGGTGACTTATTCAGGGTCACACAGCTAGTAGGTCACATTTGAACTCAGGTCTACCTAACTCCATGCTCAGTATGGAGTTATCTGTTCCTGGGCCACCATTTTAGGAAGTTAAGGAGTTTTGCGCATTGTGAATGCTCTATGACAAGCCACCAGGTTTGCAGAGTTAGGGAAGGAAGAGGGATGAAGCTCGTCTTTCTAGCATTTTTTTAAAAGTGGGATTAACTGGACTCTTCTCAGGAACGCACAGCTATAAGACAACTCTACAAGTCTCAGGATGGAAGGAGATATCTACATTCAGAGAAAGATCTAGAAAGACTAGAGTTTAAATGGAGACTGAAGCAATACATGATATCGTTCTTTTTCATGTTTGGTTTTGTTTCTTTTTTCCCAGTGATCACTCATTGGTTACAACCTTTCTATACAACCAGACTATTGTACAATGTGAAAGTATTTGCAGATCCTATACATGATTGCATGTCACCATGGGTGGGGGAGGGAGGGGAGAAAATCTGAAGCTCAAGGGATTATGTAACTGAATCTTGTAAACTAAAAGTAAATTTAAAAAAAAAGAATGTAAAAAAAAAGTGGGATTAAATTTCAAATCACTGGACAAAGGGCTGCAAGCTCTCTGGTGTCACCTCCTACAGGAGACCTTTCCTGATCCCACTTCAACTACTAGAGCCCCATTCCCCACTGCCTGTCTGTCTGTCTGTCTGTTTGTGTCTCTGTCTCTGCCTGTCTTTCTAGGGCAGCTAGGTAGCTCAATAGATACAGTACCAAGCCTGGGTTTGGGAAGACTCATTTCCTGAGTTCAAATCTGGCCTCAGATACTTATTAACTCTATGATCCTGGGCAAGTCAAGTAACCCTGTTTGCCTCAGTTACTCACCTGTAAAATGAGTGGGAGAAGGAAATGGCAAACCACTCCAGTATCTTGCTAAGAAAACCTCAAATGGGGTCACAACGAG
Source organism: Pseudochirops corinnae (assembly GCA_028646515.1). Taxonomy (NCBI): domain Eukaryota; kingdom Metazoa; phylum Chordata; class Mammalia; order Diprotodontia; family Pseudocheiridae; genus Pseudochirops; species Pseudochirops corinnae. Next base: position 120,727,417 of record CM053590.1, read on the forward strand.
TTGCATACAAGTGAAAAAATGACTGAACACCTCTTCTCTCTCTCTCTCTCTCTCAGAATGTGTGTGCATATATATGTATCAATATATATATATACATACACATATACAGTAAAACCTGTAAGTGTTGTTCCCTCATAGAATGTCAGCTCTTAAGGTCAGAGAGTTTTCCCTGTGACCCTTGTAGACAGTATAGTGGTACCTGGAACACAGTAAGTGTTTAATAAATACCTGCCGACTTGATGGATTATTGATTAATAATGACTTGAATTTCCATAGTGCTTTATGCATTTCCCCCTTTGTGTGTTAGCTTGTTATGAGTGTTTCATTCATTGTATTTGTATCCCCAGGGTCTTGCAAGTTTGGTGCATAGTAAACACTTAATAAAGCCTTGTAGATTGATTATAACTTGCTTTTTTCACAATATCTTTGTGGATGTGCAAATATTATTGTACCAATTTATAGCAATTGAAACAAAAACTGAGAGAAATTAAATTAGTTGTTCAATATCTCTTAGATGGTATATGTCAAAATTAAGACTCAAAAACCCAGGTCTCCTGAATTCCAGTTGAGAACTGCTTCTTTAACTAAGGTACAAAAGGATTAAATTAATTCCCTGAGATCAATTTCCTCCTTTGCTCTCTCTACTATACTAGATTACCTTTTTTTTCCACAGGTGATGTGCATTGGAATTCCGAGTTCAAACAATGCTTGTGGATTAGAAGCAAAAGCTTATACATAGGAAACTGAAGATCTCTAAATGGGGCCCACAGATATTCTTTTCACTCCCTTTTAAAGAATGTGGTGATTTGAGGAAGAAATAAGAAGATGTAGGAAGTCAACAACTCTATATAGATGGTGATAACGGGAGCAGAATTTGGTCTTCAGGACTTAAGGTAATAGAACAATGAAGTCTCAGTAAGGGATGGAGTGAAAGCCAGGAAGAACTTGTTTGGCAAGAAATTTGGCAACCTAGTTGAGTGAGCTTTAACTTGGAATTTGAGGGGAAAAGAGAAAAACATACAGTTAAAACTGTGAAGCCTATTATTAGGGAGGACCACAAATTCTTTATTTATATAAAATCAAAAACAGAAGATGAAATCCTCAGTAATTCCCAGGAAGGAAGAGGAGAGGTAATGTGGTACAATGGAGAGAGTATTGGTAAGGAGATACCTGGGTTTGAATCCTTCCTCTGACTTTTCAGTAGTGTGGTCCTGCACAAATGAGGCAACTTCTTAGTCTAATGGCATTTTAGTGTTGTTATCACTTCAATTATTATAGTCATTGTTCTCTATGGGTTTTTTTTGTGTGTGTGCTTTCCCACATTCATTTGGTAAAAACTCATTTGGTCAGTTGTGACATAGAAGACAATCCACAGGGAGAAAGAGTGACCCAGAAGACAGTCCAACAACAGATGCAGTCCTGCCAAAAGAGCATGGCCCCAGCCCTAGAGAGTTTCCCTGGGGGTAGTTAGAATATAAATCTACAGGAGAAGTCAGCCCAGGTGGGACTGAAAGATCTCTAATGAAGAGGAAAATAGGAGGCTTCCCAATGAAATTAATATGGATATGCATGGAATTCATCCACCTATTTGGATATTTTAAAGGAATATACAAAGGAGCCAGGCAAAAGAGAATGAATACAAAAGCCTAATGTGGGTTTAGCATAGTATCCACGTATTGGAACTCAATATGAGCTGAAACTGTCAAAGAAAACCAAAGTCAACAAGGAATTTTTAGCTAGACTAGGGGACAAGAGGAAGATCAAAAGAGGAATAAGAGTACTGCATTGGGGTAGGCAGGATGATGAGAATTAACAATAGACAGAGGTGGGAACTGCTTAAGTTTTAGTTATCAATCTGTTTTCTTTGGCAAGGAGAATGATCTCTGAGGTGGAAAGGATAGGGAAAAAAATGGACTAAGAGGAGTTGATACCCTAGATAAATAAGAGGATAGTGAAAAATCAATCATTCCACATAAATTAACTCACAAGATGCTATACCCTGCTTCTTTTATCAGGGCAGAACATATCTGAATGGAATCATCTCATCAGAGGTGTGAACTAGTGTGAAAGAGGCCTGTTCATCAGTCAATCAAATGAACAAAGGAATCTCAACTAGGCATTATAAGAAATCTAAATCTAAAAGTTAGCCCTGCTGGCTGTGTGACCAGACCAGAGAACAATGTAGGACAAATAGAACATGGCAAATTCACTCAAATGCTTAGTGCCACAAGCAACTTTCTATGATCATATGTTGTAGTACTTATATCTCTCTGTATCTGTAAAGGGAGTTCCTTATGCAGGGTTTACTACAGAAATCAAAGCTTCCTTAAAATATTCATAAATATGCTGACAAGTATATACATATGTATACAGATCATATACATACATACACACATTCTCTCTGTCTCTTTGTCTCTGTCTCCGTCTCTCTCTATCTCTTTGTCTTTCTGTCTCTATCTTTCTCTCTCCACACACACACACACACACACACACACACACTCACACACACTTGTGCGCATGCACATGCACATGCATACACACATTTCTCTACACTAAAATCCTATTTCCATACTTCATTCTGAAAAAGAGATAACCCTGGTTTTCTGAAGGTTTTTATCAACAGAATACAACCTTTGGATGTGCCTATCAAGCTCATGAACCTGGGATTTCATTGATATTGGTGCCTTCTCATGAGGGAACTGATAGAGATCTTTGCCTGCTATATAAACAGTCAAAGAGTTGCTTGGGGACACTGAGAGGTTAAGTGATTTTCCCAAGGTCACCACGACTATATGTGTCAGAGGTAAAACTTGAACCCAGATCTTCCTAACTCCAAAGCTGGCTTGCTCTCTCCTATGCTAACCTGTCCTCTCATGAAACTGTATGTTGCCATGGTAGAGTGTGGTATGGTGAACCAGATTGTTCAGTCAATTCTATTCACTCCTCCCCATCTCTGCCATGGCACCACAGGCTCATGGCTTAGAAGTGTTTCCTGAAATAAACTCTCTTTCTTTGCTCTTGAAAGTGGTATAAAAAAGATTCATAATTCTTCCTACTTTTTTTTTTTTTTGGAGTTTCCAGTCCGCAACCAGACATAGGCCCCTGGCATAACACACTGTGTAAAATCTATCGTTCTTTCTAGGAAATCTTTGTCCTCCTTCAGTTTGCTTCTTCCTAACTTTTTCAATACAATTTAATTTAATTCAATTCACATTTATTAAGCATCTGCTCTGTTTCAGACACTGTGCTAAGTCTTGGAGATAGAAATAAGAAAAAGCCAGAATCTGCCCTCAAGGAGCTTATTATATAATGGGGGGAAGACACTACATAAAAGGAAGCTGAAGAGGCTAAGTCAAGGACAGTGATGTTCCATGGAGTCCAAACCAAATAGAGCTGCTGATGAAAAAATGAAGTTACCTGGAAATTTCTGAAAGTTCAGAGTCTTCTATAAGGAAGGCTTTAGGAAGAACTTAGTGCTCCATCATCCAGCCAATCAGAGAGGAGATGTCATTGAGGTGTTGAGAAGCTATTGAATATCAAAAACTAAGTCAATCAACATGATGACATTTACCAATTCCCAATGAGTTCACCCAGACTAATAAATGGCTATGGTTGCCATTGTTTATATTTTATGATGGAGATCAAAGAGAGAAAAGGAAATCCGAAATTACTAATTTGAGGTAGTGATGCCTCATCAACACGCTGTCAGTACAGCTTCTTTTCAAGCCAGCTGGAGCCAGTCTTTGAGCACAGACCAGTAAAGTAAGGTCCAGGTATATCCTGCCTCCTGTTGGACCTTTCCCCACCACCTCATTCTCCATCCTCACCACTTTTAAGCACTGCATATCCATCAAGGCATCATGGTACTCTTGTTATGACCTCATTGTGGTGGCTTAATAACTGCACACCAGTTTTTCAGATTTTACCCTTTATGAGCCTCAGATGATTGATATTTTTTATGGGAACTTGGAGGACATAGTATGTCAGCTTAATGGTCCAAATTCCTCTATCATCTCACTAAATAAGTGCTTGTATGATAAATATTAAAATAAAAGCAACTACTTTTAAAAATCCTTTTATTGCATAAAATGTGCACAATAATACTCAAACTACTTGTCTCATAGGACTTTTGGGGGAGGGGAGTACTTTGTAAACCTTAAAGAGCTCTATAAATTTGAATTATTGCTATGATATTATTATTACTCATAATAGCAATTAATTCAAAAATATTTGGCTATTTGGAAACTCAATATATCCTTTCCACATACCAGAAAAGAACGTAGAGTAAATGCAACATTTCTGAGTTGGGGAGTGGAGAGGGGGGAGTAGAATCCATCTGCCTTCATATTGCATTTAGAGGTGGGTTTGAGTCTACCAACCAGTCAAACAAAAACATTTTTCTTTTTTTAAAAATAATATTTATTGATAGCTTTTGTTTTTATATCACTTACTTTTTATAACATCTCTCTAACTCACCCTTCTAGAGAGTCATCCTTTATAATATAGAATAAAAAGGAGGGCATTCAGAAAAATTATCCAACATATTAAAAAAGTGTGATGCTATATTCAGTGTTCAACATCCATAGTCACCCATCTCTACAAAGTGGGGAAAGTATCTTCTCCTATCTCTTTTTGGGGCCAAACTTGGTCCTTATAATTTTAAAGCATTCAATTTCTTTTGTTTTCTTGTTCTTTCTATTGACATTTTGTAGTCATTAGATACACATGCACAATATATATACATATATATACACACACACAACATGTATATGTAGGTATGTATGCATGTATATACACATGCCCCAATTTGTTTAGTCCTTCTGAAATCAACGAGCAGATCTACTTTGTTTACAATTCTTTGCTACCACAAAAAGTCAGCTAGCATTTATTAAATGCCTACCATGCAACAGGCATTATACTAGGCTCTGTGGGAAAAAATACAAAGCATGATAGCCCTTGCCCTCAGGAAAAGTACATATCACTGGAGGGAGCCCACAAGTTCAAGATATATAGGAGAAATACAGATTAGTTTTGAGGAGGGCTGTGGGAATGAATTTAAGGTAGGTGATGAGGCAGCCAAGGGGAAAAATGTGGAGAGAAGAGGACATAAGACAAAGTCTTAGGGCACACCCATGTGTATGTGATAGGACATGAAAAAGAGACTTAGAAGGATTAATTAGGTAGATAGGAAGAGAAACGTGGCAAAGCAGTGTCACAAAAATGTGGTGCAGTGGGACTAGATTGGGAGTGCTATGACTTGCATTTGAACTTCAGCTACCCATGCGTGGGCCACTTTTCCTCTGGACGTTCAGTTTTCTCATCTGTTTGAGTGAATCCTTTCTGCTCTTCTGTCCCTAAATAGTATTATTTTCATAGGGCTATATGTAATAACAATAACTGATATTTAAATAATACTTTACAGCCAGAGAATTGTTTTGCATACTAATTTGAGCCCAGCAACAGCCCTCTGAGACAAGGACTACAGGACAGGTGTTATTATCTCCATTTCCTAACTGAGTGTTCAGAGACCGAGATTCCAGTGACTTGCCTAGGGTCACAAAGTTAGTATTTGAGGTGAGATTCAACACAGGTTTTTCCTTGCTCCCATTAGAGCAGTTTTTTTTTTTTAGTAGAGTAGATGAACTAACAGACTACTTGAAACCACCTAAAGCTTAGCTAGTTGAGTAACATTGAATAAGGGGAGATATGCCAAACTTTTTTGAATAGAGCCTGAGGTTGAATTCACTGTTATTTTTCAACACCCTAGCAGGCATTTCTGTGCAAATGCAAAAGGGGAAGGAGGTTATGTCGCTTTATTGAATGGACTTACGTTTTGTTTTTCCTGTGTTTTAAGAAGTAACTGACCATCCGTGGGATCTACTCTGACTTCTAGTCATTGCCCTATATTTTTCTCACTTTGAGGTTGAATTACTGACCAGTTTTAAGTGTATTGGCCTTTTGACTCTTAACCAAAGTGCGAAGGATGGGTCAGGATTTAGTTCACATCTCTCAATCCAGTCTCCCCCTCTCGGGGCCCAATCACCCTTTGCTTTGGGTTCTGCTATGGTCTGCACGAATTTTGGGGCTGGGGACTGGAAAGAAGACGAACGAGCAGAACAGCCGGGGAGTCGCTCAGGGATGCTCGCGGCTGCGTAAGGCACCGCTGGGCACGCATCTGGCGCAGGAGCAGACAGATCGCTACCTTTCTCAGTAGCACTGGCGGCTTTCACAAGGTAGTGTGCGAGGATTCTCTCCCGCACGAGGGCGCTCGGGCCTTCAGACGTCTCAGGCACTGCGGTGGCTTTTCCTTGCTTCCTTTTAAATTACTGCGGAAAAAAATAACCCCCTCTAATAGCCACGGATGGGGAGACATTCTTAGACATGGCATGCTGATGCCACCCATTCATCATGTACCCTTGTCCTTAAAACAATTACGTTTCATTACACTATCAGAAAGAGGATAGGATTATTTTTCATAGTCCGTTTTCCCAGGGCAGTTTTCTTTATCTATAGGCAGATATGGCTTAGATTTGGGAGCGCACGCACGGACACTCGCACACACTCGTACGCACACAGAAGGTGCACATATTCGCAGCGGGGGTGGGGAGGCGGTAGGCACAGGAAAGATCTCCTTTGGAAGGGTTGGCGTGGCCCGTACTAATGGCATTGCCTAGGAAAGGGGATTTGTATCCCAAGGAGGAGTCGTTTCAGCCTGCCAGTTCAAATAATATAAAATAACCGGGGCTATAGGCCAAAGTTGCAGCAGAGCTCATAGGGAAACCAAGAGATGCCAAGCCAGCTGCGTTTTCCCCTGTGGGCTGCTCCTTGAGCCCAGCGTTCTCTCTCTTGGCCAATGGAGATGATAGGAAAAGCTCAATTTTATCTAAAGCCCTGAGTTGATTTTAGATATTGCCCCCAGGCTGAAGGGGGAAGGGGCGGATCAATACACAAGCTGCGTTCCACTGGGGTGATAGACTCGGTTTCTAGCGCAGTTCACAGAATAAAAATATATACTTGTTTTTTCTCCCTTAGGACGGCTCCCTCAGTGTCTTAGGCAGAAGTGGGAAAGAAAGAACAGAGAGAGGGCAAAGGGTGGATTTCACACGTGAATAGAGACATAGATGATGCTACTAAGAGAAAAGATAGGGTGAATAAGGGATTGGGAAAGGGATATAGCAGCAGTCCATAGTCTATCATCTTATCCATAGCTACACAATTTATATACAGCAACATACATATATACTGGTGAGTGTGTGTGTGTGTGTGTGTGTGTGTGTATGACGCGTGGACGAGGCGGCTAGTGTATGTGTATGTGTGTGTGTGTGTGTGTGTGTGTGTGTGTGTGTGTGTGTGTGTGGACTCCCACATGCTTAGTGCTATCTGGATCTGGGCAGTAGCAGCAGTACCTCCTCTACTCTTCCCACCCCCCTACCCCCCTCCCTCCTCCCCCCCTCCCCCCGTAGCTTTTGTCTTGAGGGTGTTGTGGGTTTGTGTGGTTGGGTGTGTGTGGGGAGGTATTTTTTTTTTTTATTTCAGACTAATTTTCTGGAGTTTCTGCCCCTGCTCTGCGTCAGCCCCCACGTCACTTTGCCAGCAGTAGCAGTGGCGGCAGCGGCGGGGGCTCCTGGAATTGGGCTGGAGCGGGAGCTGGGGGCTGCTTCATCCTCGGCTGTGCGAGGAGGAGGACAGAGCCTCCCGCCGGGAGCACTGAGCCGGGCGAGAGGCGCCGCCGCCGCTGCCGCCGGACTCCGTCTGTCTGGGTGAGGAGCTAGCTGGCGCTCCTGGGGCCGTTGCCCGCAGTTCGGTTCCTTGCCCGCCCGAAGGGTGACAGCAGGAGGGGCAGAGGACCGGGAGCAGCCCCGGTGGCTCCACCAGGTAGGACTGCTGGGCGCAGCCACCTGCCCGGGCCGCCGGGGCTGCGCTGCGCGGGGCTCCGCTGCCCTGGCTCCCCGCTCCCTGAGCTGGCACCAAGACCGCTGCGGATTTTGCAGCATCATCTGGGGGAGATCCGTCGCGAAGCCGCTGCCGCCGCCTCCCGAGGCCGGAGCTCAGCTCTGCCCCAGAACCGCGTCCTCTCTACCCCGGCTGAGGGGTGTCCCATGTTCTTTAATGTACCTGGGTCTGAGGGCTCCTGTGGATTCAGTCGCCTCACCATGGCCCGCAGCCGGGGGGAGGGGGGGTGTCGGTACTGGAGCATCCCCACTGCGAGTGGCATCGGATCTCCTTTCCCCTAGGGGTCGGGGCCACGACCCTCCCCTAGGGGTGGCACTATGGGTTGGAGGGAGTTGTGGGAGGGAGCATGTCCGTAGCAAGCAACGTTGGTCCCCCCCTTCTCCATCTCATCCATGTATCTGTTTGCCTCACAGCCTCAAGGTGCTGCGGCCATATCTTCCACCTCACATCCTCCTTCTGCTCAAGACTCAGTCCGGCTGTCTTCATCCCAGATTTGGCACAGGCGTGAGCCCCTAGGAGAGCAACTGAGTCCTCACCCACAGAAGGCGCGTGGATATGCAACAGCGGCAGCATCTACAGTAGTGCCCCCTGTGAAGAGGCTCAAGATGCCCCAGCTGCTCCCGCCGCTTTGAGCACTGCACACGGGGACACGACAGACGCACGGAGTGCCGGGAGTAGAATTAAGAACGACCCCGTGGGAACAGGCCGGTCGGGGGCAGCAGGAGGCGCTTGAAGAGGGGGGCGGGGGGCGGGGTGGGGGGTGTGTTTGGGGGGAGTAGAAAACATTTGAGCTCTGGCTGGCTTCAGTGGCTAGGGATGTTGTCCTGGAAGAAGTGTCATGGACCGGGCATGGCGCGGCTCTTGGGTTTCTGCTGGTTGGTTCTGATTTTCTGGAGGGGCTCCCAGGCTTGCCCCATATCCTGCACATGCAGTACTACTCGGATCTGGTGCAGCAATCCTTCTCCTGGTATCATGGCCTTTCCAAGGCTGGAACCAAACAGCCCTGACCCAGAGAACATCACGGAAATGTAAGTATCTGCTACTTTCTATTCCTTCCTTAACCAAAATACACCTTCTCTGCATTATCCACACCCCCTCCCCCAAACCATGGCCTGGCAGGTAACTTGGTGAACTGCATCCCAAACCTGCATTTGAAGCAGCTGATTATTAGATCCATTTATCAATAACTTATCCATATCTTTAATCAAGGACATATCAGGAGTGTAATATTTTCCTTTTAAAAGAAGATTTAAAAAAAATCTACATCTCTATACTATGTAATATGTATATTTACCTCTTAAGGACTTGTATATTCATTTCATACACAATATGTACCTATGCATGACTTGGGTTTGAATTACTCTTTCAAGGCTGTCCTATTAGCCCTTATAAGCTAGTGTGTGTCTTGTGCAAAAAGAAGTTAGAACAATTCTTTATAGAAGGGAGACCCCTGGAAAAAAAGAATTAACTTTCTGAAATCTGTTAAAGGAGGTTAGTATCCCTTCTTTGAGTTTTGGAGTTAACCAGTTTTCATATTTCATTTCCATAGATCAAATTTTGCCTAGGAGATTGTGCCTAGGGACAATTTTGAAAATGATCTGTAAGAGGAGAAGTTCTATGTATTGAAATGCACTTGCTCAAAAGGGAAAATGTGATAGTTGGAAGCCTAAAAGCCTGGTCTGATTTAATTTAGACTTGACTTCCCAGAGATAAATTTTGAGACCATTTAGATTATAAATCTTAATTGCCCATTGAACAATTTCCTGGGAATAAGCTGGATGATAAAACTGTGTTAGTGCATAGATGAGCGTTGGTATAAGAACATTGACACTAGAAATTTTCTAGTTTTTCAGATTCTGTTGGGAAGCTAGATTATTTATCCCCACATTCCATTCCATGTTGTTCTGTCAGAAGTCACTGCTAAGCTGTAATTGATCAATCTCTTCTACTACCTAGTCCTTGATACCTCTCTTATAGTCCTTTTGGAATCTATAATAGAATCTTTACCTCTCTTTTGATTTTTAGACTAAAAGAAGGATCTCCTGAAAATAGGGTTTGGGCAGAGGCCTTCTGGCTGGTAGTATATATGAATATTTCATGTGGTGGGGTGAAATAGTCTTTGAATATCAATATGGAGTCCTCCTAATTTTATTTTTCCTGCCTTGGCTGCTGCTTATTCACATATTCCATGGAACCCTTATTCTAAGACTCTGTGAGAAAGAAAGGGAATTTTCAGGCCTAATTTAGTTGAAGTATTCTGTTAATGAGGGCCAAATGGGAAAGGTTACTTAATACCGTAAGATCTCCATCTCTTTGACAGGTATAGTGGACCAAACATAGCTAGAAAGGAAGGATAAGTGGTTTAGATATCCTATTGCAGATGCAGTGGACTTTCTTGGTGTTAGTGTAACATTCAAGGTACATGTGCCCTTACCAAAACAGAGTTAAATTTGACTATTTCCTCCTCAGGAAGAGGTGGAAAAGTATATATAATTTGAATAGGTAATTTTTTCTTGATTCTGGAATATCATTATAAAGTTTATAGAAAGACCCATTTTAGGCAAAAATATGTGACCAAGGGGAAAAGAAGGCATCTTGATGGATCTTGATTGAGTTAATTTTTTCACATTGGAAAAAAAAAAGAAAACTGACCAATATTCTATATACTTGATTTTTTGTTGGTGTAGAAGCTCCTGAAATGAATTAATATCTAAAATATTCTACCTCTTTTATCCACCGTAGTAGTTTTTTTTTTTAATTTTAAAGGCTCTTCCTTTTAAACAAAGCTATTATCACTATTATCATTCCACAGAAGCATATTACTGGTTGCTTTCTATGATTTATTTCCCTTTGGATTTGTAAAAGCCTTTGAAATGCAGTGAAGTGGGGGTGGGATAGTTAAGGACAGCATAGGGATAAAGACCTAGGAAAGGAATTCTTTCGGTTCTAGTCTGAGGCCTGGAAGTTTTGAAAATTGAGAGAGTTCCATTCTTTGATCTGTTTCCTGATTTTGTATGACCTTGCCTCAATCAGTTAACCTCTTATTACTGCCTTAGTTTCTTCATCTGTATAACAGTTAATAATGCTTCTTTGTAAAGTGCAATACAGAATCATTTGAAATGTGCTACTCTTTGAAAGTTTAAAAAAAAAACCACCAAAAGAAAAAAAAAAAGACAACCCAGGACTGAAGGAATTTGTCTGACCTTCAAAACTTGTACCATGTTACCTGGTTTTTCTTTTCATTGCTAGGCTCTTCACTGGGCAATTTTTCATTTTTACCTCTCAGTGGATACCAGGTTTCATGAGTGACATTTCATTGACTATTATTGGAAGTTACTGTAGTATACTCAAAATCATTTTGAAAAAAATCTCCTTTTTTTTTTCAAGCATTCTAACTGCTAAAGTCTCACATTTGGGTTTGTTGTTGTTTATGGCAGAAATAACAACCAACAAAATGTGAGTAAAATCTTCCCAAAAAATAAACAACATTATTTTAAAGTAGTATTTTAGCACCTACAAATGAAAAGTAAGAGACAAAGTACAAAGCCAAAGCATCCTAACATCCCAGAGTTGTTTGACAAAAGAAAATGAAGATAATATACTTGTACACCTACAGATATGTTCCGGACATAGGATTTTATTTTGGTTCTGATGTACAGTTTGTAAACAGTTTCTTTTCCATTCAGTGACTACTTTTATGAACCTTTTATGGAAACATCTTTCCTATTATCGTATCAACTTTCATACTATTTTTGCATTAACACTGTGCAAATAACTTATAACACTTTAAGGAATAAAGGATTTGAGAATGATCATAATTCATTTGGATTTTCTTTCTTTTTTATGACCCAAACACGGACAAACCACAGACATATCTCAATTTAAGAAATCCCAATACGTGAAAATTTAACATATACAAGAGAAAAACCAAACTCTTTTAGTTGATTTATTTAAACATTTTACTTTCAATCTTTTGATTTTGATTTTTAAATAAAATATCTTGATTTACAGGAACATACCTTACTACACAAAATAAAGCATACCTGAACACCCAGATCTGCCATAGATAATTTTATTATGGCAGTACTAAATGCATTTCTAGAATATCATTGTAATGTGTAGAAATAAAGAAAAGACTTTTTTTTTCAACCTTTGAATCAGCTACTTAAGACTTTTGAAAACTAGGAGCCTGAGAGCTATGAAACAGACAAGTACTATCTGACCAGAACTTTAAAGATTTGGGTAAAGTGGTTCACAAAATAACACAAACTAGTAGTTATCAATTCTGGGATTTCTTTGGAGAAAACTCCTCTGCTAAACTTTGTGGGCTAGTAAGAGCAGGCATTTTATAGCAGCTTAAGATTTACAATGTGCTTTATGTGTCTTATATCTTTTGATTCTCACAACAACCTCATAAGGTAGAGTGGCATACATATTGTTACTCCCATTTTGCAGATGAAGAAACAGAGTTAGTAAAGTTGTGACTTGCCCATAGTTACTCAGCCAGTTTGTGTTGGAAACAGGATTCAAAGTTAGGTATTTCTTGACTCCAACTCTGTACTTTTTCCACCAAATCAACTACTTCTTATCATACTAGATCAGTCTAAAATTTTGTCTGGCAACAAAAAGGCCCATGGTCTCTGCTTTCAAAACTTTTATTTGAGTTTATTGTTGTGTCGCTAATAGATTGGCACGTGCAACAAATTGTATTTTAGGAATGTAAAAATAAAAAATGACTTGAAATAGGGTATAAGATTTTACAGCTCAATCATGCTTTTTGGATCTTCTATTGAAGAGCTTGGATTGCTTATGACATACATTTCAAAACCACAAAGTAAATTTCTAGTGTAGTTGCATAAACCACTCTAGACTTGTTAATAAATAAGGCAAGTCTAATTTCCATCATAACTGATTTAAGATGACTTATAAGCCTGTTCAAAAGCATCTTGTCTCATCAGTAAAGATATTGAGAGTAGTAAGCAGACTGTATAACAGGTTGTGTGTGTGTGTATTTGTGTGTGTGTGTGTGTGTGTGTGTGTGTTATTGCATATGGCTGATCTTTGCAATATGGAGACTTTATTACTTTTTGTGAAACAATCGAGAAGACCCCATGACCCTTTCCCTCTTCCCCACCCTCCCAAATCTCCATCATTGGCTACACAGGAAAATGTTTGAGTCTTTTGCTGAAAGTGATACTTCCTCATGGGAGTTAGGGCTATAGAGTAATAGAAGGCCCCATATATATATATATTGTTACAAGCAAGTAATGGAATGTTGAGACAATGTAACGAACAGCTCCCAAGGACTAACAGGGTTCAAGGTCTGTCACTATTTCCATCTTATAAACCTCTAATTGTAGCTGTTTCAATATCTAGTTGTAAAAATGAATTCTCAGCTCGAAGTTGCATCCCCTTTCTGCCTGGGAACATTCTGTAGGCTCTCTGACTACATTTAAATTAGAGAGGAGTATTAAAACTGAGAAGGGTTTTTTCGTGGGGGAGGGAGGGAAGCTTAGAGGACGTTAGCCTTCCTGCACATCCTCCTTGCTTTTCCTATTGTATAGCTTACCTTTTCAGCCAAAGGAGGCTGCATTGTTGACCATATTGAGTGATTCCAACCACTTTATGTACCTTTCTTTTCTTCCCCAGGCAATACTCTCTGCCTCCCATCACTTTCATCCTTGTATAGTATAGTATCCCCAGGCTAGGAGCTGGTATTGACTTTATTGTACCTTGGAGCAATGTAGATTCCCAGTCATTCCTACAAGCCCAAGGGGGTGAGTTGCTGAAGATTATTTATTTATTCACACATTTTCACTTGGTGCTTCCCTGGGTTTTTACAAGGGTCAGAAATCAAAGAATCCCCAAACCTAAAATGTCAGGAACTTTATGTTTTTGGGTTTCAGAATCTACATCTGTAAAATGAAAGGGTTAGTCTAGATCACTAGTTCCTAACCTTTGCTAGTAGGAAAACTGATTTTTAATGTCAACATTCCACAGATCTCCACATGATAGTTTGTCAAAGCTAAATGAAGATCAAAATGATAATACTTGGTATCATGTGTGTGTATTGCTGGTCTCCCTGCCTTCTGTACCCCCTGGACTTTGTGGTCCTCATTATAGAAACCACTGGGTCTCTAAGGCCCTCCCAGTTTTATCATTTTATAATTCTTTGAATTTAAATACTTTAGGGATCCTAAGTATGATCCTACTATTTCATTGGTTCCTTTTCACAGAGGACATGGTGCTGGCTCACATATTAAATTTGTATTCTGCTAATATTTTGCCTAAGTCTGCTTGGCCCCATAATAATAAATCCAATGTTGTTGGTTAGCATTGCTCACTTCCATACTTATGGACTGAATGTCCCACCTCAATCAACCATTTGGAAAGTGCAACGTGCAAGTGTCATGTTACAGGTTAAAAGTAAGAGAATCTAGATAAATTTATGCAATCTCTATAGTGCTAATAGCAAAATAATTCAAAAGGGTATATTCTACTGGGAGACAGTAAACTGTAGTGGAAAGGGATGGAGCTGCCTCTGTCAAGATCTCTGTGACTTCAATCTGATCATCAACCTCTCCAAGCCTCAGTTTCCTCATCTGTAAAGTAGGGACAATATTTGTCCCATATACATTATGGGCTAGTTGAGGATCCAGTTAGTTAATGTATGTGCATGTTTTTTTTTTTTATAAATTGCAAATTACTATGCAAATATAAATTATTGCTAAGGCATGTGGCTTGGATTCAAGATCTGGATTCAAGTCTTACCTTATATGCTTTCTAATTGGGGGACCTTAGACAAGTCAGTTTATCTTTCATCATTTTCTTCACCTGTAAAATCGAAGTAATAAATAGCACCTCCCCCAATGGAGTTATTGTGAGGATCTAATAAGACATTATCTGTAAAATGCTTTGCAAACTTTAACATGTAAGCTATTGGTAATTTTATGTTTCTTTTGAAAGAATAGAACTGTTTTGTGGACATTATTATTATTACATAAGATAAATGACATACTTTTGGCAAGACAGTTTAGACAGAAAGGAAAGAAATAGAATAGGTCAAAGGAAAAGTCAAAATAATACAGTGATTGTAAGAATGGATAACTCTGATCTTTCATTTGGTAAGTTATACAGAATAATTTCTCTCATGCAATCATTTCTATGATTACCTTGAAATGTTTGAGTGATCAGAGCTATGTCAAGAAACTTTCAGGAAAATTCCACTAAAGTTAAATGAAATCTGAATGAACCCCAATTTCTACTGATGGACTGAGATCAATCTGAATAGAGTAATGTTAATATTTCTGGTTTTCCTAGGAGACAGCCATTGCCACAGCCAGTAGTGATTATTAGTATGAATGCCCTCATGCTGTGCATTGGAGGAACTCAAAGCACTTTGTATTAATTTTCTGATTAATATCCATAAAAGACAGATGGCTAGGAAAATATATGTATATATGCATGCATGTATGTATGTATTTGACCTCTTACTTCTTGACTTCCCAGTACTTAACTAAGATTGATGACTTAGGTCAGAATTGGAATCAAGAGAACAATTTGAGGATTGAAAAAAAATCCAGAATTATATTTTACACAGTCTCTATGACCTGCCCCTGGGCCTTAGCTGGTAATAGCATGATGACGTTAGCACCCTGTATTCATACATGGCTTCTCTTTTAGGGAGCTCCAGGTGCTTTACCAACATCTTTTAATTTATACTTACCAGAGCACTTTGTAGTAGTTAGGGAATATAGATAAATAGAATAGAATAGTAGATAAGATATACTAGAATAATAGATAATCCTTAATTTACTTGTGGAGAGCTAGGAGGTTAAACTTACCCAGCATCATGGGGAATCTCAAGGTTTAAATAAGAATAGATTCTAAACCTGATTCCCAACACAATGTTCCTTCCAGTAGAACAGTATTTCCCAAACTGGGAATACCTTTCTTAGAGGAGTCATTGAGAGAGTTTTCAAGAACAAAATAACCCTTTGTTGATGATGTTCAGCCATGACCAACTCTTTGTGACCCCATTTGAGGTTTTCTTGGCAAAGATACTGGGGTAGTTTGCCATTTCCTTCTCCAGCTCATTTTCCAGATGAGGAAACTGAGGCAAAGAGGGTTAAGTAACTTGACCAGGGTCACATGGCTAGTAAGTATCTGAGGCCATATTTTCAAATGATGAATCTTCCTGACTTTAGGCCCAGCACTCTATCCACTATGTTGCCTAGCTACTCAAAATAACCAGTTAGTGGTAAGCTTTATTATTATTTAGTTTTTATTATCTTTATATTTATTTTTATTTTATTATATATTTATTTTATTATATTTATTATTATTAAGTTAGTTGAAGTGGCCTTTTTCACTTGGGCTCTGCTCCCTCAGGCAGAATAAAACCAGCAGAACTCTTGGGCAATGATATTAATACCCAATAGTTACATAGCACTTTAAGGCTTTTTATTGCATTGCTTCATTATGGATATTTCAGGGACCTGATATTTTGCCCTCTTCTTTTAGGCACTTTCAGTGGTAATCATTATAAAATGCACTATATATTTACCTGCCTTTCGAATAGAGTAAATACCATTTATTCTTTTCTGGATGACTTAGTCATCATTATGAAATCAATTATTGTACACCAAAAGATCATGCCAGACTAACATTTTACCCCTCTCCCCCACGATAAATAGGGAAATCAGAATAAAACTATGGGCTTAGCATACCCAGATGACAAAGCACTTGATAAAACTTTCATGGTGTCCATATAGATAAGATGGAGAAATGTAGGCTAGCTGATAATATAGCAAGGTAGGTTCAGATCTGTTTGAATGATTTCACTGAAAAATGGGTTAAGAAGTAAATGCCAGCTTGGAAAGAATGGGATAAACTGAAAAGTAAAAAGCTGAGAAAATCTTAAAGTGTTATAAATGATTATTTAAGCATTTAAATTAATATTCAATTAAGCACTTTGATTAAAATTTAAACATATAAATGTTTACTTAAATACTTATAAATGCTATGCTGTTGTTGATGTTATTAGTGGAGTGTCCCAAAGATTTTTCCATTACACCAGGCTATTTCATAGTTTTATCAGTATGTTGGAAGAAGGTAGAGAAGGCATGCTCTTCAAATCTGCAGATGACACAAAACTGACAGGGGTAGATAGCATCTTAGACGATCGGAACCAAAAAAGGTCCTAGTTAGAATGATGGGGCAAATCTAATAAGAAACTTTAATGGGGATAAAAATAAAGATTTCTGCTTGGGTTCAAGGAATAAACTTTATAACAATGAAAAATGAGGCATGACTAATCAAGAGTTCTTCCTAAAAAATATAGATAATGGATAGATAGATAGATAGATTGCAGCAAGGTGGAGCACTGGGCCTGGAGTCAGGCTTCTCTTCCCGAGTTCAAATGTGACCTCAGACACTTACTAGCTGTGTGTCCCTGGTCAAGCCACTTAACCTTGTTTGCCTCAGTTTCCTCATCAATAAAATGGTCTGGAGAAGGAAATGACAAACCACTCCAGTATCTTTGCCAAGAAAACCCCAAAAGGGGTCACAATGAGTCAGACATAACTGAAATATACACACATATATGAGTGTACACACATATACATACATGTATATTAGTTAGGGTGATTTGTAGCAGTGGGCTGCAAAGGCGTGTCTAAAATAAGAGAGGTGATAATTCCATTGTATTCTGTCTTGCGCATACTACTTTTAGAATATAGTATCTACTTCTGAACACCATATTTTAGGAAAGATGGTGATGAGATGGGCAATGACTAGGATGGAAAGGATCTTTGAGACCATGCTGTATGAAGACTGGTTGAAGAAAGTGATAAGGAAGGTTTAGTTTAGAGATGAGAATACTAGTGGGATATTATTCTGCTTGACTTTAGAGGGTAGAGCTAGTCAGAGGGAGTGGTAGTTTCAAAGAAACAAATTGAGGCTAGCTAGAAAGAATACTTTCCAAGAAATTGAGCTATCCAAAAATGGAATCAGCTGCTTGGAAAGTTAAGGATTCTTTGCCATTTGAGATTTTCAAGTAGAGAGCAGGAATGTAGAGTGGATTTTTTTGAGATGCAGGTTGGAAAAGGTTGAATTCTGAACTTGGAGTCTGGGAGACTCGAATTTAATCTTGCTTATGACATGTACTAAGCTATTTGATACCAGGTAGGTCACAGAATCATAGATTCAGGAATTTATAACAGGAAGCGACCTTATGGCCAACCAATTAACAAGCATTTAGTAAGTACCTGCTGTGGGCCAGGCACTGTGCTAAGTATTTATTCATCATCTACTCCATTTTAATTTTATAGATAAGGACACTTGAGGTCCTTAAAAGTTAAGTTATTTCCTTGAAGTCAAAAGAGTCATAAAGGAAAAAGTCTGGATTCTCAGGGCCCTTGGTTTCCAAAGCCAGAACTTTTCCCATAGCTCCACGCTGACCTCTTTAACTTCTTTGAGGATCAGTTTCCTCACTTGGGAATAAGGAATTAGAACAATGACACCTGCACAAGCTAGTTCACAGGGCTGTTGTACAGACCCAGTGAGATTATACATGTCAAATGCTTCACAAACCTTCAAATGCTATATTAGTGCCAGTTATCATTATTACTGTCATCCTGATTTTGTATTTGATATAATCCATATAGGAATAGTCTTGGGATAAATTGTTATATTACTACTATTCTGTTTATTGGTTGATGGACACTTGTACGGATGGGCAAAAAAACCAATTTTTTTTTGTAATTGAATAAAAGTATTAGGACGTAAACTTAACTTCTGTAGATTCACTGAAAGCATCGTTGGAAGCACTCCAGTACTAGATAGGCTGACAAGGGATGAGATGTACCTCATCTGATTCCCACATGGTTTTGATTTCTTCTGCTCAGTCTTTATGTTTTGAAAGTTTTTCATTCCATATGACTTAGAGATTATGAGTACCTGATCAAATGACATCTATAAAAATGTTGTCCTTAACCTTTTACAAATAAATATTATATCCAAGTGACCACAGGCAACAGTTTTGTCTGTGAAAATGCTCTGTTGCAGTACAGTTTATTTATTGAATCCTTAAGGATATTTTGAAATCTCTATTTGTAGTACAGGGATTTATCATCTGTTAATTTATGAGTTTCTGATGCATGTTAACGTTTTTTGGTGCTTTCTGAGATTCCTTCCAGCTATGAATTTTTTGTGTGATTCTATTGTATTTAGTGATATTCTAAGGACCTAGTCAAGTACTTAGGATAGAGGTTCTTAATGTGAGAGGTCCATGAACTTATTTTAAAATGTATTTTGATAACTATTTCAATAAAATGATTTCCTTTGTAATCCTATGTATTTTATTTTATGCATTTACAAATATTGTTTTGAGAGGAGGGTTGATAGATTCCTGAATTTCTCTGGCATTTCATCTTCCTGTCTAGGTGGTCGATAGTATATGCCAATAACTTTTTTTAAAATGGCACTTGGGGTCAAGTGATTTGCCTAAAGTCAAACAGATAATAAGTGTCTTAGGCCAGATTTAAACTAAGGTCCTTCTGACTCCAAGGCCAGTGATATATCCACTGTACCACCTATATGTCCCACTAATAAATTATTGCTTTTGATTCTACTCCATTGACTTTCACTCAGATTCTGTTTGTCATGCTTCATCATTCTCTGATTCTTGGATTTCCTCACGTGAATGTAATTTCTTGATAAACAATGACATGTCACATACTTCACTTCACCCTACCTCACTTCTTTTGCCTATTTTGTTTTGAAAAAACAATTAAAAAAATAAAGCATACTATCCTAGAATCATGTTCTGGTCAGGGATTTCAGTCAACCAAAATTCAGAGACACTTATGAAATCATATTTGCCTTATTGTGTTAGGCTTTTAAGTTCATCTTGCACTTTATGTACATATGTGTGTGTGTGTGTGTGTGTGTATATATATAAATTGTTATATAAGTTCATGAATTTCAGACCTGGAACTTTTTATAGATTTTCTTTTGTGAATTTTTGGTTATCTCAAATACTACTATTCATACTTTGTAGCTAATTTCTATCATTGGTGACTATGAAGTGGTGTGCAAATTGAATGGTAAATCATAAAATGATTAAATTTATTGAATTATACTATAAGACCTATGATTTTTAAATCTTAAAAACTTTATGCAATATATGCTTCTTTTGTAGTAATTACTTGTCTTGGCTTAGCATTGAGTTCACAAGATTTTGATACATTCTTCCATTCTTTGTTGTGAAACCACACTTTTATAACATTGGATATTAACCATACCTTTTTACAAACAGCCTCGTTCTTAGTTATAGCCCATAGGTTTTTAGGGGTTTAAATATGGTGAGTTCCTATGCCACTGAGGAATGTTTACCTTTTATCTCTTGGCTTCTTAACCTTGGTATGGTATCTTGTTGTGCTATACCATCTCCATTTGGGAGTTTTGTGTAATTCTGGAACAATTTTGCTTCCTAGTATGTCTGAGTTCACTATTTCCTCAAAAGAAAAAGACTTTTCCCCACCGAATAAAAAGCAAAGTAAAAGTGAAAGTAAGAAAGAACTCATTAAAACATTTAAAGGGAGGATTAATAATAGTGAACATTTCTATAGCTCTTATTGTGTGTCAGGTGCTGTACTAAGCTCTTTATAAATATTATGTCATTTGACCCTCCCAGCAAACCTGGGAGGTGTTATTATCCCAATTTTACAGATGGGGAAACAAAAAGTTCAGTGAGTTTCACAGCATCACACAGTTACTAAGTTTCTGAGGTCTTCCTGACCCCAGGTCTTGTACCTTGATAAAAAGATTCAGATCTTGTAGGCTAAGATAAACTTCTGACTACAGTTTTGGTATCCTTGACTGAAAAACTGAATTTTGTAACTAAAAACCACTTTCCCGCACACTTTAGTGCTTCTCTTTGTATTGTCTTGATCTTGACAAGAGTTTTTTTCTTCTTCATAACAGTGGTTAGTTACTGTTCTTTTTTACTAGTCTTCCCATTATTCTAATTTTGAGAAGGTTACAACATACTAAAGAGGAAGTCATTAATAACTCCTTCAGTGGCTAGGTCTCCCTAAAGGTTTTTGCTTGTTTCCTAAGAATTAATTAAGCCATTTCACAGTAACAGTTTGTTAATTCTTGGTGTTATTTTTATTTTTAACCATACTTTTATTTATGCTTCAGTGTGACTGATCTTGTTTCTTCATTGGCCTGAATAATCCTTGAAACACTAAGCCTACCTACGTAAAAAGTGTGCTATCTCTAACAGTCATTGAAGTGTGCTCTTTATGTGCTACAATTTTTGCATAGTTCCTTAGAGTAATATTCTTAAAAACTACCAAATTCATAACACAACAAAAGAGAGCAATGTGACATGTATGTATGGTACAGAATCTATCATTCATCTGAAAAAGAACTAATTAAAGGTAAAGAACCAGTTCCATCTCATTTTACTTGGTGAAGATCAGATTTCAATCATCTTAATGTCAAAAAAAGCACACACACACACACACACACACTATAATTCCTGTGATCATATAAAACCACATCAAAATCATCACTTGTTCCAAATTTTTATACACCATGTTAAATAAAGTTATATCTCTTCATTTCCTTTTCAGTTTCTTATGACTATATCCAATAACTTTTCTTCAGTATTTTGAATTTTTTGCACTATTTGACACACAAGTCTACTCCTTCCTTCTTGATACTTTCTTATTCTTTTTTATTTTATCTTTTTTTAGATTCTTTGGGACACTGTACTCTTAAGGTTTTCTTCTTGTCTTCTTCCTTTTAAACTTTTATTTATATCTTTTGTTTTTATATCACCCCCATTTACAGATATGTCCTTCCCCTTCTTCTAGTCACCAAGCCATCCCTTTTTGTTTTGTTTTTGTTTTTATTTTTATTTTTTGGAGGAGGGAGGCAGGCCAATTGGGGTTAACTGACTTGCCCAAGATCACATGGCTAGTAAGTGGTAAGTGTCTGAGGCTGAATTTGAACTCAGGTCCTCCTGACTCTAAGTCCGGTGCTCTATTCACTGTGAAACCTAGCTGCCCTGAAGCCATCCCTTTTTAACCAATACTTTTTGAAAAGAGAAAATAAAAATCAGTTCTATAAAACTAACCAAGATTCAACTGTTAGCATATTCAATATTCTGCATTTCTTCAAAGAAGTAAGGGAGGTGCATTTTCTTAACTCTTATATAGGACCAAACATGGTCATCAAAATTCTATAGTATTATGTTTGGGTATTTTATTATTTATATTATTGTAGTCATTATGTATGTTGTTTTCCTGTTTTTCTTGATCTTGCTAAATTCATTCTGTTATCAGTTCATGTATCTTCTGATCCTTTTCTGAATTTTTTATTGCTTCTTATAGTATAGTAGTGTTCCACTGTATTCATGTACTCAGTTTTTAAGAGTATTTCAAAGTGCCCACATATTAAATACTTCTTTTGAGAGAAGCAAAATCTTGGGTTAGATGTTGATAGAGCAGAGTACAAATGCTTCCTTCCTCCTTAGTTTTGTGATGATATGTATAAATTTAATAAAGGAAAAATGTGCTTATTCTGGACCTAATGGGAAAGTAAAAAAAAAACAACACAGTGAAGTTGCCTTTTTCTGAATTACTACCCTCCTTTGACTATATACAAGACACCCACGTATACACATATTATTATTATTATATATGTGCGTGTGCATATATATGTATTATGTGTGTGTGTGTACACACACAGAGATTTTCTAGCTTAAGTTGAATCACTTCTTGAATAGAAACGAATATCAAATGGAGATTGATTGGTTTCCAAAGGTGTTAAATAGCAGAAAGAATCCTGGATTCAGAGTCATGAAAACTAAGTTTGAATGTTAACTCTCTCCTTGTTTGCCATGTAATTTGTGGGTTTATCCTTTTAAAAACTGTACAAATTTATTTCTCTTTGGATATAAATTTTTCTAATGTATATTATGTATTTCTTCGTTTTCTCAAGAAAGGTATATTGTGCCCGATTTAGCCTCCTCTTGGAGACTCAGATTCTTTAAGACCATGAACATAAATGATCCTGGATATATCAATTTCTAAACTTCTTTAAGCTGAAGGATAACAATATTTCTACTAACAAATTCTCGTTGTAAGGATCAAATGAAATAGTGCTTGCAAAATACCTGGTAACTATAAAGTCCTCTAATATTAGCTAATATTTATATTGCACTTAAAGGTTTGTAAAGCTTTATGTATGTTAACTCATTGAATTGTCACCTATGTGATATAGGTGCTATTATTATCCTCATTTTACAAGTGGGGAAACTAAGTCACAGAGCTCCTGTGATTTGTTGAGGGCCACACAAGCTAGTAAGTCTGAGTCACAATTCAAACTCAAGTCTTTCTGACTCCAAGTCCTGTGCTCTATTCACTGAACTGCCTAGCTCTATCAATTATTGTTAACAATAATAAATATTTTTGAGACAAAGCACTTGATCATATACTCTTTCAAAAAGCTTTCCTCCCTTTCCTCACTTGAACCTATGTGATGGTGCCCTACTTTCATCTCAAGGGGATAGTTGAGGAACATTTCAAAGAAATCAGTATAAATAGTCCTATAATTCAATCTTAACTGTTTTCTCAAAAAAAGCTAGAAGAAAAACAAAACATCCTTAATATAGCTCATGTCTTTTAACAAAGAATATGCAAGGGGATCAAATTCTTCTCTCAGATACTTTGTGAACTCCTCCTAATTCCAGGGATATTGATTATTTGAGAGAAAGAGATACATTTCTTTGAGATGTAATGTCTATTCTCAGACAGGCTGTAAACACCTTGCTGGTAGGGTCCACATCCTATGAGGGCTATCCCTCCTTAGTTGTCTTTGAAACACTTTAGAGAACTGAAACATAGAATGAATTTACATACACACATTTGGGTCTAATGGTAACCATCTCTTTGGTGGGAAGGAAAGAAAAAGAAGGGGGAGAAAGAAATTTACATGATAACTTTATGATATATTTAAAAGGAATAGCATAAGTTGTACAAAATAGATTTGCAGTTTCTTTTGAAATCATCTTTTTATTATACTGTTATGGAAATGTTTGTTTTATTCCATAAATTAAAATAAAATAAATTTAATTTAAAAAGAAACAGCTCAGTAAACACATCCTTCCTATGGAAAGCTAGTTCTGATCCTCCCAGTTGTTGGTGCTTTCCATGTCTCTTTCCCCCGAATATTTTGTATTTATTTTCCATAGGCATTGCATTTACTTGTCTGTGAACACATTGCATCTCCATAGTAGAACGTAAGGACATTGAGGGCAAGGACTGTGTCATTTTTATTGTTGTATTTCCCATGCTTAGCATAGTGTGACACTCATTTTTGGAGAGAAAGTGGTTTCATTTGTGTAGGGAATCTCTATCAATGCAGATCAATAATTGGATGCAACTTAAGAGGCTTAACAAAACTGGGGGGAGAAGATATGTATAATGAGAACTTAAGTAACTTGCTTAGAATCACAGTCCATAAATGTCAAATATAAGACTTAAATTCAGGTCATCCTAACTCCAGTGTTGACCCTCTATCCCAGCGATTCCTTACCTGGGGTCCAGGGGACTCCCAAGGGATCCCTGGATAGATTTCGAGGGGTTAGTGAACTTGGATGGGAAAATATACTTTGATTTTCATTAACTGAAATTTAATATTTCCTTTAATTAGGAAAGCAAGCAGCAAATATTATTCTGAGAAGGGGTTCACAGACTTCCCAAAATTGTCTCAGTGGTTTATGACACACAAAAAAACTAAGAACCCCCTATCTTATCCTTTACTCCATGCTGGTGCTTTTACACAGAGTAGGAGCTTAATAAAGGCTTGCCAAATTGAATAGAATATGCTGTTTTGTATTCCCTGAAGCACTTAGTACTATTCAGGTCACAGTGTAAATCTAGATAAAGATTTGCTAGTTGGTTGTAGAAATTGGTTGATTTGAGGGATACAGTGGAGTCTCAAGAGGTGCTAAGCATGACAGAGCTCCAACCTTGATGAGACAGAGAGTGCACTTAGCTGAGAGAATGAAGGACAGAATAGAAAAACAAGAAAAGAGCCAGTCTAAACAGGCAAAAGGAGCAGAGAAAGAGATGAGCTGAAGGAGAAATAGAAATTACTGGGACATATGATCTTCAGCAAACAGGTCTAATGAGAAAGATTTGTGTCCTTTTTGCCATGTAACAGCTAATAATGTATGTCCCTTTGGATCAATTTCAGTTTTCCCTGTGATTGAATTTCTATTGCCTTACTTAACAGATTTTGATATAAGATTTCACTTATGATTTATCTTTTTAGTTTTATAGCTGCATAGCATTAATTTTTTCTTTTAAAAATATTTTATTGGTATCTTTTCTTTTTACATTGCCTACATTTCTCCTATATCTTTCTCCCACTCCCCTCTTTATAGTTATTAAAGAGCTATCCCTTATAATGAAGAACTTTTTTAAAAGAAGAGAAAAAAATCAGCAAAAAAAAAATCAACACATTGAAAAAAATCTAATGTTATATGCAATGTTCTATACCCATGAACCTCCAGTTCTGCAAAGGAGTGGGGGAAAGACATTTTTTTATGTTTTTTTATTTGGGGCCAAGTTTGATATTTCTGAATTTGAAAAACTGAGTTTTGGCTATTTTGGAATTGTTCTTTCCATTTACATTGTTGTAGTTATTGTACATATCGTTTTCCTGACTTCGTTTTCCTGACTCTACTTACTTCACTTTGTAACAGTTCTAAGTTTTTTCATTCTGTATTCATCATCTTCCCTGACAGCACAGTAATCTTTTATTACAGCTGTGTACCTCATTTCTCTTATTATTAGTGATTTGGAGTGATTTGGAGTATTCTTTCAGGTGATTGTGAATAATTGGCAATTCTTTTGAAAATATCCTTTGACCACTTATCTATTGGGGAATGGCTATTAGACTTACATGTATTTATTGTTTCTATATCTTGGATACCAAATCTTTAGAGAAAACAAGTTTGAAAAAACTTAGAAAAACAAAGTTGTTTTTTTTTTCCCGTTTGATCACCTCCCTTCTTATCCTAGGTGCATTAATTTGTATGTGCACAATCTTAGGTGATATTTCATATGAAATCCATAGGAAGAATTCACATTATCTATAGCTCTTCCTGGGAAAAATGTTTTGTTTATTGCTTTGGTAAACCAAAGCAAGTAATATAACCAGAAGGGACTTCAGAAATCACTTTTATTTTACAAATGAAAAAATTTGGGCCTAGAGAGGTTAGATGATTTGCCTGAGGTTATATAGGTAGTAAGTGGCAGACCCAGTATTTGAATGATTCCAGTTCCATTGTATCAGACCACACATTATGAATAAACTGAAATTTACTTTGTTTTCAAACAGATAGACAGAATTTCATTTAGCCTTAGTTTAAAATTTTTTAATTTGTTTTTATTATTGTCAATTAATTTTCAAATATCTCTCTCTCTCTCCCTCTTTACTCATAGAACCATCCCTTGTAATAGATTAAAAAGAGATAAAATAGCAGTTGATCAAAGCCAATCAACACATTGACTGTGTCCAGTTATATATACTATTTATATTCCATATCTGAAGTCTCCTATCACCACAATATAAGGAAAAAGGTCCATTTTCCCAGCTCTTCTTTGGGTCTAAGCTTGGCAATTAACATTAAAGAGCACTCAGTTTTGTTTTATACTCTCCGTTTATGTTTTCATAGTTATTGTGTATACTTTTCTTCTGTATCAATTCATGTAAGTCTTTCTATTCATCCCTGAAGCAGTCTATCATTTCTTATAGTAAAGTGATATTCTATTATGTTAATGTAATTGTGTTAATGTATAGTCTGTTTAACCATTCTCCAGTTGATTGACTCCTACTTTTTCTACCCCAGTTCCTTGCTACCACAAGATGTGCTATGAGTATCTTGGCATATCTAAGATCTTCTTGCCTTTGACTGTTTTAGGGTATAGGGTCAGTGGGTCAAAGGATATGGATGTGTTATTCACTCTTTCAGTAAAATTTTGAATGTCTCTTCTGAATGATTAGACCATTTCACTGCTCTACCCAAACAACATTAGTGAGCCTATTCTCCTGCAGTCCCTCCATCAATGCTTATTTCCAACTCTTGTTATTTTTGCCAGTTTTCTGAATGTGAAGTAAAGCTTCAGATGTATTTTGATTTTCATTTCTCTTATTATTTGTGACTTGGAGTAATCTTTCCTAGGATTGTTGGTAATGTGTAGTTTTTTTTTTTTGAGAACTGCTTGTTTATATTCTTTAACACTTATCAACTGGTGAATAACTTTTAGTCTTCTGTGTTTGTGTTAATTCCCTCTATATCTTGGCAGTCAGATTCTTTTCAGAAATGTTTGATACAACCATTCCCCCAAATTTACAATTTCCCTTCTTATCCTAGCTACATTGCTTTTGTTCATTCAGAAACTTTTCAATTTCATATAAATGAAATTATTTTATTTTTTGTGATCACCTCTATGCCTTGATTGGTTATAAATTCTTTCACTTTCCATTGTTTTGAAATGTATTTGATATTAGTCTCTTCTGTTTTTTTTTTGTAATGTGATTTAAAAAAATATTCAGATTTTATAACTATTTTGAGTTTTGAGAATATTGAGATATATTGTGTAAGATGCTGGTCTAAAATAGGTGTCCTTAACCTGTGAGTGTGTGTGTATGTGTGTGTGTGTATGTGTGTGTGTATGTGTGTGTGTGTGTATGTGTATGCTGCACTCCTTTGGCAATCTGGTGAAGCCTATGGACCCATTCTCAGGACAATGCTTTTAAGCTCATAAAATACATAAGATTACCAAGGACATTAATTATAATGAAGTATAATTTAAAAAATTTTAAGTTCATGGACCCTAGGTTTAGAACACCTAGTCTAACCTAATTTCTGCCACATTAGTTTCCAGTTTTTTCTAGCAGTTCTTGTAAAATATAATTCCCCCCCCATGTAGTTTATATTTTAGATTTATTAAACACAGTTTTAGTGAATTCAAGTATTTTTGATTGCTTGCTTTTCTGATCTGTTTCTCTGATCTATTTTCCTATTTTTAAACCAACAACAAATAATTGTGATGATTGATGTCTATGATATATTTTGAAATTTGAAAGTGCTATTTTCTATTATTCCTATTTTTTCATTATTTCCCTTGAGATTTTATATCTTTTTGCTCCTCTGAGTTAATCTTTGTTTAGTCTATAAAACACCTCCTTGGCAGTTTAATTGGTATAGCACTCAATCTGTATGCCAGCTTAGGTAGTATAACCATTTAAGTTATATTGGCATAGTCTAACCTTGTTCATGAATATCCTTACATTTTAAAAAGCGTTCTTTATTTTTTTTAAAGAGTGTTTTGTAATTGCATTTTTTAAGAGTTGAGTATATTACCATGTTTTATGATTATTCTGAATAGAATTTTTAAATTTCTTCTATGGGCATTATTGTTATATGATTTTTTTGAATTTATTTTGCATCCTGATAATTTATTGTAGATGTTAATTGTCTCAATTTCTTTATTTATTCTTTGAGATTTTCCAAGTAAACTCTCAGTTCCTTTGCACACAGGGATAATTTTGTCTCCACTTTGTTAGTGCCTATACTTTTAAGTTCCTTTTCTTTTCTAATTGAAATTACTAGCATTCGAAGAACTACATTAAAGAATAGCTGGGAACAAGGCATACTTGCATTATTTCTGCATTTATTGG
>CM053590.1:120756638-120799666 GCA_028646515.1 Pseudochirops corinnae
CTTTCACATTTCCCATCAAAACTATTATTCAGTCTATTCAGCTTCCTGTACATTTGCCAACCTCAAAACAAGATGGTTCATATCTTTTACTGACTACTTGCTCTGATCATAGAAACTCGCTATAGAAGGGATAAGCAGGGACATCTGACATTCCAAATATGACAGGATAACCATCCTTGGCTCTGTTTAAATTCAGGTAAGGTCACAGATATCCATCCATCCAGTATTAGGTACCACCTCACAGCTAGACTCGGGAATAGGTGGACACATTCCCGTTTCAAAGGAATTTCATGGGCAATTTGCCAGAGGGGTCCTATCGCAGCTGAGACTGCAATTGCCCCTTCGGCCTTTACCAAATATAGACTTCCACCTGTCATCAGTATAGGATCACACTTCCTCCAAGTAGGTTGTGGGGCATTTGATGCAGGCACTGACTTATGTAAACCACCATACCCGGATTCAAACTCCAAACAAAATTTAGTTATGGTCCCAAATGCATTTTTCCTCTCCTCGAACAGCAAGTCTCATTAATCACAGCTCAGAGCCAGTTCTCTTATTTATTCATTTTCCTTATGGCCCTAAGGCCAAAAGCTCTAGATACTTTAGCAAATGAGAGGACCACACTACATCCTACACAATATTAAAGGCAGAAATAATAGCTAAATCATAAGATTATAGATTTAGAGATGGAAGACACTTTATGGTGACCTAGTCACTTTATGGTGACACCTATGGTGACCTAGGACCTAGTCCTTCTTTTTATAGATGAAGAAACTCAGGCCCAGAAAGCTGAGGTGACTTCCTCAGTATGATAAAGATAGCAGTTAGCAGAAGTAGATCCTTTGTCTTCAAACCCAGTGCTCTTTCTGCTTTACCAGTCTGTCTCTCAGAGATATGTTATTTCTTTAAATATCCTTAGATAATTTTTAATAAATTTAAGACACATGTCCTAAGTGGAACTCATTCCCCACTCTACAAATTAGTGCCTTCTCCACATTTCCCTATTTCTATTGAAGACACAGCATCATCTTTACAAATCATTTGAGTTCGCACTCTGAGTTTTCTTTCATTTTCCCCTTTCCATTACCTCCTACATTTGCTCAATTGCCAAGTCTTCTCAATTCTATCACCACAACTTTGCTTGTGTCCATCTGCTTTTCTTTGATTCCCCCATCGTAGTTTAGCTCCTTGTTTCTTCTTTGGATTGCTACAATAATCTTGGAACTATTCACTCTGTTTTGCAAATTCTCCATTTTCCAATTCATCATTTTCCCAATATCCAAAATAATCTTCCTGAATTATAATTGAACGTTTTATTCCCCTGCTTAAGAATAATCTATGGCTGATTATTTCCTCTAGTATAGGGCATACTATAAATTTCTCAGCTTGATATTTAAAGCCCTTCACAAACTGTCGCTAGTCTACCTTTCTTCTTCTTTTTACACATTACTCCTCTTTTATATGCTTTGTTTTCCAGATAGATTGACCAACTCATTCCCTGAATTGAGCATTCTATTTCCTCCTGCCATTATGTCTTTACCCAGGTTACTCCCCTTTCCTGGAGAACTCTCTTTCCTCACCCATCTCTTAGAATTCTTAATTTCCTTCAAGGCTCAGCTCTTGTGCCACCCCTTATAGGAAGACTGCTGTTCTTTCTTTCCTCAAATTATCTTGTATTCACTCACCTTTTTACATGTTGTATGCTGGAGTAGACTCTAAAACTGAAAACAGGCACTGTTTTTCTTTTTTTTGTTGTATCACCAGTGCTTAGTGAAGAATCTTACATATAGTAGGCATTTGCTATATTCATGAATTGAAATAAAATGACTATGTTAGATGCTATGGATTCACAGTCCTTAATCCACAAAGAGCTTGAAGGATACAGCAGCATATTGGCAATCAAGAATGATTCAAGGTAGAGTGTGATCAGGGCAAAAGAGAAATCAAGTCAGAATGTTGTAGGAAAATAGGAGGAAGGGGAGAGAGAACCCTTTTAGCTGGGGCCATAAGCAATTAATTGCTAAATGGGAGAGGTGGTGCCTGACTTAGACCTTGAAAGAAAACATGGCTTTCGTTTGACAGAGAGGAGGAGGGAGAGAGTTTGGGACATAGGGAAACACCTGTACATATGCCCTGAGGTAGAAGAGGGAAGGATGAAATGGGAAACAAGCTAGTTGAGTGGAACATCCTAAAAGTACTTGAAGGGGAGTGATGTAAAATAAGAATGGGATGGTGAGTTGGAAGCAGATTGTGGATGGCCTTAAATACTGCTTTGATCTTTATTTATATTAAAATGTTCTACATAAGGAGAGTTTGTAGGAGGTTAATAAAATCATTAATAATCTGCTTAAGTGGATAGTTACCATGATAGGAGAAATGGTTATTACACTGTTGCATACGGTAGAAAAAACCAAGATTTACATGTTGGAAGAGCTTCTCATTTACATTGTAAGTTATATCACTCTTAATAGCAGCCTAGAGAATAGCTATGTCTGTCTAGTGGAAATATATGTACATTTTTACTCAAGAAGACCATACTCTATTTGGAAAGCAAGCTTCCATTGTTTCTCCTTCTTTCTTTCCTCTTGCCTAATATACACAAGGTTGATCTTCCTACTTAAAATAGTGATAGATACTTATTTATTACTTTAATGTTTGCAAAGTGCTTTGCATATGTCATACGTGCCTCAAAATGACTCTACAGGATAGACATAATTATACCCATGTTTTTTTACACATGTGCCATTATATTAAACATATTTCCACATTGGTCATGTTGTGAAAGAAGAAACAGAACAAAAGAGAAAAACCACAAAAAAAAAAGCAAAAAGTGAAAATAGTATTCTTCGATCTGCATTTTGACTCCATAGTTCTCTAGATGGGGATACCATTATCTATTATGAGTCTTTTGGAATTGTCTTGGATCATTATGGTATTGCTGAGAAGAGCTAAATCTATCAAAATTGGTCATCACATAGTATTGCTGTTACTGTGTACAATGTTCTCCAGATTCTTCTCACTTCACTAAGCATCAGTTCATATAAGTCTTCCCCCACTTTTCTGAAATCCACCTGCTCATTGTTTCTTACAGCACAATAGTATTTTATTACATTCATATACCACAACTTGTTCAGCCATTCCCCAGTTGATGGGCATTCCCTCAATTTCCTTTTTTTTTTTGGTCTCATTTGATACTTTTTATTTTATTTTATTTTTTTAGGTTTTTTTTTTTTATTAAATTGATTTGTTTATTTAGTTTTAGTTTACAAGATTCAGTTCCAGAGTCCCTTGAGTTTCAAGTTTTCTCCCCTCCCTCTCCCCACCTGCCACGGCGGCAAGCAATCAAGTATAGAATCTGTAAGTACTTTCACATTGGACATTAGTCTGGTTTTATAGAAGGGTTATAACCAATGGAGTGGACAATAGGAAAAAGGAAACAAAACCAAACATGGAAAAGAGCGATAGCATGTGGATTGGTTCAGTCTCCATTTAAACTCTGTTCTTTCTAGATCTTTTTCTGGCATTCCCTCAATTTCCAAGTCTTTGCCACCACAAAAAGAGCTGCTATAGATATTTTTGTACATGTAGGTCCTTTCCCCTTTTTATGATCTCTTTGGAATACAGACCTAATAGCAATATTGTTGGATCAAAGGGTATGCACAATTTGATTGCCCTTTGGGCATAGCTCCAAATTGCTCTCCGTAATGGTTGGATCATTTCACACCTCCACCAGCAATGCATTAGTGTCCCAAGTTTTCCACATCTGATTCAACATTTATCATTTTCCTTTTTCTCTAATATTAGCCAATCTGATAGGTGTGAAGTAGGATCTCTGAGTTGTTTTACTTTGTATTTCTCTAATTAGCAGTGATTTAGAGCATTTTAAAAAATATGAATATAGATAACTTTTTGCTGATGAGAAAGAAACTGGGACCCAGAGAGGTTAAGTAAAGTAGACATGAACAAATGAAAGAGAAATCATTTAATGAATGTTTACTATGTGCAAAGTATGATCAGACCACTAGTAAGTGTGAGATGAGATTCATTCCCAAGTCTACTTAATTCTAAGCCTTAGTACTCTTGTTCTGATTGTTTCACCTTGCCTGCCCTCTTCTGTAGAGTTTCTGATAGAATATTCATACCAAAGAAACATGGGACAATTATTATCTAACACCTTCTGGAGAACCCACTATTTTTTTTTCCCTTCCAAATAACTTACCACAGAATTTCATAGCAGAAGGGATCATCTAATTCCTATCTTTCCACTTTCTGGATGAAGAAACTGAGCCCCAGAGAAATTATGAATTGATAAAGGTCACTAACATAGTTAATTAGAGACATGCTTCTGACTCTTTATCAGCATCCTTTCTATTATAGAACACTTCCCTCTCCTCATTCCTTTTCTCCTTTTGTTAGTCTTTCTAGGCATAATTGTATTTACAGAAGTTTGCTGAAATTTAGACAATTCTTACAATGTGCAATTCTTGGTACATAGAATCATATATGAAACTTGCAAAATCTTTTTTAAAGCTTGCTTTTATTGATAGCTTAAAAAATCTCTCTCTCTCATTTCTGAATACATCCCTCTACCTTCTATTACCCAAAGAACAATCTCTTATAGCAAAGATTAAAAAAGAAAGAGTAAAAAAGCAGTTCATTCAAACCAACCAGTACATCAATTATGTGATAGTTTATTCAGTATTCCACACCTACAAATCTCCTAGCTTTGAAGGGAGAGGATGAGAGTAGAGAGGAGGGAAGTATATTTTATCAGCTCTTTTCTGGGACCAAGCATGACCATTATAATTAAATAATTGTTTACTTTTTTTGTTGTTGTTTTTCCTATATTTTGTCATTGCATATATAGTCTCCCTGGTTCAACTTTCTCCACTCTGTTTTATATTTATATATGTCTCCCCATGCTTCATAGAATTCTTTATATCTCTAATTTCTTGTGTTATAATAATATTCCATTGCATTAATGTACCATAATTTGTTTAACAATTCCCTAGTCAACAGGCATCTATTTTGTTTCTAGTTCTTTACTATCATGAAACTGATGCTATAAATAAAAAAAGAAATTCTTCATATTTCTGAGAAGACATAGGGCAGCTCCACCACTATATTTAACATGAATACACTCACACACACATCCTTAGGTATCATACAAAAGAGTATTATGTTAACTTAGCCCCTTGTTTTGTTGCCTCCCATTTTCAAGATCTTATCATTTTTCTGATTTCTCTTATGTAGAGATTTTAAAAGTGTTAGTTCTTGAAACTAATTCAGTAAATAGAGCACAGCAACAAAAAGACGTTGGAAACAGTATACACGTAATAGCTCTACATGGAATAACATGAGCCAGTATCCAGTTCTTGAATATATTTTGCTACGAAGACTTAGAATCACCCATCCGATTTCAGTTCTGTTGACATTCATACCTTTTCTGAAGGCCAGGCTTGGATTTAGTTTGGTAGGAAAATGGCTTGAAGCTAATAATGTAATTAGAGTACTCATTTATTAATTTTCAAAACTGTTTTCCAGCACCTCAAACTGAAGCTGTGCAGCTATGTGTCTGAATACCAAATTGACATTTGTAGGGAGAATAGAAACCATTTCCCCCATAATAGGAATGCTTTGGCAATGGCAGTCACTCTTCTAGACCAAGTGCCTCGTTCCACAGTTTGCTTTCTTTCTAGTGGCTGATACTGATACCTCAGAGGTGTTGACAACGTCCCTCCAGCATTCAGTCTGTTCGTATGGTCTGAAGCACATTTGCCTGACAAGCATAGACATCAATTAAAGGAATAAAACAGCTACTATTTCTGTTGTAGTATATAATAGTTAGGTACAGCAGCTTGACTTTTTAAAACAAAATTATATAAAATCAAGTTTTGGGGAGAAGGACAAATGATATTGCCTGGCACATTTGTCTTCCCACTCAATTTTCTTAACTTGGAGTCCTTATACTGAAAGTCATTTCAATTCACTATGCACTTAAGTACCTATTACATGCTGGGCACAGTGCTGAGTGCTGGACTCTGGGGAAACAAAGACAAAACCAAAATATTTCCTGCCCTCAAGGGGATTACATTCTAGACTTCTTAACCAAACCTAATAGAAGGAATATAAAGAGTTGGTATGATTTAGGGGACAGGTTACCTGCTTTTAATGTTGTTGGCAGAAAGAGCCTGGAGTAGAAGCCTTAGGTTTAAATCCTGGATCTGATATTTATTGGGTATACCACAAATCATTTTATGCTTCCTCAATTTCCGTTCTTTATCTGTAAAATGTTGTTGTTATTCAGATGTTTCAGTTACGTCCACATCTTCATTACCCTGTTTGGGATATTCTTGGCAAAGATATTGGAGTGTCTTGCTATTTCCTTTTCCAGTTCCTTTGACAGATGAGGAAACTGAGGCAAACAGGATTAACTGACTTGCCCAGGGTCATACAGCTAGTAAGTGTCTGAGGCCAGATTTGCATTCCAGAAGATGAGTCTTCCTGACTCTAGGCCAGGTACTCTTAACTATTATGCCATCCTGCTGCCCTGTCTGTAAGATGGAGACCTTAAATTGAGATCTCATATTTTTTTGCATGAAGAAAGCACTAATAGAAGGAAATTGTTACATAAAGGTGTGTTTATTCTACTGTTACTATGTCCCTGATGATGTTCCCAAAGTATTTTTTAGAAGATGAAATCAAAGTTAAAAGAAAAACTTTGTGCTGTTAATGTAAGGAGCCAAGTTACCCATGGGAGAAAGATGCGCTGGGGAACAGACTTTGTCACTTGGAATGGTGGAGTTGTTTGATTTGATTTTTAAATGAATGTGCTAATCTTAAAATGTTTCAGTCTCTTTTAAATTTTCATTCCCCCCAAACCAAGCAAACAGAAAAGAAAATCAATGATCCTACAAGTTTGTGTTTTAACCTGTGTGAATTTCATTGTGAATGACGAACATGTAGAGTTTACAATGGAAAAGCATTAGTAATGCTTTAAAATCATACAGCAAAATAATCTTGGCAAGCCTTATGATATGTTTGATATGCATTACCATATGGGCTTAGAGACGGAAAAGATGTCAGAGGTCAATCAACATTTTAATGTATTTGTCCAACAAATAGTACTACTTGGTATGGAGGGAAAAAGTGCTTTGCTCTGGGTGTCAGAAGGCTTCCTTCCTAGACCTGCCTCTGCTTCTGTCTAGCTGTGTGACACTTTCACTTGCTGAACCTCAGTTTCCCCATGTGTAAAGGTAAAGATTTGTCCTAGATATGTTTTAAGTCTCTTCCAGCTCCAATATTGCATGATTCTAAGTATTTTTTTCATATTTACCCACTGGTTCTGTGCATAGGCCTGTGTATAATGGGCATACCTAGAAAGATGTAAAGCATGGGGTCACAGCCATGTGTCCTAGGAGCAGGTGTTTGCCCATATGGCACTCTTGAATTAGCTGGTGCAGAAATTATCTAAGCAGATGAAAGCAGAAGCTTATGACAATTCTTTCCAGAGACAGATTTTAAAGAACAGACAAGAAATTCAGCCCAGGACAGACCTAGACAGAACTTGTCCAATGGGAGCAGAATGGATGCGATGAACTTTGGAGGCCACTTCTAGCCTTACATTTCTGTGATTGAAGATTCAGAGGAAGTCCAGTAGTCCTCATAGGATTATGATTGTGAATCATCCATTTAGAGCTGAAAGGGACCACACAGGCTAGCTGGTCCAGTCCCCACACATTATATAGACAAGGGAAATGAAAGAAGGGAATAAACATTTATCAAGCATCATTTCATTTGATAGGCACTATTACTATCATTGCTTTTACAATTCAGGAAATTGAGGCAGATAGTAAGTGTGTGAGGCCAGATTTACACTCAAGTCTTCCTGACTCCACCTGGTGGTATAGGGGATAGAGTTCTGAGCTTGGAGTCAGGAAGACTGCCTTTCATGAGTTCAGTTCCAGCCTCAGATACTTACTAGCTGTGTGACCCTGGGCAAGTCACTGAACCCTCTTTGCCTTAGCTCATCTGTAAAATGACTCTGAGGAGGAACTGGCAAACCACTCCAGTATCTTTGCCAAGATAACTCCAAATGGGGTCACAATGTGTTGGACATGACTGAAATGATTGAACAACAACTTCTTGACTCCAGACCAGTTCTTTATCCACTGTGCCCTCTAGCTGTATAGCGCCTTGTCCAGAGTCCCTCAGCTCCTCAGTGACAGAGCCAGCACGTGAACACTTGTTTAGCAGTACTTTGCAATGACTAATATGGAAATGTTTTACATGATTGCACATATATAAGCTGTATCTAATTGCTTACTCTCTCAGGATGGGGGAGGGGAGAGGAGGGAGGGATAGAATTTGGAATTCAAAACTTTTTAAAAAAATTAAAAATCATTTTCATATGTATTGAGAGAAAAATAAACTATTATATATTAAGAAAAATAATATTTTACTTTTAATCAACTTGAAGTTAAGAGGTAGTTTGAATATGCTGTGGGCTTTTATCTTAAGACGGTTTTAGATATAAAGTTATTACCTTTGCTAGTTTTAGAAATGGACTTTGCCTTTTCTGTGTTTCTCTAGACTGTGTCACTTCCTGATCAGAACTTATTCTGTAATATTTTTTACTTGCTATGTTATTGTCACGTTTTGTTATTTCACATCATAGTCATCATCAGACATTTATTGACGTACTTTGATGAGCCAAGTGGAGGGGGGAGACTGGGTGTGTTATTTGTTCTTTCCAGATTGTAAGCAATTTGAGTGGAGGAATGATGTTTCTTCTTTGTCCTGCATTCCTCACCACAGCTTTGTCTCCCCACCCCAAGTAATAAGACTTAATACAGCATGGGGCACTGTATATAACAAATGCTCCGTATTTGTCTATTTTCCTCTCTGAAAGATGAAGGGGGAAAAGTCCTAATTCTCTTTTTTTCTTGCTATAAGCCATTTGTGTAGTGCATTTCTTCAGTGTTGTGGAAACCAGGGTGGATGATTAAATATTTTTCTCCAAATTTATTAGAGTGACCCTAAATTCAGAATGCACATTACCACAAACTTCCCAGGACAGAATAAAGGCTTTGAACTGTGAGAAGAATGTATAATAGCAGCATGGGAATCTGGCAAACAGTACTCTTTTTGTCCTCTTTAGCTATAGGGGACATAATGTAAGGAAAACAGGATCACACAGGGTTAAAAATGACCTTAAGTGTGAATGAAGATGAAAAGGAAAATCCAGTTAGGACAATGAGAACAGAGAGCTAGGTAACAGGAACCAGTAGGTAGTGCCAACTTTTCAATTTTCTCATAGAATTGTAAATTTGGAATTAAAAGTGACCTTAGACATTTAATTCAACCCCTTATAAATGAAGAAATGGAGACCCAGAGAGTTGAATGACTTGTCCAAAGTCACACAGTTAATAGAGCCAGGGATCAGACCCAGGTTCTCTGATCTCAAATAAATTACTTTTTCCTTGGTTCTCTTAGCAAAGATTTTATTACTTTTTAAAGCAGAGATTCTCAACTTGGGATTTGTGAACTTGGTTTTTTAAAAAAAATTTTGATAGCTATATTCCAATATAATTGGTTTCCTTTGTATTTTATTCATTTAAAAACATTATTCTGAAAAGCAATCTATAGACTTAACCAGACTGCCAAAACATTCCATGACATAAAAAGATGAAGAATCTTTGCTTTCATGATATTGATTTCTTTCCCAGTAACTTTCTCTCTATTCTACTTTTACTCATGCTGTCCCATATGATCTTGAACTTTTGCCCATTAAAATCCTTTCTATCCTCTTTTGTTCAGCTCAGACACCATATTTTTATGGCATCTTTTCATAATTTCTCAATTAAAAGTCATTTTCCATAGCCTTTTTTAAACCTCTCCTCTCTACTTATAATCTAACTTGAATTATACTAATTTTATGTATCAATCCTATTTCCCTAACTAAATTATAAGGTCCTTGAAGTCAAGGGTCTTGTTTTAGCCCTCCCCCACTCCAACACCTAAATGTAGACTGTAGGTACTTGAATATTTGAATTAAATAAATGAATTAAGTCAATCCACAAACCTTGAGGGAATAAGACTTTAACAAGTAGAGGTGAGGTAGTGCATTCCAGGCATGAGAGAAAGTCTGTGTTCATGCCCATAGGCAGGAGCTGAAATTTTGACTTTGGCACATAACTACTAGTCTAATTTGGCTGCAACTGGAAATAGGGGGAGGGAAGGTTTTTCAAAAATTAAGCTCTCAGACCATAACAGAAGATGAAGGATACAATTCTGGTTATATATTGTACAGTTGAGCTTTCAGGTAAAAGGGAGCCAATGACTATGTTCTCTCTGGGCTTTTACCATTCATTCAATTTAATTCCTTTGGAAAGTTAAGAGAATTAGTGGCAATCAGATATAGGGAGGCTGGCACATTTCCTTGCTTGTTACAGAATACTTCATTCTTCTTTTGCTTTCTTAGAGAAGGAAAGCCATTTTGGGGACAAGCTTTGTCAAGAAAGCATGGTTTGACATAGGGCCCAGTATCAAGAGTTATGCGATTTTAGGACAGATGAGGGATGCGGGAATATTTTTCAGAAAGAATTGCATAAGAAAAACTAATGGGAGAGGTTTTAAGAACGCACTGCTTGACTCAGACTTTTAAAAATCTTCTTTAAGAATGAGTGATACGTGCATACCCTTTGATCCAGCAATGCCACTGCTAGTTCTGTTTCCCAAAGAGTTTTAAAAAAATAGGGAGGTGGAGGATTATGGGGAGATAGTGGAGTAGGTCAGAAAATTCTGAGCTCTCACAGTTTCCCCCCACAAAAGAGTTAAAATAACACCTTAGGGTGAACAAAATGTGGGTGTAGATAAATAAGAACAGGGGCACAATCTGGATCTTTCTGGGGCGATTTGAGAAGATCTGAAGAAAAATCCCGGCATAAGATTTGGTCCCTGTGAAGAGTAAACACCTCCAGGCTAGTTTCTGTTTTAACAAGTGGCAAGTGAGTTGGTTTGAGTTTGAGAGGCTGCTTCCTCCCCAGCCACAGGAACTTTTACTCCTGGGATGGTGAGGGGAATTGGGCGTTTTAACCCAGGAAGATCTAGGGAATATCTGCTGACCAGGAATGCCAGACCCAGCTGTGCTACAAAGAGCAGCAGGGGTGAGAAGGAACCAGCACACGCCCAGTGAGTGCAGAAGCAGTGGGGCAGAAGTCCCTGGCTGTGGGCACTTCCAAGAGGTTGGAGGTTTGGCTTTGGTTATAGAGGGAAGAACTGAAGGTCTAGGCCGCCAAGAGGCAGCATTTCCCCTGCCCCAAGGCTAAAGGTGATTATAAAAATTAAGCTATTGCCACCAAAAAAATGCACAGACAAAGGAGAAAGAATCTAATCATAGAAAACTATTATGGGAATAGAGATGACTGGGGTTCATCTTCAGAGGGGGATATTGAAGTAAAGAAACTCCCGAAGAGTAATATCAAATGGTCACCTGCCCCAAAAGAATTCATAGATCTTTAAAAAAGACTTTAAAAATCAAATGACAGAGATCAAGGAAAAACTAAAAAACTAAAAGAATAAAAATAATCCAAGAAAAACAACAAAGTTATGAAAGGAAAGTCAACCAATTAGAAAAGGAAATAGAAAATGTTAAGGAAGAAAATGAACCTTGAAAATTAGAATCGGGCAATGTGAAGCCAGTGAAATTATAAGAGATCAAGAAATAAATAAAATATGAAGAATGAAAAATTAGGAGAAAAAGCAAACAATCTTATAAGAAAAATGAAGAATGGATCAAGAAAAGAAAATATAAAAATAATCAGACTAAGTGAAAGTTATGATTTAAAAAACCCAGTCTTGGTACAATAATATAAGAAATAATTAAAGAAAATTGTCTTGAAGTATTAGAACAAGGGGAGAAAGTAGGAATGGAAAACAAAGTCTATCAATCACCACTTGCACTGGGCTGAATAGCTAGTCAATGTCTGAGGTTGGTGCTCTATCTACTGTACCCACTAGCTGCCCCAGGCTTCTTTTTTTAATCCTTTGAATTCCACATTTTGGAGTGGATCAGTGGTCTGCTCTAAGAGACATCCCTATGTTGAACTGGACCAACAACAATACTTTTATATCCTTATGGAAGTAATGTTCATGTGATTTTAAAACTAGAAGGTAGGCAGACACCTTAATTAATCCAATAAACATTTATTAAGTAGCTTCATACACTAGAAAGACCAATGACTTAAGAGTCAGAAGACCTTGATGCAAAACTTGCCTCAGACATTACTTTTATGATGTTGGGTGAATTACTCAAATTTGGTTCCCTTAACAGTAAAATTAGGGAATTAAATCACCTGATATAAGAAAATCCCTTCCAACTCTGGATCTGTGGTTCTGTAATCTCTACTTATTGCAAGGTGCCATGCCACTAATTGGGGATGAAATACAGAAATGAAATAGTTACTGCCATCAAGGAGCTTATGTTCCATTGGCATCTGTCTCTCAGATCATTAAATACACCCCTGTCATTTTGCAGATGAAGGGTGCTACCCAATCTAGTACTACTAGACAACTCACAATCATGGGTTGCAAGTGGGTCCCAAGGGGAGTGACTACTACATAAGGGGGTTCCAAGTGCTATGTGCATCCTAACTCCTAAAATCATACCCCGTGAGTCGCACTGGTGCATTTACCTTTATAGCTAAGATTGGAGCAGCTAAATGATGCAGTAGATAGAGCACAGGGTTTGGAATCAGGAAGATCTGAGTTCAGATTTGTCCTTAAACACTTACTAGCTGTATAACTCTAGGCAAGTCACTTAATCCTGTTTCCCTCAGTTTCCTTATCTGTAAAATGAGCTTGTAAACTACTTCCGTATCTTTGCCAAGAAAACCAAATGGGATCGTAGTCAGACACAACTGAAATGAATAAACAACAACAACAAAGGCATTTATTGAGATGGCATAATAAGATAAGTTGCTATAACTCTCTCCTCTCCTAACCTGGGGCATACTCTCCTACAAATACACATGACATTGGTGGGAAAAGTAGGCACATACATAAAAATATGCTGGCAGTTAGGTATTCTTGTAAACAATACAGGTAGTCAATACAATTGACATCTCCAGAGTACTGATGTCCTTTCTTTTTTTGTGGTCTCCTTGTACTTCCCCACCCCAACTCAAGTGAAGTTCTTGGGCAGGTTCTGTTCTAGGTTCTCTGGTTCTGCTTCTCTATGAAGTTTGACTTCTAACTGCAAGAGCTAATTCTCTTTTGAATACTTAGTTGGTTCTCTTCTTTGCTGCCAAGGGTCATTATCCTTGGAGGTGCTTCCACCGATAGATTCCTTGATTCCCTCATCATATTAGTTTACTCATTTTCACTCTTAACTTGCTGGGCTTAATTCTCCTCTTTAATACATAGCTGACTCT
Source organism: Pseudochirops corinnae (assembly GCA_028646515.1). Lineage (NCBI taxonomy): Eukaryota > Metazoa > Chordata > Mammalia > Diprotodontia > Pseudocheiridae > Pseudochirops > Pseudochirops corinnae. Next base: position 120,770,072 of record CM053590.1, read on the forward strand.
TTTCTCTATTACCAAAAGCTGCTTTTCTCATAGTTGTACCATTGACTCTCTGTGCTTCTTTCTAGATGTGATATTTCCATAATACATACAGCTCTGATGCAGAATTCTGTGGCTAATATTGAGGGGAGAAAGGGAGAAATATAATCTTCCTCCGGATGCCCTTTAGTAGAGCACCAGAAAAAAAGACAAAGAGTGATCCTCTCTCAAGAGTTGAAGTCTTTCCTCATAAACTGGCTGTCCTCTAGACTACCAAGCATCACCTTGAGCTCTCCTGCCTTGACTGTTTCCAGAGCTGAAAGTCTTATTTTAAAAAAATTCTTATTCTGAATTTCACAAATACCAACAAACATGAACATTTCCCTATATAAAGAAAAACAGAAAAATATCATCTATGAAACAATACATCTCTATTATATACAAGTTGCTTTTTCAAAGTATGTAATCAATTCAACACATTAGTTCCAAAGTTTTCTGTCTCCCTCAGAATTTCTTTGTTTTCTTCTTTGCTTTGCTTTTTGAAAGGTCACTAGTATTAGGAACTCAAGACCACATTTATACCATGGGTGTTTGTTAGAGTCCCTTCTTTTCTTAATTTTGTGAACAGTTTATGTAATATTGGAGTCAATTATCCTTTGAATATTTGGTAGAAATTGCTTGCAAATCCATCTGGCCCTGAGATTTTCTTCTTTTGGAAGTTTGTATTTTGGATTGCTTGATTTCTTTTTCTGGTGTTGTATTACTTAAATTTCTGGGTTTCATTAATGTGAGTATTGAATATTTTTATAAATGTGCATTCATTCCATTTAAGTTACCATTTTGTTGGCATATAAATGGGCAATATAGGTTTTAATAGTTTCCTTTAGTTCTTCTTTATTTGTTATAAATTCTCCTTTTTTTCATATTGGCAATATAATTTCTCTTTTCCGTTTAACAACTAGACTAGCTTTTGGTTTGTTTATTTTATTAGTTTATTTTTAAAAATATAGGTACTAGTTTGTTGAATTCAGTGGTTTCTTTGCTTTTGCTTCTGTTAATCTTTTCTCTGATTTTTAGAATTTCTATTTTAATGTTGGACTTTTTTTGGTTTTTGCTTTTCCTTTTTTAGTTGGATGGAAAACCATTGATTTGTCTTTTTTGTTGATGAAAGTATATATATATATATATATGTATATATATATATATTTTTTGTATACACATATATGTATACATACACATCTGTGTATACATACACATCTGTGTGTATGTATAGTCCCCTAAGAATCACTGTGACTATTCCAAGAATTTTGGTATGTTTTCTAATTGTTGTTAATTTTCTTTGAAGAAATTGTCTCTTATTTTTATTATTTGTTCTTTGATCTACCAATTCTTAAGGACTATTTGATTTTTGTTTGTATTTTTGTACCTTCTTCAAAATAGTTATAATTTAATTGCTTTGTCCTAGCACGTGGTCAATTTTTGCACGTGCCACATGCATCTGAGAAATACAGATACTTTTTATTCCCATTTGGAAATCACCAGGGATGTATCATTTCTAATTTTTTCCAACATTTAATTCAATTCTCTAACTTCTTTCTACTGAAGCATCATAAATTCTACTTTAGCTACTTTCTGTAACTCTGGATCAGTCCTTCATCTTTCAACTGTGTTTCTTGTAACCGATATATTGTTGGATTTTGCTTTCTATACCATTTCTGCTTATACTTTACATTTTATAAATAAGTTCATCCTATTCTTATCCACAGTTATTCTTGATTGTGGATTACACTCCATCTTATCCTGTTAAACTTTTCTCTTTTTTTGTTCATATCCCTTCTACGAAGAATTGTCTATGCCTAACTCTTTACAAAGAAAAAGATGAAAGAGTAGTGTGGTCATAACTAGTGATCTGTAACTGAAGAGATGTACTTCCACTCACTGCCTCTTCTCTCTTCTTGCCCATACCCTGATGACCTGTTCTTACCCTTTCTTTTTTCTTTTAATTCTTATTCACAATTCTTTGCACAAAATTGAAGTCTGTTTTTCTTGTGACTATTCTCTCCCTGATTCTGTCCTCCTTACTCCTTTCTATTGAATTTAATGTATTTTCACACCAAAATCTTAAATAAAACATGTGTGTTCAACTGTCCTTTGCCTATTTCAGATAAGAATGAGATTTGTATAATTTCTGATTCCTCTACCATTCCTCTATGTACAATATTCTTCTCAAGTACTCTATGAGAACTATAAATTTTCATCTCCTTTTTCTTCCTTCCCTTATATATTCCTCTTTTTTATATGTATTTCCTCCTTTTTAAGATCCTCAAAACAAAACAAGGTCCTCTGTCTTAATTCTCTCTCTGGCTCTTGAAGACATTAGGGTTCTACACAGTCAGTTGTTTCTTCACCTCCAGTTTGAATGTAAGTGCCTAATCAGCGTATAATCCTTTCTTATTGCTCAGATATATTTACTGTTGTAGCTTTTCTTGGTTCCTGTGTTTGAATTTTAAAGTTTCTACTCAGCTTTTTTCTTTTAATTTTTTTTTTGCATTTTTGAAATTCTTCCATGACAATAAAGGTTCTTGTTTATCCTGTAGTATGTGTATAGGCTTGTAGAGTAAATTATTCTTGGTTGTAAACTTTTATCTTTTTTTTGAATATTGTATTCTAAATTTTTTTTTTTATCATTATAGTAGTATCTACCAACTCTTATGTGATTCTGACTGTGCTTCTTTGCTACTTAGACTCTTTTCTTACAATTTTTTCTTTGACCTGGAAGCTCTAAATTTTAGCAGTAATGTTTACTAGGAGTTTCCATCAATTTTTTAAAAATGAAGTTGAGCAGTGGATTATTTCCCCTGCTCCCACTTTTGCTTTCTATTCCAACAGATCTAGGGAGTTTCCATTTATTATTTCTTGAAATAATAAGTTTTTTGTTTTGGAGGTTTTGAGATGTCATTTCCTTATTAATTTTGGTTATGGCTTTCAGTGTCTGGTGATTCTCAAGTTATCTTTCCTTGACCTCTTTTCCAGGTCAGTTCTTTTTAATAGTATATATTTTATATTTTCTTCTACCTTTTCAATTTTTGGATTTTGTTCTAATATTTCTATTTGTTCCATTCCAGTTTTCAGGGAGTCTCTTACTCCAATAAAATTTTGTACCTTAAGTTCTAAACTATCTATTCTCTTTCCAATTCTTTCCTTCAGAGTTCTTTTTTCATTTGTAAATAAACATTTACTCTCTTCATTTTTTCCAGATAGTCTTGTAGCGAAGCCACAATTTTCTCTGAGGTTGTGTAGTTGTTGAGTAGTTGCTATTTTCTTCTCAGTTTGTCTTTGGGGTATCTTTGGATTCACACTCCATAGTATTTCTTTATATTGTTTGATGTCTTCTGTTTGTTCATATCTCTAGTACCTGATTTGGAATTTTGGGTTAGGGCTACAAATCCTGTACTCTTGGATAGGGTCATTGGACTTGAGTGTTCTGACCTTGGTTTCCTGTGTCCTTGCTGCAGGTTCTCATTTCCCTGTGTGTCTGCTCTGAGTTCTGCCAGATTTCAGCTCTCCTCTCCCACCATTTTTCAGGTTTAGAACCCTGAGTTTTCTAGTATCTTTTGTAGAGTCTGAGGTTGACTGGTGTGAACTTCCTTCTAGTATCCTCGGGGCTTTCCAGGCTAAGTGCTGGAATTTGGCATCCCACCCTGTATCTGTAAATCTGGGGTCATATTATTGTGGATGTTGACTGACCTTGGAACTTCCTTGTGTGAGAACTACCGTCTCTACAGAACTGTAGTCTTTCTGCCCCTAAGTACAGAATGCTGTCAGCTTCAGGAGAGGCAGGATGATTTCATATGATGAATACTGGATTTGGAGTTACATGACCTGGGTTTTGCCAGTTTCTACTTGTGTGACTGTGGGCAAGTCACTTTCTAAGGCTCTGTTTCCTCATCTGTAAAATGAGGAAATTGGACTAGATGACTTCTAAAGTTCCTTCTGACTCTACAAAATCTGACCATCCTATCTTTTATAGGAAGCTTTTCCAATTCCTCTTAATCCTAGTACCTTCCCTTTGTTGAATATCTCTCATCTCTCCAGTATATATAGTTTGCTTGTAAATAGTTGTTTGCATATTGTCTCTCCCATTAGATTGTGAGTTTTCTGAGAGCAAGGACTATCTTTTACCCTTTATATTTCCAGCACAGTGCCTGGCACTTAGAGGGTTTAATACCAGTACATATTTAATACATTGTAGTTCTTAATAAATGTTTATTTACAAATCGACTGATTCAGTGGACCATCTCTCATTCATCCTAGAAAGCTTCTTGTTTATTTGTAAGTGCTTACGTTGACTTTCCTTACAGGATCCTTTTTGCGGAGATCCTTAGATTTTCTTTTTATGACGTTCTGAACTGGATACAGGAACTTAATAGAGTTTTTCTTTAGATTTCATGATCATTATTTGGTCTGTGCTCTTTTTTGATATCTCTTTCTAAAGTACTTGTCAGAGCTATTATTCTTTGACACTATTCATGCACCCATCTTTACTGGAACTCTATATGATTGTTTTTTTAAAGGCCACTTACGTCATGGCTAATCTTTGGGAAGTAGGTCCTGACCAGCTCTCTCTGCATTTCCCTACTACATAACCATTTGCCATCCACTCAGAATCGCCTTTGTTAACTCAGTCATAGGATAGACATGGGAAGGCTACACTGAACATTTAATGAAAGGAAATCTATGGTATTGTCTGCATATAATGTTGCTGATTGCATGAAGATATCTTTTTCTACAGAGAATCAAAGGTGATGTGTGGGGTTGCTTTGTTCTAGAATCCCACTTTTGTTAGAAAATTAATTTAAATGAAAAGATTAAGAGGAGTAAGTCAATTTACTTTTTTAAAGTAATATTAATTTATTTAAACATTCCTTTTTCTAAGTTCGAGAGTCTTTTCCTTTGTTCCACCCCTTACCCACGCATTGTGAAAGCAAATGAGATAATATTAATTATACAAGTAGAATCATGCAAAACATATTTCCATATTAGCCATATCACAAAATAAAACAAAAAATAAAAAAGCAAGAAAATTATACTTCAATTTGCACTCAGAATTAATCGGTTCTCTCTCTGGAAGTGGATAGCATTTTTTCATCAGGAGTCCTTTGGAACTGTCTTGGATCAGTATGTTGATCAGAATACCAAAGTTGTCAGTAGATTATCATCATTATATCATTACTGTTACTGTGCACAATGTTTTTTTCACTTCATTTTTGCATCATTTCATATAGGTCTTGCCATGTTTGTTTTTTCTGTACCCCTGCCATCATTTTTTATAGCCCAGTAGTTCTCCATTACAATCATATGTCACAACCTGTCCAGCCATTCCCCAACTGATGAACATCCCAAAATATCCAATTCTTTGCCACTGCAAAAAGTGCTGCTAGAAATATTTTTGTACTTATAGGTACTTTTCCTTTTTCTTTGATCTCTTTAGGATACAGACTTAGTAGTGGTATTGCGGGATTAAAGGGTATGTACAGTGTTGCAACACTTTGGGCATAGTTGCAGATTGTGGTTGGACTGGTTCATAACATCAACAACATTCATTAATGTACCTGTTTTCCCTCATCCCTGCCAGCATTTGTCATTTTTTGATAGGTGTGAGGTGGTAGCTCAGAATTGTTTAATTTGTCTTTTTCTAATCAATGATGATTTAGAGCATTTTCATAATACTATAGACAGCTTTGTTTTCTTCTTTGGAAAATGGCCTGTTCATATTCCTTGACTGTTTATCAATTGTGGAATGGCTTTTACTTTTATAAATTTGACTTAATTTTCAATATATTTCAACGAAAGAGGCATTTACATTTACCAGAGAAACCTACTATAATTTTTTTTATCATTTCATTGTTTATGGTACTTTTTATCTTAGCAAAGTATAGTTTTTCTGATTATCATTTAATTAGGTCTGGTTTTGCTTTTGCTTTATCTGAAATCATGATTGTTACCTCTACCTTTTTTTGCTTCAGCTGAAGCATAATCAATTCTGCTCCAGTCCTTTATTTTTAACTCTGTGTGTATCTTTCTTGTTTCAAGTGTGTCTTTTGTATATGTCATAGTGTTAGAATATGGTTTCTAGTCCATTCTTCTATCTGCTTCTATTTTATGAGTTAGCTCATCCCATTCACATTCACGGTTATTACTGACTGTGTATTTGTCTCCATCCTATTTCCTTATCAAGTAAGATAGATTTCTAGCCCTGTGTGTGTGTGTGTGTGTGTGTGTGTGTGTGTGAATTCTTTTCTCTTTGAACCAGTTTTTATGAGTGTGAGGTTTATGCATTGTCCACCCCATCCCCATTTCTCCCTTTACTATAAAAGCTCTTCCTTGGATACCTCTTTTATGTGAGAAAATTATCCAGATTCTTCCTTTCTCCCAGTGCATCCCTCTTTCTCCCCTCTATGTTTTTTTAAAAGATAATCTCACTATAATTGACAAGCACCCATGCCCTCTGTCTGTGTAGACTCCTTCTACTTCCCCAATAATGATAAAGTTCTTAGGAGTTAGTGTATCATCTTCTCATATAGGGATGTAAACAGTTTACTTTATTGAGTCCCTTATGATTACTCTTTTATATTTACCTTTTTATGAATTTGGGTACTGCCTTACTAGCCATGTAATCCTAGGCAAATTCCTTTACTTGTCTGAGTCTGTTTCCACATCTGTAAAATGGGAAGAAAGAAAATAACCCGTACCACTTGCTGTTCAGAATTGTTATGAAGTTCAAAGGAAATGATATATGTAGAGGGCTTTGGAATCATAAAGTACTATATAAATGCCTGCTACAATCAATGTTGGTGGTCCATATTGACCATACTCAAGCAATGAAAATTTTGACTGTGCTTGTATAATGTATAACAATTTGGTAATATCATTAGAATTTGTTGTTCAAAACTGGCAATCCTGTTTCTAGTCCCAAGGATGTCTCAGTGTCCCTCTTTGTTACCATGCCTAGAGATCTAGAGTCCTACACTGCCTGTTCCTCTTGGTGGTATTATTTTCATGCATTATAGACCACAATGTTTATGTGAATATCCTTGTGGTTATTTATTTCTTCCTGTATCACTTTCCTCTGTTTATTATTTTTTTCCAAAGAAGTGCCAAAATGCTGTTACCATACACCCTTGGAGCTGTTCCTGCCCAACATTTTACTTACTCTTATAACAAAACCAGAGGATTGGATGGAAGGAGTAACAGATGCCATAATTGTTGCACAAGTGACCAGTGACTACAGGATCCCACAATTGTTTTGTTCAGCCTATGTGGAAGATATTACTATCTCCTCAAGTTGTTTCCTAAACTGAGAAACTAAATCTAGCTTGGTATTGTGGGAAAATTTTAGGCCTATATAGTAAACTTTTATGAACTAAGAAATGGAGAGAAATTGGATCAGAGATTTGGCCGATTGTTCCAGAGTGTTAGCACAGCAGGAAAGGTAACTCAATGAAACAGTGAAGGAAGAGCCATATTTGTGGCAGTAGAGAACCTGGTGGTCTTGGCCACTGTAGGGCCACCTGTACTTAGCTTATTTGTGTAGGAGAAGCAAGGGGAACATTGCTGGTAGAACTGTTACAAACAATCCCCTTCTGGCATTCTTTTAAGGGTGGGAGCAGTTCCCAATGGCACTGATTGAGCAGATAGCTTCCTGAAGTTATAAAAAGTTCATCAAATTGGCTTTCCTTCTTAAATGGAACCCCAACAAGGGCAGAAGTTCTGGGGAATTAATTTGGTAATAATAACCTTACTAATTCCTTCATGCCTTGGTGCTGTTCTTTTGTTGCCCTGCTATGTTAACATAAAGCGGGATGTTCCAGTATTTGCCAAGCTGTCTCCCTATCAGAAAATAGAAGGGAATATCATAGAGGGAGGCAGAAGAATAGGCTTTAATAGTTTGCCTCTGCAAACATACTAGTTAAGGAGATTGCATCCAATAAGTATTTTTTAAAAATTAATTTATTTTAAACTTAAATAGAAAATGAGAAAAGAATATATATATGAATGTTCATGTTTATGTAGATGTGTATATGCACATACATACACCTATGTACTTAAATACATACATGCACATACACAGTCATATATACATACATATACAAATATAGACATATACCTACATACACATACATATACTTAGATATCTATAATCATACTCATTTATGGACATACACATTTATTTGCATCTATGTAAAACCATACTATACTTGTTTGTCCTCTCTTTTTCTGAGGGTGGGTTGCTTCTTTCTTCATATCTCCAAGTCGTTCCATATTTTTCTCAGTTTACCAATTCATCATTTTCTATGCCATAACAATAGTCTAACCTTACACTGTCTACCAGTAAGTCTTTATTAGTTCCCTACTCTGTACTAGGCCCTGGGGATACAAATACAAAAGAATAAAATGACACCTACTTCAAGGAGCTTTCCATTCTTGTGTCTGCACTTTCTAATATGTTTAGCACTTTTAGAATTTTAATTCAGGAATTTAGAGGGATACACAGTTATTTTTCAAATGGAATCTTATTCAACAAGCATTTATTAAGCATCTATTGTATACCAGGCATTGTTAGATTTGAGGGACACAATGATAAAATGAAAAACTTATCCCTGCCATCAAGGATCATATCTTCTCTCAGTGGATTATCACATGTTGACTGATAAGTATATATCTTTTAATTTTTTTCTTTTTTGCTTTTTGGAGGGGGGAAGGCAGGGCAGTTGGGAGTTAAGTGACTTGCCCAAGGTCACATGGCTAGTAAGTGTTAAATGTCTGATGTCAGATTTGAACTCAGGTCCTCCTAATTCCAGGGCTGATACTCTATTCACTGTGCCACCTAGCTGCCCCTTGATAAGTATATATCAAGGACCAGGAAAGGCTATATGTTGGAGGTGACACATAAGCTGAGCCCTAAAAGAAGGGATTCTAAGAGGAAGAAATGAGGAGCAGTGGGGGAGAGCATGGAGATGGGAGATGCAACACAAAGCCTGTTTGGTTGGACCTGAAAGTAGGTGAAAGGGAGTAATGCACAATTAGCCTGGAAAGATAAGCTAGTCCAGATTTGGAAGGAATTTAAATGCCAAGCTGAGGGCTCTGTATTTTATCCTACATGTAATAGGGAGTCACTGAAGGATCTTGAGCTGGAATATAATTAGACTTATGCTTTAGGAAGATTGTTTTTTGAAACGTATTGTTTTTATAGTATGCTTGTGTATACTTGTGTGTGTGTGTCTGTATACACACATATATACTTTTAAAAATTAAATACTAAGAATCTCCATTCTAAAATGAAAACCAGATCAATTGTAGCAATTCAGCATATGACTAGAATGCATACACCATCACATTTCCTTCTACCTCCTCATTATTATAATTGTTCATCTCATTGCTCATTTCACACTGATATAGCATCATAAAATGTACAATGTTTTCTCATAATAATCTTATGAGGTAGGAAGCATAAACGTTCTCTTCTCCATTCAGTGAACCAAAGCTTTGCCTTACATTGGTTTCACCGTAACTGAATTTTCTCTTGGAAACCTCTTATAGAGTATATATATTTTTTGAGATTTCTCCTGGAAACCTCAGAATTTGGCTTCTTGGTTGCCCCATCAAAGGTAAAAAGGATCCCCACATCCCAGTTATTGCGAAGAAGCTAATGAGACATTGAATCTGGAATAGACTTTATTTAACTTGGAACAGACTTTATTTAACAGCTAGGTGGCACAGTGATAGAGTACCAGGCTTGGAGTCAGGAAGTCTCATCTTCGTGAATTCAAATCTGCCCTCAGACACCTACTAACTGTGTGACTGTGGCAAGTTATCTGACTCTGTTTGCCTCAGTTGCCCCATATGTAAAATGAGCTAGAGAAGGAAATGGCAAACCACTCCAGTAACTTTGCCAAGAAAACCTCAAATGGGATCATAAGGAATTGGACACAAATTATTTAACCTACAAAAAAATATCACACGCATGAGTTGCATGTGCACCCATAAGCCATCAAGACAATTTCTGTTTCTTTAGTGGGGGATGAAGGGACCTCCATCTTCCCCAGAGAGTAATGTAGCCCTCTAGACTTATATAGAAATACTTTAGATTCTCCTCTCTCTCTAAAGGAGAAAGAAGATAGGTTGACTAAAGTGTAAACCAAACCACTTTGCAGTGAGTACTAAAGCTTCAGGACTTTTAACAGTTTTCCAGACTTATAGTAAGTACCTCCTCCCCGCCCCTCCCCCCCCCCCCACAAAGCAAGAGGATAGACTTGGGGTTAAAAGAATTGACCTCTGCTTTCCTGTGCTTTAGTAGCAACTTCTTCCTTTTTCAAAATAATAAACAGGTCTTAAGAGAGATCCCAGCTTAGTCACTCTCCCGATTTACAAAGAAGGTAAACACTTTCGTTTAACAAATAAACTAACTGAAATTGATGTGCTGTTCCTTAATATACAAAGATTATCCTGTTGATCTGTAGTAAATAGAGAATGAAGGTGCAGAAAACCACAGAATCTCAGAGCTGAAAAAGGACCTCAGAGGACATATACCCCCAGACAAGTGGTTATTCAGGTTTTTGCTTAAAGACCTCCCATGAGGAGGAATCCACTCCCTCTTGCGACAAACCGCTCTGCTTTTGGGTCACCCTAATTGTTACAAAATTCTTCTATACCACAAGCCTGAATGTACTTCTTTGCTATTTTAGTCCTCCAGCTTCTGCCCTCTGGGACAGTTTTTATCAATTCAACACATAGTTATCTTTCATTGAATAGAACGGAGTGCTGCTGTGCTTTAAGAAAGGATGCAAGAGATGGTTTCATTAAAACTTGGGGAGACTTTTATGAACTGATGAGAAGTGAAGTGAGCAAAGACAGAGGATAATTTATACCCTAACAACATTGTAAAAATGACCAACTCTTAAAGACTAATCCCTCTTATTTTTAATGGCGCACATTTTTTTTTGGAGGGGGGAAGGTAGGGTGATTGGGGTTAAGTGACTTACCCAAGGTCACACAGCTAGTTTTTGTGTGTGTTGAGTGTCTGAGGGTAGATTTGAATTCAGATCCTCCTGACTCCAGGGCCAGTGCTCTACTCACTGTGCCACCTAGCCACCCCTGGCACACATTTTTAACCTTATTAGCAGGGAATAAAGGGAAGAATGAAGAAGTTAGCTAACTCCTGGAGGTGTAAGATGTGTGGTGGGGTGCAATGAGGAATGCTTTTTAACTTCACTTTTTATAAATTTGCATATTTTATTTGCCAGAAAATTTTGTTTTCCATAACCTTCAGGTATTATTTTGTGATGAGTCAAGTTATATTTAGGTTTAGGAGGGTAGAGGAGTATAGGAGTATTTTTGAATCTTGCTTAGGGTGGGCAAATGCTGTATCCTGACTCAATTGGCTGTAAAGGAAGTTTGAGAACTCACAGGAGATTTCACAAAAGAAATAGGCCAGAAATAGCTAAAGCGATAGGTCTTTATTTGGGTACGTAAGGGTAGGTCTAAGGCTCAACTTGATTCACATGGGGTACAGGGTTAAGCTTAAGGATAATTGAGGCTATTACCAGTGACATCAGTAGAATTTAAGGCTTAAGTAGAAGGAGGAAAGGGAGGAAGAAATATAAATAGACAAACAAAAACATTTCACAAAATTAATGGACCAATGGATGCAATTTTTGTCAGTCAGTCAATGAACATTTATTAAGTACCTACTATGTGCCAAGCATTGTAATGGGTACTAAGGATACAAAGAAGGGTAGAAGATAGTGCCTGTGGTGCATTTGGGAGGCACTGAATAAAAATAAGGGGGCAGTGGAAGCATAAAGAAAAGATAAGAAAATTTTGAAAAAACATTCATACATGTTTCATCTGTTGTGTAATAGGATTAAAGTCACAGTGATTACATTATTTTCCAATAAACACATAAAATGCAAGTTATAGTCAATCAGTGGTCAAGTCTGCCAACAGGTCTTAACAAACAAATGTTGATAGGTGAGAGTGTTGCTCATTTTTGGGAAGTCCAGAATGCATTGGCAGGAATATGTGTGTGTAATGACTTGTTTACAATATGATACTATACAGTTACATGACACAATATTGTGTCATCAAAATTTCAATGCAAGGGAAAAGAACTCCACAAATTTATAACAAATTATTAAATTTAAAATAGATTATATATTTTTGAAATGATGCAAATTTCAAAAGATAAACCATTAAAGTGTTAAGGAAAATAGATTTCCAGGGAGGCATTAAATAATGTTTTTTGAAAAAGGAGTGGTAGGCCAAATAAATTTGGGAACCTCTGTTTTAAGCAGTAATTCAGGACTCCAGCCTGTGGACCCAGTGGGACTTTCTCAGGACTACACTTCAAAAAAAAAACTAACTGAAAGATTTAACTAGAAGTAGGCCTCAGGTTAGATCTCCTGCTTAAGAACATACTCTGTAGCTATTGCCCCAGATGCCCATATGGTATATAGGTACAATCTGAAAATTATCTTATATGTTTCCCTTATAGATCAAGTAAAATCTCAGCTTCCTAATGAGAGAAGTGGGCATTCCCAGTTTCTATAGACTGGGATATTTCTCAACTAAGTGTATGGGCCTCTCTGAGGACCATAGCTAAGTAGGGCAGGGCTGTGTAATATTTGATGTTTCAGATTGTGTTGTCAAAACTTAATCCTTCTAGTTAACCAAAGACTTTGATCTCCATTAAAAAGTCCCAAGGGGGATAAAATTTAAGGTGTCATTAGTTATTTGTTTATTTCTTAGTGAAAATTAAGAAAATTATGAGGACAGATTTTGACATGGAGTGAAAGAGAAAATGCCTGAACTTTCTGGGAGGATAGAAAAGAGATCCTGAGAGAGGGGAGAGACAGTGAGAATATTTCCTTTCCTAGCAGGATTTCTACAAGTGATATTTACTAGATATCTATTGGGATCACCAGGAGATAATAATCTTCACAGGTGTTGTGAGGCATACAGAAACAATTATAACATAAAACATTTGTGTAATGTGTCATATTAGTGCTACAGACCCTCAGAGGACAATATCTTTTTTTCTGGAGGAGGGAAGGTAGGGCAATTGGGGTTAAGTGACTTGCCCAAGGTCATACAGCTAGTTTTTGTGTTAAGTGTCTGAGGCCAGATTTGAACTCAGGTCCTCCTGATTCCAGAGCCGTTGCTCTATCCACTGTGCCACCTAGCCGCCCCCAGAGGATGATATATTGACAGAACTGTGTACTTGTTGTATCCCTTAGTAGAATACAAGGCTCTTGAGGACAGGGACTGTTTCATTTATATCATTGTACCACCTAGCTCCTGGCACATTTCTTTATATACAATAGGAGCTCAATACATTTTTGCTGCATTGAAAGATCACTCTTGTCTTCAGTGGTCAGAGTAAGCTTCATGGAAAAACTCAGAGTCTCATGAGATTTCCAGTTGGTAGAAACCTTAGAATCATGTCCAACTGCCTAATTTTACAACTCAGGAAACTGAGGCAGAGGTTAAGGGACCTGTCCCACATCATACAGATCATCGCAAACAGAAGAGACTGGATTTAACCCCGTGTCTGATTCCAAGTCTTTGTGCCATTGTAGCTCATAGAACTAGTGTTGTAAGAAGCTTTACAGGTCATTGAGTCTAGGTCCGTCATTTTATAGTTGAGGAAATGGAAGCCCCCAGGGTAGATAAATTATTTAGTCAAAGTTAGATAGGCAGTAAATGTCAGATCCCAGTTCCTAGCAGATTACTTGAGCAGGCTTTTTCTATGGAATTTTAAATGATTTTTCTTGTTAAAGTAGTTTACCACTGGCTCTAAAACTTTTTACAGCCAAATGTAGATTGGGCATCTTGTTGCTGCTTTAAACATATTTTGTAGTATACTACTACTACTACTAATTTGTTGGGATAACGATAATGATTTATAATAATATGAATCACATTGTAAGAAATCATTATACATTTTTCTTTCATACCTAAAAAAATTGTATCAAAAGCTAGAGTTGCAGTTCGGCTTGACTTAACAAAGCATTTATTAAGTACTTACTATGTATGCAGCACTGTGCTGGGTCCAGTGAAGACAAAGATAAAAACTGACAAGAGTGTATTTGCATTCTACCCAGTAAAGGAAAATAAATAAACGAGATGAAAACAAACAAATAAATGAAAACAATGCACTCATTTGTTTATACTGACGAGGTTAGTATTATTAGGAGATAGAGAAGGTAATAAACATTTATACAGAGCCACTGTGGGTGAGGCGGTGTTAAAAACTCTTTTATAAGTGCTGTCTCATTTGAAGGTTCTTTTAGCTGCTGTGATGAGAAAAAGTGGCTAACCGTGGTGCCTTTGAGACATGACTAGTGGTTACATATATAGTGTGTGTGCCTGCGTGTGTGTGTGTGTTTGTATATATGCAATATATGTGTATGAATACATGCACATACACATCTAAATATGTGTTGTGTGTACCTAATATACATGTATGTGGGTTTATACGTATGTGTATGTTCATATATATTACATATATATTATACACATACATTTATTGTTTCTTATGGCTTCTTAGTACCTTAAGATGTACTGTAGCTGTGCTTGTTAAGCCTGAGGAGTGAGCTCAGAAATTCGAAAAAAACTTCCTGGTAATTGTGCGGCCTTGGAATTTTCTGTGTGATTGTCCAGATTCTGAATATTTAATCATTCACACTCTTTCCTTCCTAATTAATTAAAAACATTCACCAAACATAAAGCGCTTCCTTTGGGTAAGTGTGATGCACTTGGGTGGCAATGGTGGAGAGATAAAAATAAATCTGACCCCGTTCCTGCCCTCAGGGAATTTACAGTCCAGTGACATGGCAGTAGTGTTATTGCAGAAGGTCTGCCTGTTCTGGAGAATTTGAGTGGAACGCTTGCTTCTTTCTTTTCTTGCTTTCTTTTGTATTTCAGCTAAAGCAGTTTGGACAAGCCATTTGAAATGACCAAAAAAACCCCTACTAATCTAGACATTTATCTCTGTATTTTGTTACAGTTATATTGCAAAACAGCCAAGATTAGAGTCCATCACTGAAGATGACCTGGAAGGATATGTGGGACTGAAAAATCTGTGAGTGCTCAAATTGCCACATTCTGTCCCAGATTTTTTTTGTTGTTGTTGTTGTAATTTATGCTCATTGGATACTGATACTTGTGCAATTTGTTTCTGTAGAACGGTGGTGGAATCAGGACTAAGAATGGTGGCCCATCAGGCCTTTCTGAAAAATCCCAATCTACAATATATGTGAGTAAAAGCTAATTCTGTTGCTTTCTGGGATAGGGCAGATACAACTCTTCTCTATTCTCTGTTTTCTTTTCTCCCAATCAAGACTTAAAACATTTTTTTTGGAAAAGATTAGCATAACTGTGATAATGACCTACAAGCATCTGCTCTTATTTCGTTATATTTTGGGGAACATACTAGAAGGGCATTAGAAGCAGCCTGTTTATTCTCCTTCTTGAACTTCTGGGTCATTTCCATGTTGTAATGAGCTGAGGCCAATTGGCAGAGTCTCATGTGAAAGCTGTTTCCCAATAGAGACTCCTTGATTCTTTTTCTCTGGAATCTTTATGTGTTCCTTGGAAGAAATTAGACTTTTTGCATTGGGGAAGAAATTAACTTGGAGCACTTCCTAACGCTAATGGTCATTCCTCTGCACTGGGCTTTTCACAACTACCTATATTTCCTTAGAACCACCTGTAGTGCATTGATAAAAGAAAGGGGAGAATCAATCAGCAGGCAAGGAGAAGGCCTAGAGGCTCATTAATAAGATGGAGTGCTTTGGCCAAGTCAAGCTGATGTGTAGCTAACTGTAGTGAAAGAGAAATATAGAAAATGGAAGCTATTAGCAGGGTGTTTACTGCCTGTTTCTGTGAGATGATGGGCTAGAGTCAATATGTTATGGCTTTCCTCAAAAAATTTCCTTAGTGATGCAGAGATTCTCCCCTTATGACCAGACTGAAAAGGTCTTTTCCCTTTAGAAAACTTTTTATTACCATATCTGGGTTTTACAGTGGCAGCAAAAGGGTATTTTCACAGGGTTTTTTCTAATGATACTTCTTGACTCCCTCATTCCTAGTTTTCCCTGTTGTGCCTGTGACAAATTATTTTTGGAAGGCGAATGAATATAGGCTAAATTAAATTTATGCTGTGCAGATAACTAACATACCAGACCCTTGTCTTTATTTTTTTTTCATCTAAACCTGTGATTATATTGGTGTAGGGTAATGATGTCAAATGCAGACAGAAATTGAGGCCACTAAATCATGCATAAAGTTCCCTAAAGATCACAAATTGAATAAGAAAACCACATATTAATGCTACACATGTTTTATTGTATTTTTATTTATTTTGTTAAATATTTTAACAAAATATTTAATGTTTCATTAAATATTTCCTAATTACAATTCCCAGTCTGGTTTGGGACCACTGTGGAGTACTTGGGGTCATGTATTTGACAGTTCTGGTGTAGGGAACCACCAAGGGAAGAAACTCCTTCTACCAAAACAGAGCAGTGAATGTTTTGTAATTATATCTTTAGAGAATTACCTGAGACCCTGAGAGATTAAGTCACTTGCTCAGGGTCACACAGCTAATATTTGTTAGAGGAGAGTCTTGAACTTGGATCTTCCTGATTCAGGGTCCAGCATTTAGGTCAAATTTAACATAAAGTTATTAAAGGAAGGCTAGAGGCTGAGTCACTTGCAGAGTAATTAATCTCTTTTAGATTACACTGACCAAACATTTTTTGGACGTTTGTTTATTGTGCGGCAACAGTGATTTTTTATAAAAGCAAAGTATTGCCACTTCATTCATATTTTTTAGGAGTCAGAGAAAATGATGCTTCTTTGAAAATGAAGTTTATAGCATTAATATATAAAATAGAAAATAAACAGTAAGATAAGACCAAGGAATTTTATTAACACATTTCCTCTGAGTACTTTTTGGCAGCTGTTCTGCCATCAGTTTGCCTGTACACATCTGATGCCTGCGTAGGCCTTGGTAACATAAACAACAGATTAGTTGGATAGAAGGAAAAGTCAGAATACTCTAATACAATCACTTAAGTGTAATTAATGGCCTCAATAGTTGGGTTCTGGCATTTTCATTACAACTGACCTTAGACCCAAATTACTCAACAGTGCTGTTTAACTAGCTGTTTTGCCACACACATAACTTTCTCTAGAGTAGTGATTCATAAGCTGAGATCTATAGCTAACAGTGGTGGGCTTATTCATTCTGCTGACCAGTCAATCCATTTAGTATCACAGGAGTTGCAAAGGATTTGGGAGGTTATTGCATTTAACTGCCTCATGTTACGGATGCAGAAATGAGGCCTACAGAAGTAACATGGTTTGGTTTGGGACACATTAAGTATATGAGGCAGGATTCAAACTCAGATCTTCCTGAGTCTAAGCCTATCTTCCTGTTGTTATATTCTTTGGTTTAAACATTATGATTTTTAGTTCCATACTGTATCTTTTCTTTTTTTTTCCAAGACAGTTGGGATTAAGGGACTTGCCCATAGCTAGTTGCATATGTGTTTATATATGCATGTATATGCATACATATATACACATGCACACACACACAAATTACACACACACACACACATATATATGTGTGTGTGTATATATATATATATATGTGTATATATATATATATATATATATATATATATATATATATATATATATATATATTCCCCCCACCTTGGTAATAGATAGCAGAATGATTGGAGCAATAAAATGTGTTAGGTGGTTGCCTTTATATGACTGAAATGAATCTAAAGACCTACTCACAGCCCTTCAAAGAGTTTGAATTTTACAGTAGAAAATTTAGATAAGACAGACATGTATCAAGTTCCTTAAAGTGCCAATATGTGGGATTGAATATTTTAAAAGTTATCATGATTATTACTGTTCTTCTTAAAGATGTGATCTTCCTATCTCATTCAGGCTGTAAGAGCAGTGGCCACTCATATACCAAATGCTAATATCAATTGATGTGGAAGCTTTAACCTGATCTGGTTTTTTTGACGTAGACCAATTTGCCTCTTCTTGTGCAGTTTGGTGGCTCTTTGTTCCCAGAGGATCACTATACTTGTGGTTTAGTGATGATACCTCATCAACTTTAGTCCTACTGAATCTCAGAATTCTCAACTCAAGCTACCCATTAGCTTCAGCCTCCACCAGTAATAGGAATTACAGGCATGCCCAGCTAGAGCATTGAATATACCACAGATTCACAGAATAAACTACAGATACTCCACTGATAATAGTAATTATTTTCAATTATATGAAGAAGCAAGTAGTATTATTGTAAAAATAAGAAAAAAAATGGTGGAAAGTATCACATATGTAGATGATACAAAATTCTTTTCATAAAAATGAAGCCTACAGGTTTGGGAGAAGAGGAAGATTCATTTCTATCATAACTACACAGATCTTAGTAGCAACGTTTGACTTAGATGTCAGAGTAAAGACAAGCGGGTTGGCCTCCTCAGAATAGCAGGGACCATTGAGGTCAGAGACCATTTCTCTCTCTTTGTCTATGCATCTCCAAGGTTTAGTGTTGTTCTTGTGTGTCCTTCATTCTCAAAGAGGACCAATGACATCAGGAGGGTGATGTTTTGACTTGCAATTGAATTGGATTTAAATGAAGCAGAGTTGTGCAAAGTCATCAGCCTCACTCTCTCTTCTAGGTCATCAGAGTACAGCAATAAGATATAGGTCAGTTTGACTGGAGATGGCCCGAGATGCAGTGGGAGACCTTGACCTTTTTAGGCTAAGGTCTTTTCCAGGTCTCAGTTTGTCTGAGGCAACACTCATTCAGTGATTTCCAAAAGAAGGCTTAGTTTGCCTACTCAAAAAACCCTCCATCAAACTGGGAAAGGAAGATTCTCAGGATTTCTTGTCAGAATAGAAACAATTGCTATTTACACTCACTCAGAGTCATCAAAACCCAAACAATGGCCAAATGAGGCTTGGGCAGGGATGTGTTATTGGTCAATCAGTGAGAGCCAGAGTGATTTGGGTTTAAAACCTGGGCATGTAGTTCCATTTGATCCCAATGGGCTTTATCAAAGTCTGGTTTTGCAGAGTTCTATTTCAGTAAATCATAAATGAAACTACATGGGACAAAAGAGTTAATTGTCTCAGTTTTTTTAAATGATAGAATAAATAGGTAGGGAAGAGGGGGGAACATAGACCCCAAACCTCAAGATATTTTTGTGAGGTTTCAGCTACCAAAATTTGTATTCCTTTGGGTAGAGCACCTGCATATAAGAGTATGATTCCCCATGCAGACAGAGGGAGAAGGATGAAGGAAGGAAGGAAGGAAGGAAAGAAGGAAGGAAGGAAAGAAGGAAGGAAATTAGGAAGGAAGGAAAGAAGGAAGGAAGGAAAAAAAGAAGGAAGGGATTGTTTAACTGGAAGTGGTCAGTTGGGTCCCCAGTGGGGCAGCTACTACTACTTATAAATTGTTGTTATTCTTCATTCTCAGAGAGGACCAATGACATTGGAATTGAATTGAATGTAAGTGAGGCAGGGATGTGAAAAGTCTTCTGGCACATTCTCTCCTCCAGAGTCATCTGAGTCATTGGCAAGACATAGGTCAGGACCACTAGAGATGGCCCCAGATGCAGTGGAAGATCTTAGCCTTTTAAAGATAAGATCTTTTCCAAGTCTCAGTTTGTCTGAGGTCCCAATGTTTAATACAGTGTTATGAACATAGTAGGAACCTAATAAATGATTGTTCAATTGAATTGGAGTCCTCATGTTACAAGTTGTGCTACCAGTACTGGATAATTTTTTAAGATGATGTAGGTTGATACAGTGAGGGACAAATGTATGCTTAAGAAACTTGTGCAGAAAATGATCTCTTCTACTTAACAGTAGAGGATCCTCTACTATTGATTGATCAATCAATAAACTTTTTAATGACTGGGGATACAAAAAGAACTAAAAAAAAAAACAACACACCAGGCTTGCTCTCAAGGAGCTTACCATCTAATGGGAGATAAAGCAGGCAAACAAATATATACAAAGTAAATTATATAAAGGTTAAAATAGGAAATCATTAACAGAGGGAAGGCACTAGAATTAGGAGGGGTTGGGAAAGGCTTCCTGGAAAAGATGAGATTTTAGCTGAGTCTTAAAGGAAACCAGAGAAGCCAGTAGGTGGAGTTGAGAAGGGATAACGTTCTAGGCAGGGGAACAGCCAGAGAAAATGCCCAGAGCTAAAAGCATGCACTTAAGACATTTCATTCCAAATTATATCTTGAAGGAACACAAACTGGATTCTTCCCCACCCCTTTTCTGCTCTCATGTTTGGCATATCACAGTAATTGGCCAGGGCATTTGGAGTCATGCTTACTTTCAGGATGAGAACACTGCATGTAGATAAGTTGATACATTCTTCTGGTCACTGAAATCCTTGCCAGAACCCACAAGCTCAGCATAACTTTAGGGGTTATGAATAAAGCTAGTGATCTTGTTTTAGAGAGACGTTTCAGAAGGTGCTAGTTAATTAGCTTCTTAGTATGGTTGTATAACTAGACAGTAAGAGGTTTATTGGTTTTTCTCTCTGTCTCTTTCTGTCTCTGTCTCTCCCTCTCCCTGTCTCTTCCTGTGCATCTCTCTCTTACTGTCTTCTCTGCCCCCTTTCTCTTTTGCTTTTGGCTATAAAAATAAGTATAGTTCATAGAAGTCATATCATGCTTTGGCCCATAATACTAATCTGCACTGTACTTTTGGCAACTCTACAGAGTTCCTATTGCCTGGTGGCTTCTCAGCAGATAGTGAGAATTTTAGGAAAAAAAACAGCCTTTCTCTCAGTCTTGGGGAGGGTCTGTTCTTGGCAGAGGAAGAACAATTTTTGATGAAAATAAAATCAAGAAAAAGACAGACTTTTCAAGTTCATTTGGTCAAAGAAAAACTATTTTTAATTCATTTTTTAGAAAGAAAGGAAAGTTTTATGTGGACCTATTTTGCAATTAAAAATTTTTTTTCCATGTGAGTAAATATTTTATGAACAATTTGGAGGGAGAAGATGCAGTCATCAGGAAGGATATATGGGTTCTATGAGGTCAGCTCTCTATAGCCATACATTCAATCTAATCATCCATAATTTCTCCCTACATTTGAGCAAACCATTTAACTTCTTAGCCTCTGTCTCTTGAACAAAATTTGGTGAATTTTGTTTGGCAGAGGAAGAACAATTTTTGATGAAAATAAAATCAAGAAAAAGACAGACTTTTCAAGTTCATTTGGTCAAAGAAAAACTATTTTTTGGCTATAAAAATAAGTATTTTGGCTATAAAAATAAGTATTTTTATAGTGGGCTTGGTGGTGGTTTGAATAGTATATTCAGAGAATTAAGAGGAAAATGGACACAGTACCGTATTTTATCTGTGCAGCATCTGGACTTTTTATACATTCTTGTCTAATGAACTATTTAAGCTGCTATTTTCCATATGCATCACCTGTAGAAATGACCTGGCTAGGCATTATCTTACTATTCATGAACATAAAGCACCTATTAGCATCTATGTTTTATCACTTTGTAGGAAATTCATTATTCAGAACACCATCATCTAGAGGACAGTCTAATTTTATCCACAAAATACCAAGCCAGTATCAGTGCCAGTGATGGAATTTAGAGAGGTGAAAGACCTGGTGTCAGGAAGTTACTTGTCCCTGAGGCTGGATGCCCACTTGGGGTAGATACTGTTCCTTGCAATAGGATGAGTGGAGAAGTTGTACTGAGTTGAACAAGTCCTCCAAGATCTCTTCCCAATCTAAGGGTCTAACAAGGTATTCAGCATTTCCATAATTCACCAAATTTTGTTCAAGAGACAGAGGCTAAGAAGTTAAATGGTTTGCTCAAATGTAGGGAGAAATTATGGATGATTAGATTGAATGTATGGCTATAGAGAGCTGACCTCATAGAACCCGGCTCCAGATCTTGACTGATCCATATTGGGTAGGTGACTCTGGGCAAATCATTGCCCAGATAACTTTCTAAGATGAAAAGGTGTGAATATTTATAGAGTAAATATTTGTCAGGGGTGTATTGGAGCCTGCTCAGACTGGTTCAGAAGTCAATTGTTAAATTATCAGTGTGAGCCTTCACACCTTGAAAATCAGCCAATGCTAAAAAACAAAAAATAGGAAACGTTTTATTGTTTTTCTGATTGCCTAGATTTAAGAAAGTGATGGAAAAAATTAACAATGCCTCTTAATCCAGAGAGCCGGTTATTAAATATTTACCGGCACACCACTGGCATTCCTCTACAGTGGTTGAAGGAATATCTACATAGAAAGTTCCTTGTACTGATGAAGAACAGGTCTGATCCTCTTTCCACATCAAAAAAAAATGGGGCTCTGGACTATTTTAGTACAATATGACTTGATTTTTATAAACATTATTTGCTTTTTTTTTTAGTTAATACTTAGATACATGCCCAGAGTCCTAAAATTTGGGCATGTTTTATATAAATCAAAACTTCATATCCACATAGTAAATCAGCAGCCTAGGCTAGTGTTTCAAAATTCATCCCTCTGGGTCCTGTGCCCTAATCACGGGAAATAATATCTAATGGAATAAAAAGACTTTTGAAGGGAGTGTCCTCCTGACTTCAGTTACTTAGCATTTATCACAAAATCCTAATTTTTCGTTTGATAATGGATGAATACTATCAGGGTCCATTGTCAGAAGAGTTTAGGAACAAATCTGTGGGCGAGGACTTGTAGATTCATAAACTACTAGACATGATTTAGGCTAAATTTTCTTAACCTTTCCAGAAAAATTTGTGTGTGTGTGTACGTGTGATGGACCCCTTTGGCATCAGTTTCTCATTTGCAAAATGAAGGAATTGGATCAGATGACCTCTGAGGCCCCTTCCCGATCTCAATCTAAGCTGCAGTGATCCCCCTTTTTCCTTAGAGGCATGTGCCAAATTTAAGTAGGAACTTGGAAAATTTTATGTAGAGAAGTACTATGTAAGTGTTAAATATAAATGATGTTCCTAATTGTTAATATATTTAAATTGAGTTGATAAAGGATACTTTCTTTGAATTCTTCTCTTATTCCTTGAGGATTATTGCAGATATCCCTTAGAGCATCTAAATGGTTTCTCTGTCTACATTGGGGTAGAAAAGACATTTGGTATAAAAGAAAAGTTAAGACTAGCAGGGAATGTCAACTTTTCCAAATTAATGGGATGGGATAAAAGGGAAGGCTGGTACTGGTAAGTGTGAGACTTTATGTATGCCCTTTGCAAATGAAATAAAGATTAGATTAGAGACCTGGGAGCCATTTCAAACAATTAAGTAAAACATTCTTAAATATCAAGATCTTGACAATTTAATCCTTAAATGCATCCAGTGCTTTAAAATCACATTAAATTATTTTGATTTCTTTCAGCAATTTCACGAAGAACAAATTGACAAGTTTGTCTAGGAAGCATTTCCGTCATCTCTTCTTGACTGAGCTGTAAGTAATGACATTGTTTTGGAGGGGCTTTTTAAAAGGAGGGCTGCTTACATTTGAGGAGGGGGCAAGTGCCTTCATATAATTCTTGAACTGCAAGGCAACTAAGAAACCACTATTTGACATGTGAGGACACTGAGAGCTTGAGAGGCATAAATGACTTCATATTGTTCAGCAAACTGTAATATAGGCCACTGATCAATCTGCTTAGATTGTTGGAGGATCTCAGGCTCTTTAATACCTGTCCCCTTAAAGTAAGCAAACTTTATTTCCCTATACCTCCCATCCCTTCCCCCCCCCCCATTATTCCTAGGGGCTACTAAGGTGAAGAATTGATTAATGGCAAATTTTTCTCCATGGGTCTTGGTACAAATAGATGTATACCATGAGATCTGGCTGGAGAGCCCTGCTCAGTACTGAGTTATCTGCAGTGAACTATGAAAGGATGCTGATGTCTTTTTCAAAGCTTAACGCTCTGGGCATATTTGTCCAAAGAACTCTCACTCTATAGTATCTAGAGATTTAGCTGGTTATTCCTGGTTTTGATGGGGTTATTGGGTGTCTTTTTGTTGGGTGGGAACAATTGCTGCTGTCCTAGGGTAAGGATGTTACATGTTGTGAGTACTATGAAAGTTGAGTCTCTTCACAGGCTGTGTTGGTTTATATATATTTTCAAGGACCAGAAGGATTTGTGTCTTGTTTCTACAAATAAGTAATGCCACCTGTAAATTGAATGATTGAAAGCAAGTCTGTCTCTAGATTTTGTCTCAGATAATAACGCTCTGAGATTCTAGCCTCATCTATCAAAAGGTATTTGAGGTTGGGGAGGAGGAGGAGGTACATAGTTCTTTTTAAACTACTTGATGGATCCATGATTCTTTGATATTCCCTTCCTCTTTCTGCTCCCCCAATAACATAGATTACAAGACCTGATCCAGTGTTGTTTTTGTCCATATTGAATGAACTAGCCATCTTTCTTTCTCTTTTAGTATCTTGGGGGGCACATACTTATGTGGCACTTGAGGTTGTAACCTTCTCCCCATTCTTACTATATGAATGAGTGAAAACACATTTAGTAAGTGCTAGCCATTGGCCTAAGTGATGGGTATGCAAAGATTATGAAACAGATGGTCCCTGCCTTCAAGCAGCTTCCATTCTTATGGGAGAAGACAGTGTATATAGGAAAAACCAAGGAAGGAAGTTTTGTTCTGGAGAAATGGAAAAGGGATTGGGTCTCAGGTCCGTTATGGAATATGCTAATCTATATGGGCATATAGACATTCAGATGTCCTCGATGGTTGACTGAACAGGAAAAAAAGCTGAGACATGGGCTGTGGTGTGGGCCAGCTAGTAGATAGAGTGGGCTAAATGGGCTAATTTGATCATTCATAGTCACCAAATAACTTGAATGGCCCCAGGGGTGGGAACTCCAAAAATCAATAGATTGATTTCCCTAGGAACTGGGGCATGAACTTGGGAATACCTTGGGTATGGAGTTCTAAATCCAAAGTCTGGTGTGGAGCGTTCTTGTCCAGGTGGGAAGGAGCAGGATGGCACATCAGACAGATGGTCAGATGAGTGGATAGTTGGATAGACAGGAAAGTTCAAGTAGGATCTATTGTCCAAGGCCAGCCAATAGATATATAGTGGAGTAAGTGGGCTAGTTTGCTGGCAGGCAGTCATCAGACAACTGTTGATTCACCCTCCTTTCCTGTCCTACATATCCTGAATATTATTTTTTATGTCACTTCTTGTATGCAAGTTATTGATGGTGACAAAATACAGAATACTTTTGCCCCTTTTGTGTTTTTTCATTGCTCTTTGGGTTGTCCATAATTGACGTTCTTCTTAGATCACATTCAAAAATAGTCCCTGAAAGACATTACTGTGTCAATCTTTTCTTATTCTGAAAATTATTTGTTTCCTCTTTTCAGTGAAGAATTTTGACAAGTAAATAAAAATTGAAGACTCCGTAATGGGTTACCTATTCAAACAGACTTCTTTTTTTTCATATAGGAATTGACAACTGTGTGCTTAAAAACATCTAATGTTTGGTCTAGACCATACTATATGGTGAATGTAGTCAAGGAAAAAAAAACAGAGAAGTCTATAATCTTTTGGGCTTTTTTAGAATATCTAGTAATAATCTCAGTCTATTGATAATTCTGTGCTGAGGTTGAGGTACACTGAATTATTTCCTTATTTTTTGCCATTGAATACCTGAATGGCTTTTCTATGTAAAATGGTAGTGAAAACATAGAAATATGGTATTGACTAATAAGATAAAATTTGAAGGACTCTGAATTCTTCAAAAGATAGGAAGCAAATGCAAAATATCATTGTTATTACTTGTAGTGTACCCCAAAGATCATAGATTTATTAATGACTTGGAAGGGACTTTAGAGGCCATCTAGTCTGGCCTTCTCATTTTATAGAATAGGAAACTGAGACCCAGAGGGGTGAAATGACTTGTCTAATGTCATACGGATAATGAGAAAAATGACTTACTTACATTGCTTTCAAGCTTGTAAAACCTTCCAAATGCAGTCTCTCATTTGATCTCTATCAGGGATGCTCCATTTTTACAATTGAGGGAACAGGCTTGAAGAGCTTAAGTGATTTGCCCAGAGCAAGTAAGAGGCTAAGATAGGATTTGAACCCAGATCATCCTGACTCCAAAGCCAGCACTCCTGCCCTGCTGCCCCTCCCCCTCTTGGTGTAGATATGCTTCTGTTTTGAAGGTCTTGGGGAGGAAGGAGAAGGGGCATCCCCCAAAATCAAATAATTATTCCTTGTGCTTGGCTCTTTAAAACATTTTGTGATAGATTGTGTGGAGTGTATAACCTTTCAGGCTGCAGTGGTGTTTTATTTACTCTTTTTGCGAGCGGAAGTAGCCAAGGAAAAAAGATAACAGCACAAAACCACAAGAAAAATCTTTAACTGCTTATTTACAATCCTCAGTGGTCTATTTAAAATGAATCCCATTTATGGTAATGTGACTTTAAATGAGGCCATTTTAAACAGTTCCTTTGGAGCTGTCTGACATTAACCGCAGGGCTACAGATTTGGGTGGAGAGTAGGGCTTGGCCAACGACTCTTCATTCACAACAGTGGCTTTTAGACTAGGTAATAAGAAGCTCAGGGCTCCCTAGAGGCTTCTTCCACGTTTTGCTTTAGCTTTTTTTCCCTTTCAAGAAAGTGTGGTCCTTTTGGTGATATTTCATTTGCATTTGTTAAATCCACTTTCAGTCTCTCCAGTATTTAGGTAGGTATGGATCCAGGTTCCTGGCATGAAGACAATTCAACTCTATTTAACTAGTGTTGATGGAATATCTCCTAGAGACTATATGCATGACTTTGGGCTATGAGAGTGCAAAGATTCCCCTGATCTGAGGGAGCTGATTTTCTACTGGAGCCAATGTAAAGGCCTCTCATAACTTCAACAAGTTTTTAACTGTTGCCTACTTGGCAAAGTAACGCAAAAGGGACTCCTTTGCATTATGATTATGATCAAAATCCTGGAGAAATAAAGGAAAAAATAGTGAATACAATTGAAGAGGCTAAGGTAACGTTATCTAGGACAAAAATGCCCTGAAGTGTGCCCTGCATGGAGTGGGGGTGTATGTATGGTGGGAAAAAATTTCCCATGCCCCAGAATTGTTGTTACTGAATTGTCCTTGAAGCAGTAATTCCCCCTCAATTTTTTAATATTAAAATGTGACCTTTAATTGTAAAAACTATTCTCTGTAACTATTATCGTTTCAGCCTCCATAGACCACTTGATTCAGATCTATATGAGTATGATATAAACTATATAGAGGTTATTTGTACAACAGAATAGAACAGATTCCAGTGCCTTTTTCATCTTATTGTCAGGGTTAACCCCATCCTTCTTGGAATTATCCCAGTTAAGCGTCCGTATACTTTGCAAACACTATCATTTGGGTAGTATTCACTCTAATGAGATTCCCCCCAATTTTAACTAAGCCCTTTAACCTTTCATTTATTTTCCTTCAATTTGTTTTTGTTCTTAAGTTTTCCCCAAGATTCTGTCTGTTCACTTTATCACCAATTTATCCCCATTTATCCTTTTCATCTTTTCTTAAGTCATTGCCAATCCTTCCTCCTTTATTCTGAGAACATCTTCTGAGTTCTTATATATTGTTATCCTGACTCCCCAGATACAGTCATCTTTATTTCTCTTCCTTTTTAGTGACACCTTCTATACCGTTATGACTCCTTTGCCACAGAGGAAGGAAACTGTTGGTACAATGGATAGAATGGTGGGTCTGGACTCGGCAAGATCTGAGTTCAAATCCAGCCTCAAATATTTACTAGCTGTGTGACCCTAGGTACCTCTCTTAACCTCCTTGCTTTAAAATGGGGATGATAACAAAAACCTACCTTGAAGGGTTGTGGTAAAGATCAAATCAAATAATATTTGTAAAACCACCAAGCATATTACCTGGCATACAGTAAGAGCTGTATAAAGGCTTATTCCCTTCCTTTTCTTTCTCTGGAACTTGTTTTTAGAAAATGCTGCATTTACAAATGAAATCTAGATGTACAGTCCTCCATCAACTGGCCCTGCTCTTTCAAATGCATATTCTCTCCATTTCTGTTAGAGCCCCTCTGACCTAGATTTGGCTTCAGTGCTTCTAGGTTTGAGGGCTGGCTCTTCTGCTCACCACCTGTGTGCCTTCAAGAAGTTATTCAACCTCTCTGTACCTCAGTATCCCAGTCTGTAAAGTGAGGACTGGGTCACTGTGAAGATCCCTTCCTGCTCTAAAGCTGTGACCCAAAGATCTTGTTTGTTAGGTCATGTTGCCCTTTCTTCCTGGGATTCCTTCTAATTTCTTTGTATTGGTCTTCCCATTTCTTTAAAAGATCTATCTCAATACTCATCTGTCTCAAGAAAACTTCCTTGATTAACTGTAACACACATTGAACCACCCCCCCCCACACACACACCTTCTTTAGGGTCTATAGCAGTGGTTCTCAACCTTCCTAATGCCATGACCCTTTAATATAGTTCCTCATGTTGTGGTGACCCCCAACCATAAAATTATTTTCATTGATACTTCATAACTGTAATTTTGCTACCATTATGAATCTATCTGATATGCAGGATGTATTTTCATTGTTACAAATTGAACATAATCTGCAGGTTGAGAACCACTGGTCTATAGCATTTACAGTTGTTTGTGGTAAGAGAATTTGGAGATCCCTTTGACCTCTCATTTTAGAGATGAGGAAACTGAAGCATGGAGAAGCAGTGACTTTGCCACATTCACCCAGGTGGGGTAGTGGCCAGGCTAGGACTAGAACTTTTGTTTCCCTTCCTTCTGTATAGATTATAACATTTGATCTGTAATTTGGTTTCCATAGTCTCTATTTTCTTATATATTTGATTTGTTACCCATATAATAATCAACCAACATTTATTAATTACTTATTACATGCCAGGTGTGCTTAGCACCAAGGACACAAAGAGAGACATAAACAGTACCTGCCCTCAAGGGGATTACATTCTAACAGGACATATGCATTTGTAAAGTACTCTAAGATAGACAACAGCATATCTGGTTTAATGAGATTTTTTTAAAGTAGGTAATTGATAAATATGTATTGACTGAATGAATAAACTCTAATGATTGCCTTTATTTTTTTCTATGCTGTATTTTTCTCTAGCTCTCTTATATTAGGTGACTGTGGGACTACATATTTTGAAAAACAGGCTAATTGGGTGATAGAAACTTAGATTTACACTGTATAGATATATATAGTCTCCAAATTCTGTTACATTCTAAATTTAGAAACATTCAACAGACATATATGATAAAAAATACAACAGTAATGTTTAAGTTAGTTACTTAAATTTCATAGTTTTCTCTTTGACTTCAGTTTTCACATATGTTGTTTGCTATACTTTTTAGTAGGTAGATGATGGAATGCTTAAAACAGACTGAAGTTTGATAATTATTAGGTGGAATATTTCATATTTTTAAAATTTTCTTAAACACTTAGATTTAATTCTTTCTATGATATCCAAA
>CM053590.1:120800166-120848489 GCA_028646515.1 Pseudochirops corinnae
TGAGTAGCTTGTGGCATTTGATGCAGGCACTGATTTATGCAGGCAACCATACCCAAATTTCCAAACAAAATTTAGTCATGGTCCCAAATACCTTTTACCTCAAACAACAAATTTCACTAATCACAGCTTAGAGCCAGTTTTTTTTTTTAATCTTTGATTCCTTACAGCACTGAGGCCTAAGGCTTTATATATGTTAGCAAATAAGAGACCACACTTCATCCTACACAGGATTTTAATCACTTTTTGTGTCATGAATTCCTTTGGCAATCTGATGAACCCCTCTCAAAATAGAGTTTTTAAATAATTGAAAGAAATGTTAAATTTAAACTATAGGTTAGAGAAAATAAATATATAATTTTCCCTCCCATCTAAGCTCCCAAACCTTCTGAAGTCCATGGACCACAGGTTAAAATTCCTATCCTAGAGTTTGGAGGGAAATTTTATTTTAAAATAAAGCTAGAATTGTATGTTTATGTCCAGGGTTAGTTAATCTATGAGACTATAATCAAAACCAAAGGAGGGGATGGTTTTTCTCTAAAGGGACTTAAGAGAACAGAACTCTGGGAGTTTCCTGTAGGCTTTTCTGCCAGAGATTGAAGACAAAGGGTTGACACATCGTAACATGCAGGGGTACCTCCTCCTAATGGGAAGAGTGGGCATTGTTTATCCTGGCAATTTGCCTCAGCTTTCCTTAATTTTTAACAGCTTATTTTCTGACTCATACCACAGTGGTTACTCTCTACTATGATGAACTGTGGAGGGAAATTGCCTAAAAGTTTGACAAGTTCAGTATTGTGTCAGCTGGCTTTTTAGTCAGCTACCCAAATTCCTACAGATTTGGTGACTACTTTTGCTAGGCACAACACTGAAGGAAAAGAGGGAGGGAATTTGAATTCTATTCAGTTTCCTGAGATGTTGCATCATATGGTAACAGAGTTACATCTATATAGCCAAGTTACAGTTAGAAAGATCTTTACAAACATTTGAACCTCACAATGATCCTACAAGGATGGTGTTGAAAAGTAGTGTATCCTTCACGGGCAGATGAGAAAACTCAGGTTCATTCTCAAACCTGCCTTGTCTGACTTACCCAAACCTCTTTTTGCTCATTTTGCCCCAGGTTCACACTATTTCATTTTAGCCTTGAAGCTGGTGAAAATGTTTGTATAATTGTCCTTAATGTTTATCATCACAGAGGTCATTTGGTTACAGAGCAGAGAATTTGCTAAATCCCCTCAACAAATCTTTCTCTCCTATTTTCAAAAACCTCCAGGGAAGGAGAAAGAGCTCAGGGGAGAATTCCAGTGAATGCATTTAAAATCCTAAAATATCTCAGAATATTACTAGAAAAATTAATAATTTAAGGTAGTGGTTCTCAAAATGTGGTCTGGGAGTGTGTAGGACTCCTTGAGAGGCTTTCAGGGGGTCTGCGAGGTTAAAACGATTTTCATCATAATATGAAGACATTCTAATTTCAAATAATGGAAAATGACAGTAGATATCACTCCTAAACAAAAGCTCTTTGGAGTATTCAGTAATTTGGAAGAATGTAAAGGGATCTTGAGATTGAAAAAGTTTGTAAACTGCTTATTTAGGGTCATAGATTTGAAAGAAAAGATTTCCATTTAATTAATTAACAGATAATAACACACCTCACGGATATTCTGTATGTGGAAATGAAATGCTCAACCCTTTAAACGCACACTTGACACTTCATATCCAGTCTCAGTAGGAACATACATTTTGAGTTATCGTGAGAATGTGATGCTCTTTGATGGAAGGGTACAATGAGAGTGATGGATTTTGGGTGAAGAAGACTGGGTTCAAGTTTCACCTTTGATACTCACTAACTACGTGAGTTTGGTTTCCTCACCTGTGAAATAGGGGCTCTTTACCATCTGTAGTACTTTCCTTGGAGAGTTTTTGTGAAGCTTAAATGAGAAAATGTATAAAATGTCTTGCAAGCTTTAAAGCACTGTTGAAATGTGAGCTGTTATTATTAGCATTCACATTTATACAGAAGTAATGCCAGTGTTCACAATTGTCAGAGGGAAACTCTATAAAACTTAATGTACTGTGTGATTTGGCAGGCTCTTTTGTCTGCCTAGTGTCTGGGTGTTCTAGGTCTTATTTTGTGTTTCTATTCTTCATTTAGCTTTATCAGTTCCAGCTTTGGTGCTATAGAAAGAGACCATACAAATTGGCCAGTGGTTACTTGTAGTGTGTGCATTTAAATTTTATTTACTAAACTTTTATGCTGAGGAAATCAGACATTAACATGTAGGAAATTTCCAGTTAGATTACAGAGGTAGATCCCAGAGCAGTTCTATCTAGCTTGGCATTTTCACGTTGTAAACTCTGAAAACTGCACCAAAGGTCTGTTTTGCAGTGTGTTGCCCAGATTCTCAGTTTGTCTTTCTTTTTGTCTTGTAGTGGAAACCTTTCTTCCAAAGTTTACTCTAAAGTCTTTTTTCATCATGGGAAAATCAAGTATTTTGCTTTCTGTATATTTGTCCTTATAACTAGTTTTTCACAAGTACATATTTTTAAATTTTCCCATTTAAATATTCATTTTTAAAATTAATTTCATTTTTCAATGAACAAAAATCAATTTTATCTCAGTCTCCTAGTTGAAAAAAGAAAAAGAATAAAGAAGCCCTTTTACAGATGGGCATATTCAAGCAAAACAAATTCTTTCATTGGTAATGTCCAAAAAGCATAGCTCTCATTCCACATCTGAATATATGACCTCTCTTTGCCACAAGTATACTTTTAAAATTTTGTAATTTAAATATTTATTGTTAAAATTAATTTCTTTTCCGATGAACAAAAATCAGCTTGCTTTCTCACTTCCTCCACTGGGGGGAAAAAGAATAAGCCCTTATAAAAATATGCATAGTTAGGCAAAACAAATTCCATTATTGGTTAAAAAACATAGTTCTCGTCCTGTACCCTAAGTCCATCACTACTCTATCAGGAGGTGGGTTACATCTTTCGTCATTAATAACCTGGAACCATGAATGGTCATTCTATTGATCAGAGATCTTAGTTTAAAGTTGAGTTTTTTTTACATTGTTCTTATTATTGTATAAATTATTCTACTGGTTCTACTCACTTCACTCTGTTTCAGTTCATGCAAATCTTCCAAAGTTTCTCTGAAAATATTCCCTTTATCATTTCTCATGGCACAATAGTATTTCATTGTATTTATCTGCCATAGTATGTTCAGTCATTCCCTAAATGATAGATACCCTTTTAATTTTCAATTTTTTGCTACTACAAAAAAGAAATGCCATAAATATTTTTGTACATATTGGTCCTTTTCTACTTCCTTTGCTCTCTTTAGTGTCTAGATTTAGTAATGGTATTGCTGAGTCAAAGGGCATGCACAATTTAGTAACCATTTAGTGCATGTTTCCAAATTACAGAATAGCTATACCAATTCACATTCGCTCATTTGTCATTCTCGTGTGTGTGTGTGTGTGTGTGTGTGTGTGTGTGTGAACTTTGCCAAAATGATGGGAGTAAAGAGGGAATTCAGGGTTCCTTCAATTTGCATTTTTCTAATTATTAGTGACTTGGGACTTTTTTTATGGCTACTGAAAGCTTGAGTTTCTTCCTCTGAAAACTTCTGGTTCATATTCTTTGAGCGTTTATCAATTATGAAATGGCTCTCATTCTTCTAGATTTGAATAGTTTCCTTATATATCTTCAAAATGAAACCCTTATTAGTGAAACTTACTGCAAAGATTTGTTTCCATCACCTGATTATCTTCTAATTTTTGATGCCTGGGTTTTGTTTGTACAAAATTGTCCATTTATATTTTGGGATCCTTGCTATCCTTTGTTTGGTCATGAACTCTTCTCCTAGCCATAGATCTGAAAGGCAGTTTCTCACTTGCACCTCTGATGAAGACTGACTGCTTCATCCAGAGCAAGCCATTTAAACTTTCAGTGCTGCAGTCCACTTTCTATGATAGGAGGGTGCTGGCTTACATTGAAAGATGGAATTTCCTCATTGGAAAGTTCACAATATCAGTGAAGGTATAGGTCCTTATCTCTATCCCCATACAAGATGAATATCAAAATAATAAAAGCTGACATTCATGTAGTACATGCTTTGTGCCAGGCACTGTGTTAAGCACTTTACAATTATTATTTCATTTGATCCTTATAACAACCTTTAAAAAGTAGGTGCTGTTATTATCCCCATTTTACAGATGAGAAAACCAAGGCAAACTGAAGTTAAGTGATTGCTGGAGGTTAAGTGTCTGAGGCTGGATTTGAATTCTAGTCTTTCTGACCCCAGAACCAGTGATCTATTCACCGTGCCACCTAGCTGTGCCACCTAGTTTGGGGAGCAAAGGCATTGGTAGTTGAGGGGATCAGGAAAGGCTTTATGTAGAAAATGATACTTGAGTTGAGTTTTGAAAAAAACCGGGGATTCTGAATCAAACATTCATATTTTTTCCTCTGGATCATTCAGGAATTTATCATTTCCCCCTTATGTGCTAACTAGCTTTCTATATTCGTCATCATCAAATTTTGCTAGTCTATTACAAGTCTCTTCTTTCATTTTTTTTTAGTGCCCTTTAGAGCCTGAGGGGAGATTTAAGCAGTGCCATTCCCATTAGTAGCAGTCAAAAACACCTAGAATACTTTTAAATATCTGTCTCCCACAGAGAATTGCTGTAAATTTATCCCTGCAGAGAAACATGTTGTGGTATGTTTCCCCACAAGGCACTTATGAACCTTTAAAAAAAACTTTATTAATCATAAAGCAACTACACACATTAACTATAAAATTTCAATGCCAGTTGAAATAATGGGCAGCTGTGAACACTGGTTTCCAGGATTTTCACTGAATCAAACAGGTTTCTTTTTTTTCCTTAAAGAGTGAAAAAAAATTATTTTCTGTTCCTAAGACTGCTATGAGGGAATAAATAATTACAAATTCATACTGAAATGAATGATTCTCTGTTTCTTCCAGTTTGTTTAATGGAGATGTTTATTAGATAGTGTATTTGTGAAATGGCTCACTCAGGGTTTCGTTTAATTACATACCAGGAGCAAATCTTCACATAAAAAACAATGCCTCTTTATACTTTTTGAGGGGCAGCTAGGTGGTGCTGGACCTGGACTTAGGGAGACCTAAGTTCAAATCCGTCCTCAGACACTTACTAGCTTAGTGACCCTAGACAAGTCACTTAACTTTTGTTTACTTCAGTTTCCTTAATTTTAAAATGGGGAGCATACTGTCCCAGGATTGTTGTGAGGATCAAATGAGGTGATATTTATAAAGTACTTAGCTCCAGTGCCTGATACATAACAGGCACTTAGTAAATGCTTGTTTCCTCCCTCCCTCCTTCCCTCCTTCCCTCCTTCCTTCTTTCCTTCCTTCTTTCCTTTTTTCCTTCCTTCCTTCCTTCCTTCCTTCCTTCCTTCCTTCCTTCCTTCCTTCCTTCCTTTCTAATTCCCCCATGGACTTCCACCTAGAGGAAGGTCTTATTGGACAATATAATGTAAAAAATGATGTTATCTGAAGTGAAATTTACAAATATATTTAAGAATGTCATTAATCTTCCACATGGAGTAACTATTCTGGCATCAAAACAACCTTTATCACAAATATATTTTATACTCAATTGGATTATACCCTATATTATAATAGCCCCACAGTAACTATAAGGATGCTATTCAGTGGGTGGGTGCAACTTCAACAGTTATTTTTTAAACAACAAACAGCCTCTTGAGAAAAGTCAGCTATAAATTCAATTTAGCCTCTGTATTGTTTATATCACATTCCTTAAACTTTATAGTGTTTAGGGATTAAAACTCCGCAAACCATATGCATGTATACATCCATTAATGACAGCAGAAGTTTATTCACAGGTGCATAAGCAAGAGACAATTTCCCTTGGGTTACATGCATTTTTCAAACTTAGTTTTAAAGTCTAACTTTTACCATAAACTGTGGTTGACAGCACAACTTGATAACTTTATTTCCTGCCCCTTCTCCCCTTTCTCTCTCTCTCTCTCTCTCTTTCTTTCTTTCTCTCTCTTTCTCTCCATCTCTATTCTTCCCTCTCTCTCTCATTTTTTCTGACTTTCTTTTGTCTTCTCTTCCCCTCATTTTTTTCTCAATCTGATTTTCATTACTGTAAGGAACTCTCAGTGTGGAAACTCACCCCACTAATGTAGATCATCAGCATCATAGGTTCATAAGGCTTAGAGCTGGAAGGGACCTTCAGTTCACTCTTTAACTCACCTGTAACTTATGGTCTTAGAAATTTTCTTGGGGTCCCTGAATGCTTTAAGTGACTTGCTCAGGGTTACACAGCTAATAAGTATCAGGGATGGGACTTGAACTCAGATTATCTTAATTACTGTCCTGCTTCTATCCCCTCAGCCAATAGGTCTCATATTTTTAGTCTCAGAACTCCTTTGTACTCTTCAAAATCGTTAAGGACCTTTATCAAAGAGTTTTTGTTTATATTGGTTATATGATCAATATTTACTATATTAGAAATTAAAACATTAGTAACGTGAAAATAGTTTTGACCTTGTTGTGCTCTCTGAAAAGGTCTCAGAGAATCTCAGATATATTCAGACCACACTTTGAGAACAACCGCCCTATGCCATGTTGCATCTTTCTCTTGAACACATTCATAAAAAAGATGTCATTGTTTTGTCTGGTACCAAGGAAATGGAGCTATGGCACTCTCTGTTTATAGTAGACTAATGGGAAACATTATTTTGATGAATCCTTTGTGTGGAAATCTCATCAGTGTAAATAATGCTGCTTTCTTAACTCTAGGGCTGAGGATCACTTATGGTTGCTGCTCAAAGATCATGTCTATAGCAGGCAAAGCCCCCAAAAAACAAAACAAGATTATTTCCCCAGGAGGCTTTTGCAGATCATTCCAAATGAGAGACAGAAGCCACAGTCCATACATTAAACAAAGCATGCAGTTCGGGATTTGTTTTTTGCTTTTGATGACCACACACTAAATAAAGTGCTTTTGTTTTTATCATCACACTCATGTTCTAAATTTTCCAGTTCAGAAGTTACTTGGCTGTTTTTTCTGTCATCAAACTAGTCACATAAGCTAAGAAGGCACTATATAAAGTTAACAAATAGAATCAGAAAGGCAATTTGCTTTTTTTTTTTTTTTTTTTTACTTAGTCCAGGAAACACTTATCCAATCCTTTCTGTAGCCAAAGTGTTCAGCAGCCAGTTTGCAATAGATCAAGCACATTCTGGCTTAATTCCTGGTAGTGGGAAGAACCATAGTGATAGAGTTCTCTCCTGTAGGTTAATAAACTGGGGGAGATACCAAGAAGTCAGAAGAGTGGTAAAGGAGGTTATGGATTTTTAATGCTGAGTCTTAATGAGAATGAAGCAAAAGATCCAAATGTTTATTTGTTTAAGTTCTTTACATCAGCACCAACATTAGGGAGTCAGGAGATGAGACATATTATAGATAGCATTGTATAAATTATTTAAGAAATTAAAAAGCAAAGGCATCATCCAAGATACACAAAACTTCTCTTGATAATTTTCCCCATATGAAAAGAAGAGCCAACACAAAGAGAACAATCTCCCATTACTGTTCCAACAAGATGAAAAATAAATGTAGTTTGGACTTGGTATTAAATAGAGATAGGCATTGAACCTGTGATTTCATTGCTGTAGGGAACACCCTGATGAGGAAATCCCTTCTTCTAAGGCAAGTTGACACCTTTTTTGAGGCGTATGGTCAGAGAGTTGCCTAGAGTGATAAAGTGTTTGTCCAGGGTCACACATAGGTGTGTGTCATGGGTCAGAGTAGGTACTTGAACCTAGCTCTCCCTGGTTTCAAGGCCAGATCTCTATCCACCATGCCATGCTGCCTCACTTGATATTAAATACTAGGGGAAGAATTAATGTGCCACATTAACAACTAAAATTGTATGGAATATTGGGATCTTGGCTTTCCTGTTGGTTAAAAAAACTACATATATTAGAAAATCAGAACCTTTTCTCAAATAACTGAAAGAATTGGGATAGAGAAGAACAGAGTGATGTATAATCCAAAATTTAAAAGATTGTCTAAAATACCTTATAATAATTATACTATTTTATATTATAATTATACTAAAATAATCAGTAATTTGCCTTTGTAAAATGTTTACATACCTATGTTTAAATACAATACCATAATCTGACTTGGCAATTCACTTCAAACAAAATAATAAAGTCACATTCTGAGAAACTGAGAGGAATAGGTATCTCCTGTTCTTGAGTCTGCTTAATTTACTCCTCACCCCCTAATCTGCACCCTACTTTGTTCCATTACCTTTTGGGAACTGCTTCCTTCTTAGATTGATATAACGGTTCAGAATAAGCAGAAGTGCCCTCTCCTTTAAAAAAAATAGATTTTAAGTGATATCTTTTGTTTTTTCATTGCCTAAATTTTCCTCTGTATCCTCCCTCACCCTCCCAGAGAACCAGCCCTTATACCAAAAAAATTTTTTAAGAAAATAATACAAAGAGAAAGAAAAGGAGAATAATTAGCAAAACCAATGAATACATTGAAAAAAAAATCTGACAATATATGCAGCGTTCCACATCTGTGAACCTCCTCTCTCCTCAACCCCCTCATATAAAATGGGAACTTTCCCCCTCCACCTTTATTTTTTGTAGCAAAAGAATTAGTCATGAATGTTCTAAGTAGCCACTAATCACTAACCCACAGTGTACAGTAGAATGAAGGAAAAAGCATTAACGCATGTGAGCATATACATAATAAATACAAAATGATGCAGCATACCTCAATCGAGAGAGAACTGGCCTTGAACCCAGTCACACCGAAGTTCCAGTCATAGCTCTGAGAAAGAGTGGTGCTTTGATCCCTTAAACTCTCAGTGTGCTAGTCAACTCTCTGTGCTAAGCTCTTTCCAAATGTGATTTCATTCAATTCATTTAGCCCTAGGACATTAGACAACAACACTGGACACTTAAGCTCTTCTGGATGCTGAGTATAAATTTTGGGTATTCCTTTTCACCCCAATCTTGCAGACATCCATGTCCTGAATATTTTTATCCTGGCAAAGTCATGCCATTTTTAGTGCCCACTGGCAGCTCTCCTATTCCCAGGGTATAGTCTTTACCTTCCCCTAGGTAAGGAATTTTTTTTTTTCCTCCTCTCAGGTCTCCAAAATCCTGTTAAGTGTTATCCTAATAACACTCCCTGGAATGGTCCCTACTTAGGGCAATGTACTACTGCTACTGTGTTTCTTAACAGCAACCTGCATGAATGTTATGGCAAGTAGAGGCAAGTAGATATCTAGTCCAGTAGCCTAATTTTAGTGCAGAAACAGACACCAGGTAAAGAACGTGCCAATGTATGTATCGTTGACTTCAGTTATCTGTCTATCTGCTTATGGATCAAGGACAGAGAAAGAAATGAGTAGACCTGTTATTTCACTGGAATAGGGAACTCTGTAGTGGTGAAACTCCCCCTATCAATAAAAATGAGATCTTTTCTGAAACTTAGTCTTAGAGGATAGATGTCAGACTCTTGGTTATAGGTCACAAAACTCCTGGGTGCAGCCCTAACCTGATGAAAATGTATTTGGGAAATGTGTAATAAAATAAATAAAAATACAATACAACATAGATAATGTCCATTTGTGATTTTCTAAGTCAATATACTGCCTATAAGGGATCTGCTTCTAACTGAATTTGATACCACTGGTTAAAACACTAATAGATTAAATGACTTCTTCAGGGAGTCACCTAGACAGCATATTATCAGAAACCTGATTTAAGTGGTGGTCTTCTTGACTTTGACAAATCTCTATCTGCCTATGCCATACTGCCTCTCACAGGCATGATCTGAATTCTTCCTCTAAAGAATTCTTTCTTCTTTATATTTTCTCTTCACTGCATTTAAGGGCTAGTTCAGAACTTCTCAAAGACTCACTTGAAGTACCATCAAACTAATTCTTTTAAAGGTAATCAGGAATGGTAGCTGTCAGTTAAGAAAGTGGATAGAACTTTAATGGTCATGGAATTCAATTGCATTTTTTTTCAAATGAGGGAACTGAGGCCAAGATTGAGTGTCTTATCCAGGGTTACACAGCTAGTATGTATCAGAGGCAGGACTCGAACCCCAGTCTTCTGGGTCCTGAAGCTGGTTCTCTATCTACTGCAGTCCATTATCTCTGATTATACTTCATCAGAAGTATAATAAGAAGTATAACTGGGAGAGCTGGAATATTAGATACCTACTTCATTTCTCTTCATTTTAAAGATAAAGATTATTATAACAACTTGATGGTGGGATAATAAATAACGGCATTTTACAGCTTTTGAACAGAGGTTTTACGTATGCATATTTATTGTGTTGGAGATGGAGTGGACAGTGAAGTATGATGGAAAGGGCACTGTATTTGGAGTTAGAATACGTGGGTTTGAGTTCTAACTTTTACATAGGAGCACCATGATGTTGGGCAAATCTTTGACTCTCAGTTATCTGTAAAAATGGGAGTGGTGATACATGCCCTGCTTAGCTCACAGAGAGCTGTGAGGAAACTCTTTGTAGATCATTCAGTGCTATGTAAATTGTTGTTACAGTTGTTTGATGTAATGAGCTCCTGGATAGTAGGGACTTTTTTGGTCTCTCTTTGCCTTCCCAGCATCTAATACAGTATCTTGCAGATAGTAGGTTTTTAGTAAATATCTGTTGGCTTGGATAATGTCTTAAAGAAAAGTATAATGTGTCAGGAAAATCCAGGGCACAAGAAAGAAAACACCAAAGTATCTATTTGTCCACTATTAGTGCACTCTTATCTCCAGAACTACACAGTAAAATTTCATAGAGTATAATGAATGAGATCCATGATGCTTATTGTTGGGATCATGTTAACGGTAAGAGCAGAAAGCTTGGGAAGAATTGCTTGGGCTTTTATTGTGTACTTGCGCCAGTTTCAAATCTTATTAGGCAAGGAAGTGGTGCCTGGCAAATTATTCGTCCTGTCTTTTCTTATTAATGCCTCTCAATTCATTTTTATTGAACTAATTAAACTTAGAGTGATATTTCAAGTACAGATATTTTTTTCATTACTGAATCTAAAGCCAGCACATTAATGTCGAAGATTTAGCGTGAGTCAGATGCTTACTCATTTGTGGAAGACTTTCCATTTAAAAAATCTAGGCTTTGCCAACTTTGTATCAAGTTTCCTTTGGAAACTGCAAGGGCAGGATGGTACAATTTTGCCATGATTAAAAATAAAACAAACAAGCCCAAAGATTCCCCTGGCCCTTTCCCATTTCCTCTCTCCCTGCCCCTCCTCCCACCAAAGGAAGCTACAGAAAAAGAAAACAAATTCCTAGATTGTGGGCATGCCATACCATTGCTATGGCAAGCTTGAGACTTGGCCTGGAAAGAAAAAAACAAATCTTGCCTAAGGCTTTTAAAAGGATAAGCTCAAGACTGAAGACAAAACTAAAATTTATGCTTTAGCATTCCTTAATAAGGATGTTGTGTTTATGACCTTTTTCTCCCTGGGTTTTCCTTAACTTTGCTATATCATTTTCAGAGGAATAGATCCCATTCTGCTGACAAGTGAATTGTTCACTTTGTAAACAGTAGCCTGGTACAGACATTTCTTCTTCTTGCTTTGGAATCCATATGCCAATCGATAGACTCCCCCCTGCTTAGAATATGTTCTACTGTGGCACAGAACCCAGTATAGTGTTAGCCTTTATGGAACCCACGAAAATATATCTTAGTCTATTAAATTATCCTCTATTCTCCCTAGAGGGAGGAAAAATGGAGGGATTCAGCAAAATTCACCCTATGTAATGGGAAGCAACTGTTATCTGTAGGCATAGCCTAGCTGGTTTAGAACTGTTGCCAATTAGTCATTTTACATAGCACAGAGTCTTTTAGAAGACTATTTAAGTTATGGTGCATAGTGAATGTGAATAAGTTAAAACATTACACTTAAGGAATTATCCAGGAAAACTGCTGTAAAAAAAAGATGATGTTAGAGAATTAAATGACTAGAAAAATATAGTAAGTCACATAGTAAGAGTGAGGGATAACTACTGGACGGGAAGGAAGCAAGTGTTTAATTAAAGTGCTTACTAAGTGCTAGATACCATGCTAAGCACCTTGTAAATATTGCTTCCCTTAATCCTCACAACCCTGGGAGCTAGGTGCTATTACTATCTCCAATTGAGGAAACCAAGGTAAACAAGTGAAAAGACTTGTCCAAGGTTAATTAATTGATTAAGCTGCTCACTGTCAACAAAGCTGCCTAGATGGCTCCCTGACTACATTGTCATTCATCTAATGAGAAGAGAATGAAAGGAAAGCTCCTGGAACTTTGGATGGATCAATTTTAGTGGAATTGTGGGAGGGCACAGAGGATGAGTCAGCATGCATGAAAGGGAATGTGTATGCTTAGAAGGAATGCTCAGATGTAATCCTTTGGAGTATTGGAGTATGATAGCTTGACCCCCAACATCCTCTCAAATAGGTGTATGATAATGTGAAGATGAAGGATCCATTAAAGTCAAATGAATGTTAGTGACAATAAATGAATTGTCCTTGGGTTTTTTTTTCTGGCCTCTGGGTCATGCCTACCTTAACCGTTATACCATAGCATTTTGTGAGACCTGGCAGCCTGAGAGAATCCACTTCGGATTTGTTTTTATTTTGTGTTCAAGTCGTAGTTTACTTGGCTGCTATAACTTGTTACACACTAAATTTGTTTTGACTTAACTTTCATTTAAATAACCTATAACTCTTTTGTAATTTTGAATAATATAGAAACTCAATCTGTTCACAGAATGATTTGTTTGTGCTAGCTCACTAGAGTGAAGTACTATTAAAAAAGAAAAGCAAAGTTTGAGATGTAAAAAGCAAGTGTTTATTTCATTTTCTCTAGTTGTAGAAAATAGCTTACTTTCTTTTGTAAATGAACTTGTTCACTTGGGGTACAAGCACCCTCAAACAATTTTACTTTTGGCTGCTGATGCAACTTTTTTCATGATATTTAAATGAAAAGTATGAATGAAAAAAGTATTCCTTAAGTGCTTACTGTATGCCCAATCCATGCAGAGTTCTTGAGATACAAATGGAAAAATGAGAGATAATCTCTGCTCTCAAAATGCTCACATTTTAATTGGGGGAGGCAATACAGCATGGGGTTTTTTGTCCTAAAGCAAATGGAAGTACAAAGGGTGTATCTGCAGGGCAGATAAGGAGGTTCAGGACTCCTTAGATCTTAGAGGCAGAAGACTATGTGGCCTCACAAATGGAAAGACCTGGTAGTTCTAACTACCAGAAGCTTTATGGCAGGTGATTCCCTGCTCATGGAAGCGGTGTGAATGACCTTTTCTGGCTTGTTATTATTAGGAAGGGAGAGTGGGTCAAAGGATAGGAGTAGAGCAGGGACTTTAGGTTTCCTCCCATAGGGATGGGAATGGAGGGGTCTGATTTCAGCCAAGAGGCACAAAAGGGAAGGGAGCACTGGCAGGAAGGCTGAGGAGTGGGTCCTAGGTGCTAGATGTTAAATAGTTAAAATAGGCTTCTTCCTGGTGATATCTGTCCTCATCCCTTTTGATCTTTTTGTGGTATTTTACATTCCTGATCTTCTGAAAGATCCTCTTCTCTAGGGTTTTTGTGACACTGCAATCTCCAGGTTTTCCCCCTTCTTTTCTGACCACTTTCTTTTTTTGGATTACTGTCTGCCCCACCCCCAATCCCAATCATAGGATTCCCCTAAAGTTTTACCTTGAGTCCTCTTCTTTTCTCTCTCTGTTCCTTCTCTCTTAGTGATCTCATCATCTCCCATGGATTTAGCTGTCATCCATATTAAAGGTGCCGCCATTCTTCCAGGCTCCCAGATGTACAACCTTGGTGTTGCCCTTGACCCCTCACTTTCCCTCACCCCACATATCTTGAAATTGGTTACTAAATCTTATTCTTACCTCTACTGCATCTCTCACATATGATTTTGAAGTACTCACATAGCTACTACCCCAGCTAAGGTCCTCATTGCCTCTTGCCTGGACTACCTGATCAGACTCCCAGCCTTCGGTGTTGCCCTTCCTAGCTGTCTTCAAGTTGCCAAAATGCTCTTCCTAAAGCACCAGCCTGATCATGTCATTTCCCTGTTTGAGAACCTCAGTGACTCCCTTTTACCTGAAAGATAAAACGCGAACTCCCTCAATGGGCTTTTAAATCTTTTCATAATCTGACTCCGGTACCTTTCAAGTGAAATGAAAATTACTCTCTTTGATGCATCCTCCATTCCAAGCAAAATGACTTTCTTGCTGTTCTTTGAACTTGGCATTTTATCTCCGATCTCTGATCTTTTACACAGATATCTCCCCTCCCACCTCCCTTGCTGCCCCCCACTCTCCTGTGCAGAACATTTTCTAGTTTCTTTTAAGGTTCAGACCACCTGCCACCTCATAGGGGAATCCATTTCTGATTCCCCTGTTTGTTAGGGT
Source organism: Pseudochirops corinnae (assembly GCA_028646515.1). NCBI lineage: Eukaryota > Metazoa > Chordata > Mammalia > Diprotodontia > Pseudocheiridae > Pseudochirops > Pseudochirops corinnae. The sequence goes on from CM053590.1 coordinate 120,814,679, forward strand.
AGTCTCCCTCCTCCTCAAATTATCATGTATAGAAGGATCTGTTTGCCTGCCCAGTAAAATGTAAGCCCCTTGAAGCCAGGGCTATTTTACCATTGTAGCCCCAGTGTCTTGTGCATAATAGATGTTTAATAAATGCTTGTTGGATTGGATTAGACATATGTCACATCAAATCTTTCTCTTTTAGTAGAATTTGATATGGAAATGCAAAAGAAAAGATGGCATATGATTAATATATCTGAAAAATATCTTGGAACTAAAAGCTTATTCAGTATTAGTAATTTCTAGTCATTGAAGATTTGGAAACTCTTTAGATGTGGAAGGATTACTTTTAAAAAATATATTGATACAGCACTTTTAATAGAGCAATGGATGCCGAATTAACATGGCTGTAAGCAGTCTGTGTTACCTGCAGCTGGTAACAAGGGTCCTTCTGGATGACTAGGCTACAGATTCTTTCACTAGGACCAGAAAGAGAATGTTTTATTAGGGATGGCAAGATAGAAACCCATCCCTTGTTGATGGGAAGCTCTTTGGAAAGCTTTAGTCCAGTGAATGCATGGGTAGCTATGGTGGTAAAGTTGGTAGGTTGGGTTACCATTGTCACTGAGTTAGCAGAATCCCACTTACTCTTTCTCTGGTGGTATTGGTTATTTGGCCCTTCTTGGTGCCTGTCACATCTTCTGTGCCTCATAATAGAAGTCCCTGGACCATCCATGGGGATCAAACAGATCCTTGGGATAATTGGTGCCAAGCTCATCAATTGAACAATACTAGATGAAATTTCTTCTTCTTTTGGATAATGTAGTTCATATCAATCTATTTCTTTATCTTCTTTTCATACAATTTCTGTATCTTTTCCTGGAGGTGATTTGAGCATCTGCCAGGCGGCTGGGAGTGGTAGGTGGTTAAGATCAGTAAGAGACATGCTCCTGACTCAAAGAGAAGGAGGCAATCAGCTCCTGGGGATCTCTTTTCCAGTTCTGAAAATTCCTTTAGGTCATCAGCCTCAGATTTTTCAGTCTCTGGATCATCATCTTCCAATTGTCTGCTGTTTTCTTCATCTTCTTCCTCATAACTATCTTCATGTCCCTTAAGCTGAGAAAAATCATCATCTCCATAGGCGTAGGACAATAAGCCACCTTTTTCATCAGCTGCTGTGGCATTCCCAGTCACTTCTACTCTAGCCTTGCTGTCCAACTCAGGATCTGAGTCCATGACGTAAACCACTAGCAACAGCAGAATGTTGTCCACACCACCTTCCTCCCAAGACCAGCACTCTCCTGTGACTTTTGCTGGGACCTGACTCTCTTATTTCAAGGAACTGAGCCCTTCCTGCTGGAAGTCCAACACCCTCACTTCCTCTCTTCCTGACCTTTTGTCCCTGATAAGGAACCAATCAAAAAAAGTGAACTCCTTCCTGATCCCATCCCCACCTTCCCCAGAGTTATTTTTTAAAAGAAGAAAACTGTTATTAAATATTTTATTGTAGAGCCATAGAATCATGAAATTCCAAAGCTGGAAGAGATGTAGTCAAATATTTTCACTTTTCAGATGAAAAAATTGAGCCCCCATAGGTTTATTCTAAAAAGCTTCAGGATTTTAATGTTCTGGAAAAAAATACAGGAGAAAAGAGAAGGAAAGGGACATGTAATTTAATTAACATTTTTTTACGAGTGAATGTTAGTATTAGACACAGATAAGCAAAGTGTATTTTGCTGTAATGATCTTTACGAGCGCTTTGTAAAGTGTTGTTGCCAAAAGGTGTATTGTGAAACTAAGACAGACAGTGGCTGACTGAATTATGGCCTATTATGTAATGAAATACATGGCACTTTAAGAAATGATGAAAGGAACAAATTCTGAGAAACATGGGAAGACTTTTATGAACTGATGGAGAATGAAATGAGTAGAACTCAGAGAGCAATTTATATACAATGACTAGTACATTGTAAAAGAAAACAATGTAAAAGGAAAACAACATCCAGCTGTGAATCCAGAAGACCCATGATGAATGATGCTTCTCACTTTCTGGCAGAGAGGTGATGGACTGATTAGGTGCAGAATAAGACATATTTTCAAACGTGTCCAGCATGTGGTGGTATTTTGTGAGACTATACTTACTTGTTACAAGGGAGACCTATTTTTTTTTTTTGAGGGGGAGAGTTTTAGAAGGATAATAGTGGAGTGGGGATAGTGATTCTAAAAAAAAAAAGCAAAAGGAAAGAAGTAAAAAAGCATCAATTTAAAATTAGAGGAGAATGAAATTTAGAAAGGAACACAGATAAGCAGGGCTGTATTGGAACTACCATGCTAAATTTGAAATGTCCAGAAGAAGTTGTTTGTAAGGGAGATTCAAGGTTTCAATTAATACCTCATATAGTACTTTATTGTAGTACTTATTTTCTGTACTTTGTCTTGGGAAACAGCGTTTGTTGGTCAAATTCGTGATAAAAAGGGGAAAATTTAAAATAATGACGGAACAATTTTTGTCCATATTAAATCTGTAACACTCTTGGACTTGGACCCCTTTTGTATTTCAACATAAATATCAATGATTAGTTTCCCAGGACTGGATAATTCATTGGAGTTTTTATTCTATTGCTTTTGTTTCCCTGTAGTACTGCACTATTTAAGCACGTGACTGTTTTTCCTTATTGTTCTATAGTTGTGCCATCAGCAAATCTGATCACGCCCAATCTCACAGTTGAGGAAGGGAAGTCCATCACATTGTTTTGTAACACAACAGGACATCCAACTCCTGATGTATCCTGGGAAGTCGGTAATCTGGTTTCCAAACATATGGTAAGGTTTATGTTCAGCTGTGTAATAATTCAGACATATGATATTTCTACTTGAGATAGTATTAAACCCGGTGATCATCATTTAATATTTTCCAGAATACAAATAGAAATGGAAAGTGAGTTTTGACTTACATTTATTTTCCATCTGTTTTTAATCAAGAAAGACCAGTGCAGATTGTGTGATACAAGCAAATTTGCATTTTAGTTTTATGTACACCCCATAGATGGCAAAAGTCTATATATCCACAGTGAGGTCGTGGTGACAACATAAGCCAGGTGAGTCAAACTCCTTGTAGTCTTTTTCCTTGGAAAAAGGTAAGTGGCAAATAAAAGAGCATTTTAGCTGTACCACCTGCGAATGTGACATTTGGAAAGGTGAAAGTAACTTTTTTATGGCTTACTTTATGACGCTGAGCTAGGTATAGGCAGGGAAGCTTTTGTGACTTTCTTTTATCTTGCTTTTGCAAGGTGGGGAAACACAAAATCATTTTACTCTGGGGTTCCTAGCAATTGATTTTTTTTGTTTTGTTGTTGTTCTTTTTATTCATTTGTAGAATGAAACGAACAAGGCATCGGCCTCCTTAAAGATAACTAACATTTCATCTGATGACAGTGGAAAACAAATCTCTTGTGTGGCAGAAAACATAGTAGGAGAAGCGCAAGATTCTGTCAACCTCACGGTGCATTGTACGTAAATAGACGTGCATATGTTTTCAATAACCGATAATCTTGGTCAAAACTCCCTTTGGTGTTTTGGCTTTCAGGTTGTTAATCAATGATGTTGTCCGCTGTGTTAGCATAAACTACAAAATGTGTAGTGTGTACATAACAAAGGTTATTGGTTTCCTTTACTTCCATTCCTTTTTGATGTCTCTCATATATTGGTTTCTGTGATTTGGTGGAATCCTCTTTAAAGTATCTTTTGATTCCTTTTTTTCTCTTCTCTTAGACTCTTTCATACTCTTGGACTTGTCCTACTCATTTTTTCTTTTCCTTTTAGTATATATTTTTGAGTCTGTTGGCCTTATTTTGTTGAAATAATCTATGATTTGAATCCAGATAATCAGACTGCTAACAAAACACAACAATGCAAAAAACCAAGGTTTCCATGATATCAATAAAAGAATTAATATCTGGGAATATTTTTAGGCAATTTGTGTGTGTGTATATGTGTGTATGTTTATGATACAGTCAACACCCATTAATTGGGAATTGAATTGGTTAGGATATAGGCATAGGTCTCAGGGGTGTGTTGGAGTCAGCCACAATTGGCTCATGAGAGCCTATTATTAAATTTTCAGTGTGAACATTTACATCTTGGAAATTTTCAAATGCTACAAATCAAGGATTGATTTGTTGTTTTGTTGATTGTTCAGACTTAAGAAAATGATAGAGGAAATGTTGATAATGCAGACTCAATTTAAAAATGTGTCCTGCTTACATTTTTTCTCCCAGAAAGCTGGTTATTAAAACACTTACCAGCACACCCCTGTCTTACCCAATAAGAAAAAAAAAGGGTTTTTTCTATGGAATATTTTTCAAAAGTACTGCAACTTTATTAATTATGTGTTTTGTGAATGAAGATATAATTTCTCTTAATAGATAATATAAGGTAAGACATTTAAAAATAACATTTTTGTGTCCTACATGATGTATCATAAAGATGAAAGTCCCAAGTTATGGTACTCTTTTGAAAATTTTACTTTTTTGTTCAAAGTTGTTTACTTTGAATTATTTCAAGTTCTGTATTAGTAGGGGGGTAATAATGATTTTTTGGATATGGTTTAATCATATATATACACATTAATTGTGCATATGTACACATGTGTATGTATGTTTCCATATTTGAGTAGACATATAGCCATAACTGTCATTTCCATGTTGTATAAAAACAACCAACCTTTGATTCTCTGACAACCAGTATTGTTACCATGCTCAGTCGGAACTCATTGTTTGTCTCTTTGGGAGCATTCACCAACTCTTGTTGAATTGACTTCAGTCTGAAGCCAGTCTTACCCATGACCATGTGAAGAGAACTCTTCACCTTCAGTTCTGTTAATCATGTTTCCTGAATTATTCAGCACTCCCTGGGCATGGTGGTAGAAATGGTTTGTCCTGGAATAAGAGCAGATTTGTGCAAGGTAAAGCACTGCTCTCAATCTTCCTTGTGGAAGGTCGGTTTTGATAGCCAGTTTTTGGCACTGACCCATAATTTTGTTTTTACAGGTGAATTGTGTATGATGGAATAGATATGGTCCTAAAGTATTAAGATTAAATGATATTTTTTCAAATAGAGTAACATTCCTAAAGCTTATCTGAAAAACTTATTTTAAGGAAAGATTTGGCAAATCCTTCTACAAACTGAAGAACTACTTTGAAAAAAAAATGAATAACTGCCCTTTAATTTAACTATTTTATAAAGGCACATTCTTGCCAATGGATTTTCTTAAAATGAGATAGGCAATTTATGAATTTAAAACTTCAGCATATATGGCTAGATCTGGTGAATGGAGTTTTTGCCTCCAGTGAAAAGAAAGGCCTCTTTCTTCAACCTTTATTTGCTGTTGTATTCTATGAAACATTGCCTGGATTGAAATATGTAGGCATTGTTGAATAGTGAGTTCTTCAGTGAGTAACTAATGCTTCAGTTAAGATTCTGTTAACATCCATATGCCCACTATTGCCAGGGATTAGGGCAGGAGATTTTTTTTAGCCAGTTTTCGTATCCTTTGGCAGTCTGGTAAAGCCTGGGACTGCTTCTCAGAATAATGTTTTTAAATGAATAAAACACGTAGGGCAATCAAGGAAACTACTGATATTGAAATAAAGAGTTTTCCCATCCAAGTGTATAGACCCCCTGAAATCTAACCTTGGACCAAGGCATTCCAGATTAAGAACTCCTGGTTTAGGATTAAGGTAGAGTAAGAAGAATGGGAAGACTAATTACAGATACTTTCTCAATTATCCCAGCACCTCCACTTTAGAGGCCAGTCAGTTTGTATACCAAACTTTGGACTTCTGATTATGACTTTTTTTTTGAAATTTAATGTGTGTACAATCTTCCAAATGTGTCTGGTCAGGGCAGAAGGTAGTGGTGTTATCTCCTTCCTTGCTTTGGGAACAGTGTCTCTCTTACATTGATACCACATCAAATTATTTTTTCTCTAATAGGTATTTAATTTTTTCCCAATTACATGTAAAAGTTTTCAACATTCATTTTTGTAAAATTTTGAGTTCCAGATCACATCATACAATTGACTCATATTGAGCTTGTGGTCAACTGGAACTTTCAGAATGTTTTCCTGTGAAGTGCTTATACTTGTGCCCTGGATTTTTCTTTTAAATCCAAATGAAGTCATTTACACCCATTCATATTAAACTTCATCTTGTTGTAAAAAAAAAAAAAAAGAAATTTAAGGTGTGTGAGTATGAGTATATGTATATATGTGTATAAGCATGTACGTATGTTGATAGATACATGCATATACATATGCATATCTGTGTGAATGTATATACAGATATAGCTTACAGGAGACAGAATGATGAGTGGAAAGACCACTGAACTGGAAGGCAGATGGACTGAGTGCCAGTCCTTGGCTCTTCCACTAGTTGTGTGACCTTGGGTTAATCACTTAAGGTTTTATGGGCCTTACTGTTAAATTGGGGCAAGAAACTTGCACAATTTGCAGGAGTCCTTTGAGATTGCTTGTGTTTTTTTCTTTTTTTCTAAAGCATAGATAGACTAGCTTATTCTAAGACTTGAAATAACCTGTAATCATTTTGCCAGGATCTAGAGATGAATGTAGACATTTAGAAAATAAGATTATTGTCATTTTACCTCTAGAATTCCAACACAAATCCACAACTTATGCAAATGACAAAGTGGCTTTAAATGACCAACCATTTTTGCTAGAGTGAAATATCAATTTATTATGGCTCATAGAGTAAGCATTAATAGCCACTCTCCCATATAATTACTTGTATATATAGTCTTGTCTTCTTAAAACTTCCTAAGAGCTAGAACTATGTTTCATTTATCATGTTATTTTCCATGATGCCTAGAATAGCACCTTGTGCATAGTAGGTGCTCAGTAAACATCTGTTAAAGAAGTGAATAAATGCCGTTGTCCTTTCTAATGTTCAGCTTAATTCCGTAAGCACTTACTAAGCATCTACTTTGTGCCAGGCATTTAACTTGGCTGTGAGTATACACAGACAGAAAAGAAATAGTCCCTGATGTCAAGGACCTTGCATTCCACTGTGTATACTCCATAATGCCATGCTGTTTCATGTCGCTCTGCTTGTAGAATGTGGGTGGGGGGGTATTGTGCTTGAGTATATGTGTAAGTCTTAGACTTTCGGCATAATTTCCAGTGCTTTCCTTCCTACTTCTGTTCATGACAGAAATTCCAAGAAATAATTTCTCTCAGTATTTTGGTGCTCGCTATCTTGACTAAATCCAGGTAACGTTGAAGGGAGTGCAAGTCATAAATAAAAAGAAATGTCCGTCAGACCTCTCCCAGGTTCTAAACATCCTTTGTGATTTATCCAGGCTTAGTTCTCTTTTAATATGAGTCCATTGAGGGGGGATGGGAGAAGATTGATTCATGGAGACAATGTGTGGGTTTGCAAGTGGAGTATAAAGGATTCTTTCTGTGACTTCTTTGAGGAAACTAACCCAAATTGGATGGTTTTGTAATAAAAATTTGGCGGTTTCCAAAGTTTCTTGTAAACTACACCTTCTAATCTAATAATTAATAAGAAAATTCCCCCAGCATGAGCACAAAAGGGGGAGGATATTTCCAGGGTTTGGGGTGCTATTAACTCTCTCTCTTTCAATTTAGTTGCACCAACTATCACATTTCTCGAATCTCCAACCTCAGACCACCACTGGTGCATTCCATTCACTGTGAAAGGAAACCCCAAACCAACGCTGCAGTGGTTCTATCAAGGGGCCATTCTGAATGAGTCTAAGTACATCTGTACTAAAATCCATGTTACCAATCACACCGAATACCATGGCTGCCTTCAGCTGGATAATCCTACTCACATGAACAATGGTGTCTACACCTTAATGGCCAAGAATGAATATGGCAAAGATGAGAAGTGGGTGCAGGCTCACTTCATGGGCCGTCCTGGAATTGATGATGGTGAGTACAAGACACCTTTGTGACTCTGGACAGATTCAGATTCCTAATAGTGAGTACATTCTGTTGTTGCAAGTATTAAGGATAGTTGGATCAGATTAAGTCATTTCTAAGTTTTTTGCAACTACAGGGGAAACTTCATAAAATACATCAATCAGATGAACCTCCTTTGGGTGAATTGAAAAACAGGTAGGGTGCATTATCTAGCCTCTTATGTACTCTGGGGGAGTAATTCGTTCCTAAAAATGGTTGAACAGATACTCTGGCTGTGACTGTTTCATTAGCAAATAAGGAGCTGGCTTGGCTGCCCTACTCGAGGGGGATTTGCTGTATAGGTCATTATACCATCAGGTGTAATACATGAAATTGAGTATCTTTTGAGGGAGTGTTATAGATGATATCATGGAGCATCTGGCAGATTTTCAGGGTAGAATCTACGTCTAGCAGTGGTGTTTTTCTATTAGCAATAATGCATTGTCTCTGTTCCCTTCTGTCTCATGTGGTATCATAGAAAGAGGGACTTAAGTCTACAGAGTGAAGTATTGAGGCATTTGTAAAAATACAGAAATATAAGGATGTGAGAAGAGAAACTCAAGTAAGTAGACCATTTAACAACCATCTGAGAAGTATCCATTTAGGTAAAGTAGGGCAGAAGGGAATAGGAATCTTGGATGATATGAGACAGAGACTAACAGGATGGTAGTTGCACATAACGATATATGTATAGGTGTGGTTTGCTATAAATAACTGTAAATATGAAAATATAAGTTTATAAAACATAAATCAGAGGGTTGTCATTCTTATTATGAAAGCATTTTTTGTGTCACTGAAAAATATAATGTAATGTTCTTTTAAATCATAAGCTTCCTTTCTACACAAATTCATTTGTTCAACAAACCCTTAATGAATGCCTGCTACATGCAGGACACTGTTCTAGATTCTGTGGTGAATACAGAGATAAATAAGATGTATCATTACCCTCATGGATTTTACAGTCCAGTAGGACAAATAAGACCTGAACACAAATAATTATAATACAGAGTAGAATGTCATGAGGCATAAATAAGCGAAATACAGAATGCTGTGATAGTTCAGAGAAAAGAGAGGTTCCTTCCAGCTAGAGGTATTAGGGAACTTTGGGTTTGTTTGTTTTTTTTAAGAAGGGGACATTTGAAATTGTACTCAATGGATGAACAGGATTTGGACAGGTAGAGATGGTATAGGAGGAAGGACATTTGAAGAAGAATGCAACCAAGGCATGAAAAGTGTGGGGCCACATTTGTAAAAAAATAGTCCAGTTTAACTGGAGAATAGGAGATGTGGATGGGTACATAGTAGAATACAAGATAAGAAAGGTGATTTGGAATATGGTGGAGGGCCTTGAATGTCAATTCAATTCAGATCAATAAGTATTTTTGAAGCTACTATTGATGTGTAGAACACTATATTTCAAAGTCAGATAGATACAAAGTTTAGAGAGGACATGATTCCTGATTTCATGAAGTTTACAGCTGAAACTTAAGCCAGTGAAGGTTTACAAGAGGAAGTGGTGATATCAGCAGAACTGTACTTAGGGAGTTCAATCTGGCAGTGACATATAGGATAGATTGGAGCTAAGAGATTCAAGGATAAATGAAGAGTTATTAACATATCATTTATATGATATATTGGGACTCTGACCTAAGGTGTGACAGTGAGAATCTGGAAAAGGAGACAAATGCAAAAGATTCTGCTGAGTTGAAATCAATAGGACTTAGTGACATAATGGATATGTTGGGAGGTGGAAAGAGGGAGGAGTCAAAGGTGTTTCTGAGGTTTTGAGCCTGAGTGCTTTGAAAGGTGTTGGTGCCATTAACTGCTTGTAGGAATGTCAGTATGATGAACCATTCTTTGATGGAAGATGAATTTGGTTTTGTACATGTTGGATTTAAGATGTCATTGAAATGGAAATAACCAGCTGGAAACTGGAATTGTGGGTCTGGAGCTCAGGACAGAGGCCAGAGCTGGAGATATAGGTCCTTCCAGATACTGCAATTGAAACTAAAAGAGTGGATATGTTCTCAAGGGAAAGAGAGTAGTCAAAGAATAAGTTAAGAAAAAAAAAACCTTATTAAATTTAAGGGGTGGAAAGAGGAAGGGAAGCTAGAGATGGAAAGTAAGAAGATTATTGTCAGAGAGGCAGGAAGAGAAACAGGAAAATGCACAGTCATGGAGTGAATGTAAGACAGAGAACTAAGCTAAACACTAGGGATTCAAATGGAAAAGCAGGGACTGAGAGTTCCATTCTAAATGTATAGGAACATATGGGAACGTCTAAATGTATAGACACGTATAGGAAGTTTTAGCTGTAAGTCAGACATAAAGGTACCATACTAATGCATCATCTCATGTCATTTCCAATGAAAACGATCTCTCTTTCTGTTGTATTTATTTCTCAGATACTACAGGCACTTACTTTGTCTTTTCCATTAAATTTTCCTCTTATGTGAGTTTGGCTGGATATGTTGATAATGTCAAGAACTTTGGTGGCAAGAACCTTTTCTTCTGGATCTTCGGTGGGGTTGTAGCAACTGCAGAAGCATATCTACAGTGGGAGTTGTGGGAGAAGAGATTTTCATGAAGGCAAGACTATTTAGCCTGTCAGATAGTGTAGAGAGGTCAAGGAGGATGAGAACAGGGTGAACTCTATTGGATTTAATGAATTTTGAGAGACTTGTTTCCATAAAGTGGGGAGGAGATGAAAACCAGATTGTAAGGGGTTATAAGAGGAAAATGGGAATTTCTCTAACTAGAACGGTGGTAAGGGGAAAGAAAAAGGGTAGTAGTTTGAGTGCATAGTAGGACTTGTGGAAAATCTTGGGAGAAGGATTTATTTCCACCCCACCCCCCATTTAGAGGACACAGCATATTTTTGAAATAGAGACGAACCAATGGAGAGGCAAAAATCAAAGGTCTATAGAGAGGAGAGATATTGGTGGAATAAGGTCACAGTGGAGCTCTAAAGGTATGAGGAGTTTAAAGGTTTGGAATGATGGGAACAATCCTTCTCCTCCTCCCCCTCTTCTTTTTCCTCTTCCTCCTGCTCCTCCTCCTTTTACTCCTTCTCATAACTAGCATTTGTAAGGTTTGCAAAGCTATTTGCAGATGCTACTCATTTAATAACATATATCACAAGTAAGAGGAATGCCTTAGTAGAGTCTTTAAAATATTTTGATTTACTACAATTCTCCTTACACATAAGTTGATCCATCTATTCATTTATTTATTTTTACATAACTTCTCAGGAACACATTTATTACACAAAGCAAGGTACATCTGTATTTATTTCTCAGATACTACAGGCACTTGTCTTTTCCATTAAATTTTCCTCTTATGTGAGTTTGGCTGGATAACTGCTTTTACAATAGTAAATCTCCTGCTGATTATTTTCTGTGTTTGGGGGAACACATTAATAACTAAATCCCAGGGTTTTTATTTATAGCCATTTCCTGTTTGCAGATTTGGGGAGTGAGACTTATGTGAAGGTTATGGTATTGGGGTTAAAAAAGTTTCAAAACACCAGTGAGGTTTTTTTGTATGATTTTCTAAGAGATAAGTCAATGATTAAGATAAATATGATACAATTCTCTTCAGAATGTAATTAAGCTGTCAGTACAAGGTCCAATATACAATGAAACAGGAATTGCACAAGCCTTACTTTTTAAGGTTTCTTTACCACATTTGTCATATCTGCCTTCCCATATTTGTATCCCAATTTCATTGTTAATCTATCTAATCCCAATCTATCTAATCCCAAATTGCTTTTTCTTCTAGAAAATGACTCTTAGTTTCTCAAACTTCTCTTTAAAAAAATTTCAATCAGTCTCATACTCCTCTCTTTATTCTTTTCTTCCTATTGTTCTTTTTTTTCTTGTTACATTGGGACCCACTGAGGAGGAGGAGGAGGGAGAGAGGAGTAGAAGGATGAGGATGGGGGTGATAATAACTAGCATCTATTTACTGAAGGTTGCTAAGCCCAACTTTCAGCTATAGTTAAGGTCATAGTACTATTTGGGTAGTTGCATATTCAAATTCACAGGATATACCACATGAATTAAAAGCAAATATTTTTATTTTTATTTTCGCTTTTTGGAGGGCAATTGGGGTTAAGTGACTTGCCCAAAGTCACACAGCTAGTAAATGTGTCAAGTGTCTGAGGCTGGATTTGACCTCAGGTCCTCCTGACTCCAGGGCAGGCGCTCTATTCATTGCGCCACCTACCTGCCCCTAAAAGCAAATATTTTTAATAAGAAAGTGGCAAGATTATAGCAAATTGGATTGAGTTTTAAACACTGTAAAGATCCATTCCCAAATGATTGCCATCCCCAGTTGCCTCCCTAGAGTGCTAGTTGACTTGCATTTAACCCTCATGTCTCCTTGCCATAGTAGGCCAGGGCCAGATCTATTCACTTACTTCCCAGTGTCAGATTAGTTTCATGATTTCCATTTTAGCACTGATGTAGAATTGGAAGCACTGGGTTCTTGGCACAGCATCCAAAAGACCACCAGAATCCTAAGCTTATCTCTGTCCTTTTCCATCCTCCCTCTCTCCCACCCATTTACTATTTCTTATGTTTATTTCATGTAGCTGCTATGTTATGGCTCTCAACTGTCTTCCAGGTCTATATCACCTGTCTCATAGTCTCTACTAGGAAGTCCAGGAGTTTTGCTTTCCAGATCATTATCCAGTGAGCACCAGCTCCACCATTGTTGGAACTGTAGGCAAAATGATGGTGTGAGGGAGAGCATTCATTGAAGGCAGTAGAAATTGCCACTCCTACTACATCAAGTCTTTGAAATATAGAAATTCTGTGGAGGCTTGTAGGACCTCATTCATCTGTGAGCTCAGTATCATAGATATACCAAAACAGAAACTAAAAATAAGCCCAAGGTTACTGTTTGATTAAATACATAAACTAGTACTATTTTACAGACACAACCTAGAAGTGAATTAGGGACCCAATCCCCTTCAAATGGCCTGTTATGATATAAGCTGCTTGTATGCAAAGGCCATTGACTGATTGATAAAATCTCTCTACAAGTTTATACAAGGCCCGTATACACAAGTGATATTTTCTCCCAAAATTATTTCTCTTCTTTCCGTTTATTCATTCCATTTCCTTTCTTCCTTCCTTCCTTCCTCTCTCCCTCCTTCTTTTTCTACCTCTCTCCTTCCCTCCCTCATTCCTTCTTCCTTCTTTCCTTTTTTTCTTTTATGCAATATTTCCCTGATGTCTTAAAATTAAAATCAAATATTTGTTTTTATATTTAATTCTTGTAAACTGGAGTATCATTCTAAATCCCAAGTACTGAATGAGGACACATTTCACCTAAGCCCACATCCAGGCTTATGTTTCTTTCTATACATAGTTGATAGAATTAAACACCAGCTCTCACATTCACTGGGATGGGGGCTCCACATTTAAAAAGAATTTTCAAAACTCCCTCCTGATGTTCACCTCTGCTCATGAACCAGAGATAGAAACAAAGAAGAAATAACAGCAACAACAAAACCCAAAAAACCAAAACTGGTCCTAAACAAAAGTAGATTTCTTGTATTAGTCAACAACAACTGTTTAATAGGTACCAGAAGTGCTGAGGATACAAAGAAAGGCAGAGACCCTGCCCCCGTGGAGCTTATAATGTTAGGGCATATATAATTCTATATAATTTTTTATAAGCCTACAGTATAAGATCACCAGAAAAGATAGCTAATACTCCGTCTCAAATCTGTAAGGAGAGATTTCCAGCCAATGATCTGTTGGCCTATAGGATGCCATTCATAAAACAAAGGCAGAATTTATTTCTTGGTTCAAGACCAATGAGGACAAAGGGCTTGGAATTTGTGTAGCTCCTTTTCAGAGTAAGAGTTTTTACTCTTTTTTTGATGTCACGTGCCCCTTTGGTTGTCTGGTGAAATGTAGACTTCTCAGGATAATATTTTTAAATTCATAAAATAAAATTCACAGGATTACCAAGGAAATAAATTACATCAAAAATATAAAAATCAAATGTGTGGTCCCTGCGTTAAAAACTCTCATTTTAGAGCTTTTTAATGCAAAGTCCTGAGTATTTTAGGCCGTGTCATATGTCTTTACTACAGTCCTAATTCTGAAGGACTTAATTCTGTCATTTGGAGTTCTACTAAAGAAAGGAACTTAAGATTCTGTGGCATTAGCAGGACCCCAGAGATCAGCTTCGTTCCTCCTTGTCTAGTCTTTGCTGAAGGTCTGGACTATCAACCAGTAATGGGAAGGAAAAGCTTTTTCTTAGCTCCTGAATTGAACAGAGCAGATTCTAAGTTTAGATACTGAACTCTGCTCTTGTGGGCTTTCTGTTCTGTTTATAACAACAGAACACAACTTTCTGTCTCAGATGAAATCTGGAGAGAACTGTTGGCTCTCTCTTGGCATTCTGGGATTCTGAAAGACAAGCTAAAATCTCTCTACAGTAGTCTGCAATCCATATCTATCACCCATCTTGGAGTTTGTGCCATAATAAAGAATGAAGCTAAAAAAACTAGAGGGAGTGGTCAGATAGCAATAGGTGGAAAGCTGGAGAAATAGGCCAAGAATTACTCATTAACTCTAATCCTAATAAGATAATGGGACACTAGAGGATGCATAGCAAGGAGCAATTGTTGAAGAAGTTTCATGTTCTTTCAAGATGTATGGTGGAAAGAGCACTGGGCATCTGGTTTTGAATCCTAGCTCTACCACATCCTAGTTATATGACTTTGTCCAAGTCACTGTAACCAATATGTTTTCTCATCTACAAAATGGGGATAATGTTACTACCCAACCAACCTCACAAGGAAAGGCAGGACCTCTGCCTTTCACTTTACAAGCTTAAAGTGCTACACAAATGGGAGCTTCTATTATTCATTCTTCTCCATAGTAGTGGTGGGGTGGGAGTAGGTTGATGTTTTAGGTTTGAGATTGTAATATAAATCAGATGAATGTATCAATAAAAATTCAGTCTTCCCCACCCCTTCAAATGTTTGCCTAGTCAGGAAATTTTCACCCAGTGCTTTCCACATTTATCAGTGTCTTGACCAGGTTGTATCTGATATCAATAAAATCTGTAGCCTGACTGAGTCCAGCAGTAGTGCTGTGGGTCCTGTTTTCAAATTCTGGGTTTTGCTTTGTTTCTTTGTTTTTAAGCTGACCTGATTTATTTTTTCCTGTTCCAGGATCGTAAGTTTGTAGTAATGTCCTTGATTAGTATCATGATACTGACTTATGAGCAATTCCACTTCAGTGACAGTAAGTGGTTACTTAAAGTAGACTTGGTTCCAGTTTAATGGCAGCTAGGGTAGGGTGTGGTGATAGATTTCTCTCCTCTTTGAGGACATCAAAGCATTCCAATTGTTGATAGATTAGGAGGAGCAATAGTAGCCTGATAAAACAGTAAAAGAAGAGGTCCTTGGTTCTCTGAAGATAACATCAGTAGTTTTGATCAACCTAAATCCGATTCTCAGAAACAAAAAGCAAACAGGAGAGATGAGACGTATGTATGTGCTCTTGCTCAGGGCACAGTTGATACTACAAAGTTGATACATTTTAACAGTAGTTAAAATGTTTTTGAAGTCTGAACCCTCTAAATATTATAATTGCCAAGCATTCCTCCTTTCTGATTTCTTTCTTTTGTTTTAATTTTTATTGATTGCTTTTATTTTTATATTACCTGTAGTTCTCAATATGGGCCTCTCTTTCTCTCCCTGAGTTTTTCCATTCCTTATAACAAAGAATTTCTAAAAAAGGAAAAAAAAAGCTTGGTTCATCAAACTAACCAATATATCAACCATGTCTGGAATTATTTGTAGCATTTTATACCCATTTTCTTTTTTAATTAATTTTTTTCAATTAATGAGTATTTATTTTCTTTCTTGCCTACCTCTGCATGCCCCACCCCCCCCAGACCCAGATCCTTGTAGCAAGTATGCATAGTTAAGCAAAACAGATTCCTACATTGTTCATGTCCAAGTATGTGTGCCTTGTTCAGCATATCGAGCTCATTACCTCTCTGGCAGGAAGTGGGTAGCATTCTTCATCATCTCCTTTCTCAGTTTACCTCTTGCAAGGTCATAGACTCAGAGCTGCAAGGGACCTTAGAAGTGATCTAGACCAACCTTGCCATTTTACAGATGAGGAAACTGAGGCAAACAGGTTAACTGAGGCAAACACCCAGAATCACGTGGCTAGTAAGTATCTGAGTTAGGATTTGAACCCAGGACTTCCTGACTCCAAATTTGCTCTCCCTTCATAATAGTCATTTGATGATTTATAAGTTACCTGTTCAGCACTGGACAGGTTAGCAGCCCAGCCTTGCTAACCTGATCATTGTCTTGGTTTATCATATAAGGTTTATTCACTATGCTCTGCTCCCTTTCAGGAGATTATTGTTCAGTCATTCAGTCATGTCACCTTATTGGGTTTCCTTGGCACTTTCCCAAGGTAGTCAAGGACATAAGTTTAAAATTCCATCTCTACTATTTACTGTGTCTGTGACATTGGGTGTGTCACTTAGTCTTTCTAGGTCTCAGTTTCCTCATCTGTAAAATGGGATATTTGAACTAGATGACCTTCCATTTCTAAATCTTTCCACTACTTATCATCAGTTAGGTCAGTCCCATTTAATTAGCACATTCTGTATACAGAGAGCATTGTATTACCTGAAGTGATAAAGAGTTCTAGTTCAAAGGGAATAGAAGACATTATTCTGCCCTTCAAAAGTCTCACAATCTTATGAGGAAAGGAGAGGGGCAAGGAAAAGAATGATTATAAATCTTAAAAAGCTGCAGAAATAAATGAGAATAAATGTAAAACTTTTGCATAGACTTGATATCAATCTTAGTCTAAGATTACTTCTTGATCAGTGTCTCATATTGTGGAGGTTTCACGGAACAAAAGAATACCTTTGTTTTTGAGATCTTATTTTGCCATTAATGAGAGGTAAAAGTTTCTTTTTTCTTTTTCTTTTTTGTCTTATGCTATTAAATAAGTACAAAAAAAAAAAACCATACCCAGCATAGAAGATAAACGTGTCTGTTGGAGGATTTCTCAGCTTAAATTACAAGAACTATTGGGTCTACTAGACTAGAGGTCAGATGAAGTTAGTAGCTAAAATGAAAGGGAAAGAAGTTTATTAACACACTAAAGGAGAATGCTTGCTGATAGTGGTCCTCTCTTCCCCACTCCTTGCAAAGCTTCAGTGCGTTTACCTTTTCAGGCCCTTTTATGGTTCATAGCCCATCAACAGCATCCTGTGGCAGGTAAGTGAAGCTTAAGTAACCAATGGTTGTTAGGTTCTCATATTTGGAAAGGTTATTACTGGAATCAACAACACCTCCCCTATCTGATGGTCACAAAGATATTGGGGGAAAAAAGTGGAAACATTTTCAGGTTGCAGTATGGATTTTTTGAGGTGGATAAGGGGGCCTTGTCAGCATATCATGCTCAAAATAGAATTTCTAAATTATATACAACCTTTCTAGCCCGGTGCTGCCCTCGCTCCACTATAGCCATTTGATGATTTGCTCTGCATTGAGTAACTCATCATTGCCTTGGTCTTATCTCCCTCTGAGGATAAGAATGTGCAAGTTTGACTTTGCCCTCTAGCCATTGATTAGGAAGGAAAAGAAGGAGCATATCCATAGGGGAGGAATTAGCTAGAGTGGCTCGCCTGGGGCTTCACTCCCTCTACCTAAACAGGTAACACAGAACTACACTTCGGGCTACATAGAAACACTGAAGCTAATTTCACATGTCTGGGTTCTGGTGGCCAGCTCCTTTCTTATCCCAAGGAGAAATAGCTATTCAATAGCTAGAGTTAAAGTAAAGCTCTTGGCTTATAATTACTCTATACCCACAAGCCAGAGAAATTCATCTTGGGCATTTGAGAACATGTCTATTAAAATTTTTTGTATTACTGAGAAAATGGAGTATTGGAAATGATAGCAATGTATGGTAGATCGAGTTCATTGACTTTGCAAACCTTCTGTTTCTGTTGATTATCTTTCTGTTTTTGGCTTCATTCATTGACAGAACTTGTTAGATGCCAGTTAAGACAATATCATTGCTCTGAAGTTGTTTATTGAGTTTTAAATATATCTGAGGATATTAAGGGGAGGGGTAGAGGGAAGAGGGAGATGAAAATGGAACAGTAGGTGAAAAGGAAAGGGGGAAGCTAGAGGGGGAGGGAAAGAGATAGGGGAGACAGAGAAAGAGAGTAAAGGGAAGTGAAAGGGAGGAAGGAGGAGGAAAAAGAAGAAGAAGAAGAAGAGAGAGAGAGAGGGAGAGGGAGACAGAGAGGAGAGAGAGTATGAGAACAAGTCAAGAATTTGTGTACATGCACAGGGTAAAGGTGCTTTAGGCAGGTGGAAGCAAGAATGTATGTGTTGAATTCCTTAAGCTGAATTCTTCAGTTTGTGGACTCTAAGTAGTAGATGACAGGTAGAAAATGCAGCTGCAGGTACAAAAGAGCATGGGTTATTCAAGGTCTCTTCTAAGGTTGTGATGTATCTTATTTAGCTTACAGGCAAAAATTAAAAAAAAAAAAACTTGTCCAGGATGAAATTGATCCAAGGTGTAGGTAGCTACAGTTGGAATTTGATCCTACATATGTTAAAAGCACTTTGGTGAACATGAGACCATGCATGACTACTGACCAGAGAATATGGTTAGTCAGTGAGATTGTACATATCTCTTTGAAATAGAAATTAGTGGAGATGGTGAGCATCGTATTTAGACTCTGTGAGATTGTCAAGGGAAATATGACAGGCATCTCTGGTCAAATGGTGCTAACTGTGCCATTTCTTGAAGATCTAAATTTTCCATGAACAGGAGGATGATTTTACAGGTAATTTAGAAGACTTCAGGCCTTAAACAAATCCAAACAAGGTGCCTATACTAATGTATCCTTACTTGAGGCATTACATTTTCTAACCTTGAATAAATTAGGATAAATATCTATCATACTTATTAAGGTAGAATTAAAGGACACAAGTTCAAATCCCACTTTTGAAACTTGCTACCTTTGTAACCTTGAACAAGGCACTTAATCTCATTGGCACTCAATTTCATCATCTGTAAAATGAAGGGGTTGTAGTAAATTATCTCTGAGGTTCCTTCTACTTCCAAATCTATGACCCTATGATCTTTTGGGTCAGTTAGGTAATGCAACAAATAAAGTGTCAGGCCTGGAGTCTGGAAGATGTGAGTTCAAATCTGGTCTCAGACACTTACTAGATATGTGACCGTTGGCAAGTTACTTAACCATGTCTGCCTCAGTTTCCTCATCTGTAGAATGAGTTGGAGAAGGAAATGGCACCACTTAAGTATTTTTGCCAAGAAAACCTCAAATGGGGTCACTAAGTCCACCATGACTGAAATGACTGAACAACGACAACAATCCTTTGAGTAGTACTATAAAAACCTATTAAAATAAGTGGGAGGTAGTATGATTTTTTCTTCTTTTCTGTTCTCCAGTAGTAGTTTCTTTTTGCAAACTGTTTGCATATCAGGGGAAAAAAACCCTACAAACGTCAGGAAACATTGCCCTTCTCTACTCCCAAAATGTAGGGTACAAACTTCTTGAGGTCAGGGACTGGCTTTCAGTTTGTCTTTGTATCCCTACAGCCTAGTACTGTGCCCAAAGCATTGGAGGTGTTTAAATGAATGCTTCTTGAATTGGATTATGTTAGAAGATATTTTATTAAGATAATAATGGGGTGGCTAGGTGGCACAGTGAATAGAGCACTGGCCCTGGAGTCAAGAGGACCTGAGTTCAAATCTGGCCTCAGACACTTAACACAAAACTAGCTGTGTGACCTTGGGCAAGTCACTTAACCCTAATTGCCCTATTTTCCCCAAACAAAAAAAAAAGAGAGAGAATAATGGGGGCAGCTAGTGGTGCAGTGAATAGAGCACTAGCCCTGAAGTCAGGAGGACCTGAGTTCAAATCTAGCCCCAGATACTTGACAGTTAACTAGCTGTGTGACCTTGGGCAAGTCACTTAACCCCAATTGCCCTGCTTTCCTCCCTCTAAAAAAAAAGAAGTAATAATCTTTTGGATAGCCCAGTGCTAACTGGATCATTTATATTTGACCCTGACGAGCAAAATCAGTGTATGTAGTTCCAAGAAGCTAAGTTTGTTCATTCAACAAACATTTTTAAAGAAGCTAATTGATTACATAATACATGTAAAAAGCTTCACAAACCTCAAAGCACTGTTTGAAATAACTTATTATTGTTATTCCTGTCCACAGAGATTCACTATTTCCATGCAGTTTAGTTGTAATTTATAATGGGCTTGTTATTGTCAAGACAATATGGCATCCTGGAAAGAAAACCAGCCTTGGAGACTTTGATACCTACTGGCTTTCACACCTTGAGTAACCTCTATGTGTCCTGAGCAACTCATTCAGACGGCACTGCGAGAGGAAGCTCCCTTATTCAGTTTCCTAGACAGAAGAAATGACAAGTTTGGTCCAAACGTGATCAAGTCACTGCTGGGTGCTGAAAGCTATTCTGAGTGTAAGAGGTAGGAGTGGATAGAGCACTGGACTTGGAATCAAGAAGACCTGAGTTCAAGCCTCATCCCAGACACTAATTAGCTCTATGACCCTGGACAAGTCTTAAATTTACTGTGCTGCAGATTCCTCATCTGTAAAGTGAGGGACTGGCTTCACTTGCCTCTAAGGACCCTTCTAGTTCTAAATCTATGATCCTAAAAAATACCAAAGCTAGATTAAATACAGTCCTTGCCTTCATAGGGTTTACAGTGAAAGTGGCAGATATCAACAAACAAGTGGAATAGACAGTTTAGCATGATGATTGCTTTAAAGATTTACAGAAGAAAATGGTGTGTGATGTTGGAAAGGGATAGTCCTTTACAGTTCTCCCAAATGTGGGGATTGTGAAAATGTTAAGCTCACCTGATTCCTCTTTTAGGCTTTTTACCAACTTCTGTTTCATCACACAAGATGTGTGTCACAGGAGAAGTAGCTGGTTCAGTCTGCATCTCTGCTTTAAATACCTGAGTATGTCCTGAAGAGTATGGTTAGGACTTAGATTTATAATTATGATAATTAAGATTTATACTTAAATAGCTTTTTGTTTCCCAGGAGCTCTAATGTTAATTAATTATGCTTCAGAAAGCTTCTGTGAAGTTGGCAAAGAGAATGCTATTATTTTATCTGTCTTTTGGAAGAGTCATTTGATATAGGAAAAGTTAATTGACTCTCCCAGTGCTACAAAGCAAGCAAGTGGTAGAAGTGTGCATGAAACCTAGGTGGCCTGAGCCTCCAGCTCTGGTGTTTAATAATATTACTAAGAGAAGTTTCTATTGGGGAAGGGAAGAGGACAGCATAGTGAAAGTGAGGGGCAGCCTCCAAGTCAAGAAGTTTTACCTCAGAGGAATATTGGCTTGCGAACACTGGGCAAGGTTCTTAGCATCTCATTGTCCTAGGCAACTTTCTAAGATTCATTTGAGGAACAGGTGCTGATTTAGGTTGGCTGAGAGAATGTCCTATGTCAGTGAAATCACATTTCTGCTGTGAGACAGAGACAGAGAGACACACAGAGATAGAAACAGAGGTATGGGGGGGGGGGAAGAAAGAGAGAGAGAGAGAGAGAAAGAGAGAGGGAGGGAGGGAGAGAGGGAGGGAGGGAGAGGGAGAAGGAGAAAGAGGAGGAGGAAAGGCAAAAAGCTGGATTATAGAATCGTAGATTTAGAGATGGGAAGCGATCTTAGAGGTCACATAATTCAACTCCCCAATGTTACAGAGGTAGAAAACTTCAGATTTATGCCTTAAGGAACATTTTTCATAGAGCAGTGAAGGGATAGTTGAAAAGAACAGTTCATTGTTGATTTATTGTTCTGTTGTTTTATCATATGGATTTTTGAAAAGTTTTTTTTTAATTCTACTAAACAAAATCTGAATTGAAATGAAAGACATTTTTTTAGGCCATTTGCAATAGACTAAGAGGATAAAGAAGAAAACAGATGTTTCTTTTAGTTATATATTGTTTGGCTTTCTTATTTTGGCTGTTATTTATACCTTGGCAGTAGAATGGAAGATACATCCCTCTGTCATGCCATCTCTCTTCCAAAAATATCATTTTTTCATCCTCCAAGTATGTTTTTCTTTTAGATCCAGGAGTTTTCCAGGCATAAGATTTTTTTTTAAATAAGATATAGAAGAAATTGAAAGGCCTTGGCTAGGGTAATAAAAAGAGCTAAAGTAAATAGTTCTGTGGATTTCTTAAACATTTTCCTATATCAGTTATTTAGTTTGGAATTAAGATGATGACAGCTGGATTTTGCCTCATCCACAGCACCCTAGGTTTGTTGCATCCCTTACACACAGTGATGCTTAATTAATGTTTTGTTAAATTAAATCAAATTGAATTTGGTATTGAGCTGTGGGAGGCTTAGTTAGGTATAGGGATTAGACTTGGACCTTTGTTTTCATGGATCTCAGAAACTCCCATTGAGGAAGGTAACCTTCTCTGCCAATGAAAATTGGCATCTTCTCTACAAAACTTATAGTATTGGAGAAATGCCTAGAGCACAGAGATGTCAAATCATTTGCCTAGGGTCAGACAGCCTATATGTGTCGTAAGCATGTCAGTAGTCTGAACGTCCAAGAGGCTTCCTGGAGGAGGGAAACAATATAATTAAGGGTACCAGTTGAAGTTATTTCTTCTTTCGTGTAGAGGTTCTCAGGATAGTAACATGTTCCTGAATCCCACTTCCCCCTCCACCCCTTTGCCAGTACCAAATTTTGGTTCTTGCATTGGAAGTTCAAGAAAAGCTGTCAAGCCAGTCAGACTGTTGCCTGAACTGAACCATTCTTTTCAGAAAATAGAATTTGGCCATCAGAAAAGGTACCTTTTATGTTACATTAATATTTTACTTATTTATGTTATGTATATATAAATAAAATATTTATAGTATTTTATGTTATTTTATATAATCATAATTTGGCAATACAAATGATTGCTTAATAGTAGGGTAGTTTCTACACTAACACTGTATGTGAACATTGGAACCAACCTGGTCCTCCTACCTCTTTCTTGAATTTTTTGGATGATTTTCATTATCCTTTCATTGGGGTAGTGGAACTACCAAATTTCCATATTTTCTTTCAGAGGACCATGGTTCAAATCTGCCACTTGCCAGTAGTAGGACCTTAGTCAAGTCACTTAATCTCTGGGCCTCAGTTCTGTTACCTATAAATGTGAGGGTAAACTCTGAGGTCCCCTTCCAGCTCTATGCCTATCATCTCACTCTTACATAAATCTTTAGAGTTGGATTAATCAGAACCATAACGTGTTACCTTCAGCTGCCAGAAATTGAACTTTCCCACTTGGGATGAGCAGCCAACCTCCTTTTTCAGAGCAGCATATTTTATTCAGCTGAGAATAATAGAAGTCTATTCCCCAGTCCTTATTCTGTCCTTCCCTCTCTCTTTATAGGATTCTCTTCCCTCATCCCCATTCTCATTTGGATATTCCCAATCCTTCTTCATTACTATTTGGGGGGCTTCTACAAATCCTTGTGGGTTTTCTGAAAAAAAAAAAAAAAAACTTAGCAAATCATTGTTTTTTCTAGTCCTTTGCTATCCTGATTGTCAAATTGACACTTAAGTTAAGGATCAGTCAATTTGAATCAAGTAAAAAGGTAATGATGCAAGTAGCTGTCCAGGATATCATCTGGATGGACACTGCAGCTGGACTTTTAAAACAGACAGAATTACTATGGGATGCTAATAGAGACTTTTTATCTATATGAACCTCAAAGAGAATGATAGTGATGACATTGCAAGTCTTGCAGAGTAAACATAAATGAAGGTTTCATTTGATTTAGCTCTTGCTGGAGGCAAACTACTGGGTTTGATAAAACTGATGACCTGCTATAGTCATAGTAACATTGTTCCCATAAGCTCCATCTCCAAAAGTCTTTCCACAATATGGCAGATGCTCTAGACTAGGACTTCAGAAGAGCAACAGGTATTTCCTTTACAAGGGGTGAGGCTGTCTTTGCCAGACTCAGCATAGTGAGTGTGCTGGGGGAGTGGGGAGGGAGGAAGTACCATGTTCTAGCCACTTTCTTCTAGTTTCATAATTTCATGCTAAATTTAGATGTCATTGCCAAGAAAGTGAAGTGACAGTAGTTTTTATGGAGCTAGAAAAACTGAGTTAGAAAATAGAGTCTCTCAGAAAGTATCGATACGGCTTCGTTATCTTGACTGTTTACGGTGGGCAGAACTTGCATTTAGAGATGATTCATAGCACTAGGAAAGGACAAATTTTGAAAGAAAAATTGATAACAAAAATGCAGAGACAGGGAATTCTACTGCAAAACTAAAGGCTGATCTGCCTTTTTTTAAAGTCTGTATCTCAAAATTCCCTCTTATTTTCCTTAAACGACTCTTGCTGGAGCAGATTTGCCACTCCTGAGATTCTTCTCTGGGTGCTGTTTGGGAAATATGTTTATTTTTGGTTCTGTCTTAGTTTGAAGTTTAAACTTATCTAGTATCTAGTAAGATAGATTAAAATATGACTTAAATAAAGCTATTCCCAAATCTACAGAGTATTATTATCTAAAAATGGAAGATTTGTCAAAAACCATTTAAGTTATAAAAGTTGACTGGTTTTTGACTAGAGTAAAGACTGATTACATCAGAGTTGGATAATTTTTTTCTCAGTAAGTTGAATCAGTTCCTGTGATGCTAGACCACTGACAGAGAAATATGAACTTTTCTGAGGGATGTTTTGTGAGCACTGACAAGGTATCAGAAATAGAGATGGGGCCAAGGGGAAACATGCCATGGAGAGAGGATTTTGGAATGTTTCCTATGACCATCCAAAGCTGACTGAATCACAGTAGTGATACCTGTGAACTAAAGCCCACATGTTCTATTCTTTGTAAGACTGCAAAAATACCACTCCCCTTCCTAGCTCCACTGATGATGAAATTTTCCTTAATCACATGTGGCACCAAAGTTCATTTGAACTTTGCTTCCTGAATCTGTGAATGCATAAACCAAGACTCCCCTTTTTGGCCATCATTCCCTGGTATCTAAACTTCTTGAGGGTCAGGACTGTCTCACTTTCATATTTCTATCACAGCATAGTACTTGGTAGACAGTAGAGACTTTATAATTATCAACTGATTGATTGACTAATTGAATGTGTGGGGCAATGAAGTTTATTAAGAATTTAGGTACACAATTCTTTCCTCAAGTAGTTCCCTAAATAGAGTTTATTATGTTGTGGAAACATAGGGTAAACATTTTAAGGTTTTTAACTCCTCCATTTGGTTCATGTTCTAAACATTTCCTCCATCCTAGAGAATAAATATATAGGAATAAAACTTTGGTCATACTTTGATTTTAAAAATATAGTTATAGTGTCTATTTGTCGTATTTGAAGGGAGTACAATTGATTTCTGTGAATTTAAGATTTATAGGAATTGATTTATAAGCTTTGCCTTTTCCGTTTGCTTCAAAAACCTTTTCCCAGCCATTTCCATGTTAAACATTTTTACAAAGGTTTCAATATAGATCTAGCTGGAGAATAAATCACAAATGCTTCAATCACCTGTTGCCATTTTGCAAAAAAAAATTTTAATAACATCTTGTGACAGTAGCTTAAAACGTAATTCTCCAAACCCTGTGATATCTTCAAAGGAGAAAAAAAAAGCAAACAGATTTTAAAACAATAAATCAAGTTGATGATCTCTTACCATTGTGTTAGTATTTTGAAACTCATTTTCTTTCACTTTAGTTCTTTAAGTTTTCATGAATTCAGGGTGTAGATCCTCCGTTCATGATTTTGCTTGCAAGCCTTCCACACTTCAGTTGGCAGTATATAGGAGTTGTTATGCCTGAAAATATTCATTTCCTGGGGATCACCTGTCTGTGCTTCAGTTGACCCAGTACTCAGACAATGGGCACAACATCCATCACAGGGTCTGTAATCCAAGTTTGGTAGGACCGAATCAGAGAACACGCCATATTTGGCATAAACTTGGAACAGTCAGGGTCTCTTCTTTGCCAAGTTAGAGTATCAGAGGATCACTTTAATAGAGGTATTTCCCAGAAAATACGTTTTTACAATCACTTTGTCTAAATAAATAATATCAGTAAATGGGTGTTAATTTCCTGGATTTTAACTATTTTAGTCTCAGGTTTTGACAAATGGAATGTATTCAGTTTAGGGAACCACAATGAAGCTAAAGCATAGAGTAAATGTGTACTTCTGTTACGGTTACAGTGTTCAAGGTGGCATTAAGTAGGTATTAATCATGTACCTATATATGTAACCAGATAAAAGCAAGAACAACAACAAAACCCCTCCACAGGGGTAGGTAAAGGAAACAAGACAACTGCTGTTTGTGTTGGGAACAGGAGGGCTAAAATAACAAATTAGAATAATTATGGAATAGAAGGAACAGATTCTTTTTTGCTTACGCTTTCATTTGCCATTATGTTTCCAGTCCCCTTCGGTGATAAATGATACTTTTGTTCTTTTGGGTAGAACTTTAACGTGAAGCAAAGATGGCTAATGTCAGCGTCTCTTGCAAAATAATATCATTGAATATAGACTTAGAAGCACAATGAGCCTGTTTTGAATGTTAGACGGTCAGTAAAGACGAGCAGCCTTGTAACTCCAAAATGTATGCAAACTTTTCTTTCTTTTTGTTTTGTTTTGCTGTTTAGGTACAGACCCAAATTATGATGTCGACCTTTATGGTGGCTATGGTATTTCCTTTTCTGAATTTCTTTTCTTTTTTTTTTTTGCAGAACATGTATGGTTAAAATGAAATCTGTCAAACTAAAAGATGAACTGTTACACTCGGCTAAACATACATCCCAATTACAATATGATTTTAAAATAATGCTTTCATGGTATTTAATATTGATGAACCATTTTTATGCGATTTTATTTCAAACTTAAAAGCATGCAAATGGTGCTTTTCCCCTCGTACTTAGAAATTGGGAATTAGTGTTGTATAGTAGAAAGGACTCTTGATTGTTCTCAGAAATTGCAAATTAGTGTTATATAGTAAAAGGAACACTTGATCCTCTGAGTAGTTAGAATTCCTGAGTTCTAGTTCTTCATTCTAACTCCTAACTACAATTGTATGATCTTGAGCAAATCATTATGCCTCTTGGGTCCTCAGTTTCCTTATTAATCAATCAATGAACAACTATTTATTAAGTGCTCTCTATGTGCCAGGCACTGTACTAGCTACTGGGAATGCAAGTACAAAGAATCAGTAAAAATGAATGGCTTGGGCTGAATGACTTTTAAGTTTCTTTCCAGCTCCAAAATCCTGTGACCCTATAAATCTCTTTTGGTCATTTGGGGCCACCTTAGAACATTAATTAAATCCCAGCAAATTCTATACTTCATTTTGTTATTAAAAAAAAACAGAAAAGTTCATGGCAGAAAAGAAGTTTAGGACAAAATAGGAAAGAACTCAACTGTATTTTGATAGTGCAGTTGAAGAAAAGGGTTGTATTTTTCCTGAGTGTGAAAGTTCCTCTCTAATAGGTTTCCAAACCACCCCTGCATTCTGGGATGGGATCTAGCTGAATGGGATGAATTCCTGGGGGAAGCTGGTTCGTTACTTGACAGTTGCCAAAGGTGCTTAAAACATTGTTGTTTGGGGCCATTACTGTATATGTTACCCAACTGAAGCTTTTTTTCACTTGGGAATCATGTAGCCTTCACCTGTTTTGAATTTATTCAGGAAGTCATTTTTCCTTCCCTCCTTTCCCTTTAAAAGGGGGATGAGAATTGTTAGAGGGGTGTTTTGGATGATTTTCTGCACGTGTTGCTTTGTGATGTGAATTGTGTGTACGTATTTGTACAAATACATGTAAATTGATATATTTGTATATACATATATATACATGTATCTCTGTGTGTGTGTGCATATATAGTTTTTAAGGTCCTGGAATCATTTATAATTGGAATCTTTGGGGGAAAATTAAGGGAGGTGGGAAATTGGGGAAATATTTTTTATATTTCTGAATCACGTTGCTAGTCTTTTTTCCAGGAACTTAAAACCTTTCTTTTTAAAAAATCATCATCTTGGCCCCCGACTATACTTTTTTCAGTCATTCTTTGGGTCAGAATGTCATGTTCTGGAAGCTGTTGGTTCACTCTTGGCATGCTTTAACCTCCCATGCTCTGGATCCAGTGAGCTGTTGGAAATAGTGGGACAGAGCCAACAAGATTGGCTCAGATTTGGTGACGAAAATTATTAAGGCTTACGCCCGTAAAGGTGCCTTGGGTGAGATTAATTCTTTGAATAATTAAATATGAACTGACCGGATAAAGCAAAAGAGACAGGGTAGTGCATTGGGAAAAGCCATGGGTAGAACCTGTTTCTGATACTGTCTAGATGATTTTAGGCAAATTGCTTGACCCTTCCAGGCCTCAGTTTCCTCGTCTGGACAAGGGCTTGGATAAAATATTCTTAAAGGACTCAGTATGTGATAGTTTTAGAATATTCTATATAATTATGACATCTATAATTCTAAAAATTAGTAAGCTTTTCCCCTTATGGATTATATTTAAATTCCAAAGAAAATTATACTAAAACCGAATTATATTCCATTACCCTGGACCTTATGGGGACAATTCAGACAATAAAATCTAGGAATGTCTTCCTTAGTATTTTGCCAGACCAGTTCCCTTTGTAGTTTGTCCAGTCTTGATCAAAGACATTTCACCTATATGCTGAAAAAAAGGATATTGGTTAAAACAAAACAAAACAAAACAAATCTCAACATCCCCCCCCCCCTTTTTTAAAACGATATCAGAATTCCCAAATATTTCCTTGTTATTTATATTACTGAAGAAGGAAAGAGCTTCTAGTTACCACAGACAAGATGATGCCTTGTCTTGAAAATGAATTAATAGACTTTTAATTTAAGTTGAAGAAGTATTTGAGTTATAGGACAAATATTTCCTCAAAATGTATTAATATATTGGAATAATTTTCCTTCTCTTGAGTAATTCAGAAGCCCCCAAATTGACAATTTAGACCTTTGAAAAGTAGAAATCTACCTTTAGGCTAATAACAAACCTTAATGATTTCATTTGGAGTTTTTCTGCCTCACCAATTCCTACCTCCTCACTGACCTCTCCACCCCCCCAACACCCCAAGCCTCTTCCTCCTAAGGCATAGAGTAAGGAGATGGGCTTTACGGTTCAAGCTGCCGACTCCTTCTGGTGGGGCATAAGTCAAATCACTCCCTGAGCCTCAGTTTCCTCAGCTATAAAATCAGACCACTGGATCAGATGACCCTTAAGATCTATGAAAGCACTGAAGTTTAGTTGTTCTATTGTTCATTATAAACTCTTTAGCTTTTATTTGGTGTAATGAGTTAATAGCCAAGGTTATCTTACCATGCACAAGGTCAAAAATAACTTGAACTTGACCAATAAAAATACTGGTTTTAAAAAAAAGGCCTGGGGTGAATAAAATTTTTGGCTTTGTGTCAGCCCAACATTACACTGGATTTATTTAGTAAGCTTAACAATGCCTCTGCTATAAAGAGAAAATTCTCAGAAAACTGTCATATATTTTAGCTGTGCTTTTTGTTTTTACTGAAGGCTTAAAGCTTTGTACTTATTGGCAGAGTAAAGACAAAATCATTTTTGTTTCTGCCTCCCTCTCACTCCCTTTTCTCTCTATTTTAAGATTATGAGACCACACCAAATGATATTGGAGAAACTACAAATAAAAGTAACCCAATCACTTCAACAGACGTTTCCAACAAAGATAACGAAGACAGCATCACAGTGAGTATACATAGAAGTTTCCTGATTTGGGACTATGCAAACTTATTGATTGAATAGGATAGTGATGCATTTTTGATTATTGCATCCCTACCAAGACAAGAAAGGTTGTTTTTCTTTTGATGCATGAGTGTGTACATGCATGTGTGTGACACACACATGTGACACAGATAGTCCACTGTTTTAATGATTGAAGGGGAAACAAATGATTTCAAAAGAAAATAATACAAGTTTAAAGAAAGTAAGATAGAGGCATTTGTGGTGTCACGAATTAAGTGCTGGACTTATTGTTAGAAAGATCTGGGTTCAGATTTCACCTCTGCAGCTTACTAGCTGTGTGACCTTGGGTAATCCTTCCAAACTCTCATTGCCAGTTTGTAAAATGAGAGGTTCCATGTGCTTATTCCTGGTGTCCCTTGGGCCAACCCATATCTGAATAGGAATCATCTCTACCACATCATCAGTAAGTATTCAGTAGCCTGTGCCTGAAGACCTCTGGTCCCAGAGAACATGCTTCCTCTTATGGCACACATTTTATTTTGGATCACTTTGACAATGAGGAAGCTATTTCTTATGTAAACTCAATAAACACATAATAGCAGCTACTCTTTGCAAAGCACAGTGCTAAATGCTAGGAATACCAAGATTAAGATCTGTCACAGCCCCTGCCCTTAAGGAGCTTCCAAATTTGAAACCTTTCTTTCTGCAACTTCCACTCATTGCTCCTACTTCTGCCATTGTTTCTACGCAGTCAAGCTGAACAAGTCCAACCCTGTTTCCAAATATTTGAAGGGAGTTATGTCTCTCCTCAAGACTTCTCATCTAAAGGCTACACACACTTAGTTGGGGTTGTCAATGTCCTTTCAACACTTAGCACAGAACCTGGGATACAGTAGGCACTTAATAAATGCTCATTGATCTCATCTGACTTGACTAAACTGTGGTCCATAGACAGGACTGAACATAGTACTTCAGATGTGGTCTGACAAAGGCAGAACTCCTATTTATCGTGTAAAATGACATTGTTTGTCATGTCGGCGGTAAACCACAGTCAAGAGACATCTGGCTTTGGAGTCAGGAAAACCTGAATTCATGACCCTCTTGGGGTGCATACTAGTTGTATGATCCTGGATGAATCATTTCAGTTCTCATAGGCAGCTCTCTCTAGGTTTCAGAGCAAGTGCTGATAAGCAAGGGGAGAGGAAGTTTAATCATTGAATATTCTTTGTACCAATGGAATTATAGATCCATTCCAAAAGGGGGGAGGGGAAGAAGAAATTTTATTTGATTAAGACTGTCATATTATGAATCTGCTGAGGTCTTTTTTCTTTTTTAAATATTTTTTTCCAATTACATGTAAAAACAATTGCTGAAATCTTTTTGATCCAAATTCTGTTATTTAATAGCTGTTCCTTTCAACTTCATGTAATCTATCAACTTGTTAAGAGTGACACCTTTGCCATCATCAGAGTCATGGATAAGGGCCAAAGATCCTTGGGGACTTCCCACTGGAGAAGTTTCCCCAGTTTGTTATAAATCTTTGAACTACTCCTTTTCTGGGTTGAATTATTCTGGAACTATTCTCTACTAAGAAATATCGTAATCTAGACTATACTGATTATGGAAATTCTGGCTACTTGTGACTCTCCTTGAGACTATTAGAGATATACATGGGAGGTGACAAGCCAATATTTTACCAAATCTTTCAGGTATACTCCAGATTATTGCTGTTTAAATAATACCTCATAGTGCAAAAATATCTGGGTTAACTGTTAATTTCTGATCTCAAAAGCCCAAAACAAAGTGGGAAACACAAGTCAGTATCTTCCTTCCTTCCTTTCTCCCTCCCTCCCTTCCTTCCTTCCTTCCATCTTCCCTCCTTTCTCCCCTTCCTCCCTTCCTTTCTACTTTCTATCATTATTCCTTTCCTCTCTTTCCCTTTTCTTTCTTTCTTTCCCTCTTCTTCTTTCCTTCCTTCTTTCCTTCCTTCCTTCCTTCCTTCCTTCCTGCCTTCCTTCCTTCCTTTCTTCCTTGCTTCCTTCCTTCCTTCCTTGCTTCCTTCCTTCCTTCGTTCCTCTCTTTCTCTCTCCCTTCCTAACTCCCCCTCCCTCCCTTCCTCTCCTTCCTTTTCTCTTCTTCTTCTTCTTCTTCTTCCTCTTCTTCTTCTTTCTTTCTTTCTTTCTCTCTCTCTCTTTCTCTCTCTCTCTCTCTCTCATTTGTCTTATGCAATTAAACATTGGCATGGAGATTATTTACTGCTTGACAAGAGCTCAGTAACCTTGGGTAAATCAGTTGGCCTTTGGCAAGTCGCAGTCCCTGGACCTCAGTTTTCTCAGAAGTAAATAAAGAGTCGGGATTGTTTGACTTCAAGGGTATCTTCTAGGTCAATGTTAAGGCCAAGAAGGGGATCCTAAAACTTTAAGATCCACTGCCTGTTGCAGATAATCTGAAAAACATAATCACTGAAATACAAAGACCATGGGCAAATGTTATTTGATTAAATAAATGATTAGTAATCAGCTTTTCTCAAGCACTTTTCTTGGTACCTTGGATAGCTGTAGAATGTCGTTTGCAGTCCAGATTGTTCAGATAAATCTGTGTTCATACTGTAGTTTTCATAGGCTTCCTCCCCATTCACTACAGGCATTGAAAATTATTTCAGGTCCAGTCTATTCATTCGTCTTTTATCTTTTGCCCTTTTCTGGTCACTGTGGCAGGTAGACATTCATTTTTAGTATTCCAGTTATGATCAGGGAAGTCAGTTCTCTTTTCTCTTCGCACTGAAACTTCCAAAGAGGTCTTCATGTCCCTAGAGTGTCATGCTTCTGTTTGCCCAGCAATAATCAGACTGATCCTCTTGAGGTACAGGTGTCTGGACAGTTGGAATGGAAGCACACTGCCAAATGACACTCTGTTCCCAAAACAAATCTCAATTCCTAGTAGTAGCTATGACTGGATCTTAGTTCTATGTGATAATAAATAATTATAATAATGAATGGGTCTGGTGATGAAATTCATGGACCACCACCAGTTCAGCTAATTCAGATACGTCTATCAGTAGAGTGGCTGCAGGTTGTTGAAATCTGTGGCCACAATGAGATTACTTACTAATGTGACAGCCTTAAGGCCATGCTGTAGAGGGAGTCACTTGAAAGGGCTTAGGTATATTTAGCCTAGAGAAGAAAACTCTAGCATTTGAAGAGCTGTCCTGAGGAAGAGAGATTAAACTTATTCTGCTAGATCTCAGAGGTTTTAACTAAGAGGGCTGGACTGGGGGAGCTCCGGTGGTGAAGATTTCAATTCAAAGTAAGGAACAGATTTTTTCTTTTTTTTTTTGCAAGGAGAAGGCAGGGCAGTTGGGGTTGAGTGACTTGCCCAAGGTAACATGGCTAGTAAGTGTTAAGTGTCTAAGGCTGGATTTGAACTCAGGTCCTCCTGACGGCAGGACTGGTGCTCTATTCACTGTGCCACCTAGCCACCCCAAGGAAAAGATTTCTAATGACGAGAGCTATCCAAGAACAGAATGAGCTACTTTAGCAGAAGAAGGTGGGTTCCCCCTTGCTAAGCATTTTCATTTTTTTTAAATTAAATTATATTTTTTCTTATTTTTCTTTTTTTTAAATTTTATTTTAGTTTGCATCATTCATTTCTACAAGATTTTGAGTTACATATTTTCTCCCCATCTTTCCCCTACTCACCACCCCAAAACAGCCATCCCAGTGTATGCCCCCTCCCCCAGTCTATTCTCTCCTATGTCTTTGCCCCTCACCCCTCTAACTTTTCGGTAGGGCAGGATGGATCTCCCAACCACAGTGCCTGTGTATCTCAATTTCGAGTTGGATGTAGTTAATAATAATAATAATAATAATTGCATATATATATAGATATATATTTATAACATTTGATTATAGAACTTTAGATTCTAGATTCTTTCTCTTCCTCCCTCGTCACCCATCCCCACTGGAAGGACAAGCAATCAAATACAGGTTGAACATGT
>CM053590.1:120848989-120920570 GCA_028646515.1 Pseudochirops corinnae
CTTGATTTCTCATGAAGTCATTTGCTTCCATTTGCTCCACTCTAATTTTGATGGAATTATTCTCTTCCGAGTGCTTTTGAGATTCTTTCTCCATCTGGCAAAGTTGACTTTTTAAGGCATTCTTCTCCTCGTTGGCTTTTTGTGTCTCTTTTGTCATTTGAGTTAATCTATTTTTTAGGGTGTTGATTTCTTCAGTCATATTGCTGACTCTCTTTTCATGATTTTCTTGCAACATTCTTATTTCTCTTCCCAATTTTTCTTCCACTTCTCTTATTTGGTTTTGAAAATTCTTCTTCAGCTCATCTCTAGCTTTAAGGCAAACTTCATGTTTATTGGAGGACCCTCGTGGGGGAGCTCTGGCTGCATTCTCCTCCTCCCTCTCTTTGCCATGATCTTTCTTTTCTCAAAGAAGGAATCTAGGGTTTGGTTGCTGTTCTTACCCTGCTTCTTATGCTTATTCTTACTCATGGTTGGTCAGTCCATGATTTTTTTTTTAAATCTCTGTGGGGCTCTGCTTCCAGAAGGGAAAGTTCCATCCCAAATTGCTGGGGTCCTCCCAGCTGCCATAGCTTTCAGGAAGGTGCTGGGTCCCTTTCCTACTTACTTCCAGCTCACTGGATAATGAAGACTCCGGGATCAAAAGCCCAAGACCACGATCCGGATCCAAGCCACTCAACGCGAGAGCACTGACCTCTGAACGATCGCTTAGTCTCCCTGCTGTCTGCAGGCTGAGGGCACGGAAGCTGCAATGCAGAGGCAGGTGCAAAACCTCTGCCTTTCGCTTTCCAGCCCTGGAGGCCTTTCAGTCAGAACGCTTTTCTACCCTGATTTCACAAGCTTCACTGACCTAGTTCTGAACGCTGCTCGCAGGTACTGCTAATCCGCTCACTAGAGAGGCTCCTCTGCTCCTCCTGTCCAGCTGCTCCCAGGGCTCAGCAGCAGCTTCAGGCCAGGCTAGTTTTGGTTCGCAGTGCTGATGTGATTCCTCTTGGCCGAGCTGACTTTAGTGGAAAGTATACTTGTGTGCGTTTTGGAGTTCTAGGATTAGTTTAGAGTCATATTTTATGGGTATTTTGGGGTGGCTATGTGAGAGCTGCAATATGTTGCTGCTTCTACACCGCCATCTTGGCTCCCTATATTTTTTCAATGAACAAAATCTATCTTCTATTCTTCTCACCTCCCCTCCCTCATTGGAAAAAGGAAAACAAAGCCACTGTTAACAAATAAGCAGAGTTAAACAAAAGGAATTCACACACTGAGCATGTCCCCAAAATATGTATGTTTCATTTTGCACCTTAAATCCATTACTACACTGTCAAGAAGTGGGTAACATGCTTTTTCCTACAGAATCATATTTGATCATCCTGTTGCCAGAGTTCTTAAGTCTTTCCAAGTTGTTTACATTTACAATGTTGTTATTTTTAAAAATAAATTTTCTTTGAATATACTTTGTTTTCTGTGTCACTAGAACTTCTCCCAGCACCCCTCTCCACTCCCCTTCACAGAGAGCCATCTCATATGACAATATTTTTTAAAGAAAATAAAGAAAAAAGAGAAAGAAGAGAAAAAAAATCAGCAAAACCAATCAATACATTGAAAATTTTTGATAATAGATGCAATGTACCACACCTGTGAACCTCCCTCTTCTGCAAAAGAGTGGGGTGAAGATGTCTTTTCACAGTTCTTCTTTGGTGCCCTGCTTGTTCTTTGTAATTTTGCACCAATCTCTTTTGATGGTTTTGTGGTTGTTCTTTCAAATTAGGTTGTTAATCATTGCGTATGATATTTTCTTGGCTCCATTGACTTTGCCTGGCATCTGGGCTGTTTTTTATTGTAGAAATTGTTCTGGTTCTGCTCACTTCATACAAATGTTTTAGGTTTCTCTGAAACCATCCTTTTCATGATTCCTTACGGCACAATAATATTATATTACATTTATATACCATAATTTGTTCAGCTGTTTCCCAATTGGTGGATATCCCTTAGGTTTCAATTCTTTGCCAATACAGAAAAGAAATGCTATAGATATTTTTATACATTTGGTTCCTTTTCTTATTTATTTGATCTTTTGGGGGCATAGGGCTAACTCACTGGAGATTTTAAAACAGAGGTTAGACAATCATTATTTTTGGAGATTGGCTCCTTGAAATCAGGGGCTATTTTTTGTCTTTTTTGTATCCTTAGAACAGTGTCTGGCGCATAATAGGTATTTAATAAATATTTATTGACTGAGTGATCAACTAAGTGGAGAGGATTCTAATTCACGTAGGTGTTGGGCTACATGGTCTTTGAAATCCTTTCCAACTCTGGATTTTGTGATTCTGACATAATTTATTCTTTATTAATAATAATTCATGGCTTTTATTTACTTGATTACCTCTAAGAGCCTATGGTTGAGATAGGATTGAGATGTTTAAGGTTCTAACTTTTTTTCCCACCATCTTCTTTAAGTATGCCCCCCTTGAAAGTTCAATCTGTTCATATTGGTGTAATGGATAGAGTGCTGTCCTCAAAGCCAAGCCTGGATTCAGGTCCCACTTCTGGCACATAATACCTGGGTGACTTTGGTGCAGACAGTTTAATCTCTCAGTTCTGCAGGCAACTCTAGACAATTTATAATATTACAAATTAAAGATAAGGTGCCAACTAGCATTGGTAGTGGAAGCTTCTTCACCTGGGAGTTCTCTATCAATGTAATCATAGGTTCAGTGCCTATCCCTAAATCATGGAGTTGACATTTTTTTATAGGCTTTAACTTACTCATGAACTAATCAGATTTTTTGACCTACCTTCTAAGGACATCATGAGGAAAGTTCTTTATAAACCATAGAGTGTTACAGAAATGTGCACTAATGTTGCTGATTAGTATTGTTCAAATAAACTCTTACCTGTCTCTGTGTGTTTTTCCTTTAGGTGTATGTCGTAGTGGGAATTGCAGCCTTGGTGTGCACTGGTTTGGTGATAATGCTAATTATTCTTAAGTTTGGAAGACACTCCAAGTTTGGCATGAAAGGTAAGAAGAATTGCATGTATTTCCCCTTTTTTGCGGATAATATGAGTGATGCTAACTTGCTGTTCAAGGCTCAGGATTGCTAGAGTGCTGGAATTAAGATGACTGTGTCCTGAAATTATAATGGAAGGCTAGAGGCCATCCATGACAGAACGAACTATAACCATTCGAAAATCCCCTGGACTCCTTGGCATAAATATCTTTTCAAATGAGGTCTGATTTACAAGACAGAAATCTGGTCACCTCAATAGTTAGTTTTCATTATATGATCATAAATGGCCATGTAGGCAACTGCTACGTAAGTCTTTCTTCGTTTCAGAACACAGGTCAGAGGGCTGAAAAAAGACATAGAGGACAGTTTATGAAAACATTTACTATGCACAAGGAAAAGTCTTTTTCTCTGCATTGCATTCCACAATCCTTGTATGATGATACTATTGTCCCTGTTATTTTTGTGAGGTTCCCAGATCTTGCTACATGGATAGTAGAGGTGGAAAGAAAAAGAAAAAAGTGCTTTTATAATGCCTGTGGAACTTCCTTGATAAGAATGACTTTTTTAGTGAGAAAAAATATTTGATGCCAGAATGGGTAGAGGAAGGGCTATCTAATTTCCAATTCAATTCAGCAAACACTTATTAAGCACCAGTTATGTGCCAGGAATTATGCTGATGATTATCTGGGAATTGCTGTCTGGCCTGTGTAGAGATTTCCAAAGAGCATCCTAAGACTTTGGGGACATGGTGTATTTTAGAAAAAGCAGGGTCAAAATGCTACTGTCACATTAATAGCAGAGAATTTTGAACATTTGGGGAACTGCAATACAGATTTCAAACCTCATACTTATATTTCATATACCTGGGACTTTTTTTTTGCGTTCTGTGTATTCTTATAGGTAGCCATTTATGAGAGGCAAATGGATAATTTATGTTGAGTGGTTTAAAAAAGGATTTGATTCATTTTCTTATCTGTACTTGAATATAGGCCTGAGCAACTATTTATATGTATCTGCAGTGACTTACATGATGTATTAATGTAATTACTACTATTCTTCTTAATCATGCATATCTTTTGAGAACCTGGAAGGGGATTTTAAAATAACATTAAATGCCTTATAAAGCCTGTGCAACGGGAAAAGTATCTTTCATGTGCTCAGCTGTACAGTTCTGTGTTCTTTACCAAGCTCCTGAAATCTCACCAGTAGTGTGTGAGGTAGAGTCTAGGGAAGGCCTCCCGCCACCTCACATCTCGTGTACCTGCTTTGTCGTGGTGGTGGAGGAGGATTTTATTCTTTAATTGGACACAAGACTTAAAGTGCTAATAACCCCAAGAAAGGGAATATATGCATTCAAATTTACTCTAATTGACTGGTATATGATTCTTACCAGTGAATAGATTTTGGCAAGGAAAAAGGCACTGGCCTTCCTAGAGGTGGGGGAAAAGGGACTGAGGGATGGGGAAGAAGAGAGGGGGATAAACACAGTTTTGCCTTGAGTTAAACAGTTTAGCATCTGTTATGTAAGCTTAGATCACATTTCAAGGTTAGGTTTCTGTAATATGTTCACTTTGGTATTTTCAGTTTTAATCTAAGAATATGTTTTCCTTCCTATACATTGATTCAGTCTAGTAGTGCTTCATTTCCTTACATGTAGTGCTCTGAGTGGCTGCCCCAAAGGATAGGGGATTGTGCTCAGTGCCAAACCCCAGCGGGCCACTTCAGACAACTCAGCGTCTTCTGTTCTGCTGAGATGTGGCCCTCTCTTTCCCAATCATAGGATGGTTAGTGGAGGTGAGAATGATTGTGACTTTATTGTGAGGAGAGGTAGTGTGGGGTGAATGGCAAAAGAGGGAAATTACTCCTTAGACAGGACAATAGCTCATCAGAAAGGAACAGTTCCCATCCTCTTCCCAGTAAAAAGTTAAGTTTTTATAAGATGCCTCTTTTTGACACTTGTGATCTTAAGGATAGTTATGGGGATTCCAGAGAGTCCAGAGCCATACGACAGCTGTTGAAGGGGTATTGATGGTATAGAACAAGACTGATGGTATCTATTCACGTCTCCCCTTTGGTATGATTTGATCTTACTCCCTGAGTTTTCCAACCAAGGGCTTTTGAACCAAGGAGAAGTACTAGCTTTAAAAGGATTTCAGTTCTTCATATTTTAGCTGGTACATGAGGGAGAGCAGGAAACAGCAATGAGAATGGAGAGAGAGATCTGGGCCAGTGAGACAGTCAATGAAAATACCCAGATTTGGGGGAACACAAGGAATAAGTGACCCCATGAAATGCCCAGTGAATGGATGCTATCAACCCAGCAAGGGAAGACAGCACAGTGGAAATGCAGAGGAAAGAAATGGAGGTAGCTTTGGGGGCTGGGAGATGGCTTTGGGATTTTCATACCCCTTCTTCCCACCCCAAGCCTACTGCAGCCTGATATATTAAATGGGAGGGTCAGTATGATCAATCCTTGCTTGTGGGTGTGAAACTAGACCCTTACAGTTCTGCTGATCCAGAGGACAAAAAGCCCATGAAGAGAGGGAAATTGAACAGGATTCTGGTTCTAGTGAGGCAATACAAGTTCAGTTGCTTTTGGGTTCTGGGTGTGCCGTGGCTGGGCTTTGCTGACACCCTGACTTTTGTGGGAAGGCAGCCAACATATTGGGTGGTGGTGGTGGTGTGTGTGCGTGCGTGCGTGCGTGCGTGTGTGTGTGTGTGTGTGTGTGTTTTTGCATTTCCCATTCAGCAGATCTCATCTGTGGTTGAATTGGATGTGCTAGTCTAGGTTCTGGGCTCAGTTAAAGAACACATTTTTAGAACAGTCTGTTATAACTGTGCCTTAAAGGTCCGTTAAGCTGCATACCTGTTAGGAGAATCCATAACTGTTGCTGTCAAAAGATCATGCTTGGTAAGGGTTAGAAGCATGACAGATTGGAATTTGCTTTTTATTTTTATTTTTTGGAGGGGAGAGGGAGGGCAATTGGGGTTAAGTGACTTGCCCAAGGTCACACATCTAGTAAGTGTTAAGTGTCTGAGGCTGGATTTCAACTCAAGTCCTCCTGACTCCAGGATTGGTGCTCTATTTACTGCCCCACCTAGCCTCCCCCTACTTTTTGTTTTTTTAAAAAATAATTCAGTGATGATTTTCAGGAAGAGCCAGATTTCTTTTATGACTTTTTAAACACATAAGCCAGTCTTGATATATTTATCCATTACATTGGAACATGTAAACCTTGTCAAATGTTAATACTGGATTGGGGACTATAATGAAAAACATAGCTAGATTTGGAGTCAGAAATATCTAAGTTCAAATCCTATTTATGACTCTTGTTAGTTATGTGATCATGGACAAGCCACTTGCTCTCTGTACCTCAGGCATTTCTATAAAATTATTAATTACAGAAGGGACAAAAATCACAAGCTGATTATAGTTTATGTTCCCATTTGGCTAATTCTACAGTTGAGGTCCAGAGAAGAAAAGATTTCTCTTGTAAATGTATCTTTAAAATAATCTTATAAATATTTGGAAATAATTTTCAGCAAAAAATTCATTATTCTAAAAGTCATAAGCTTAATGGGAACAAAACTTAGGAGGTTTAAGTTCCCATTGGGTTAAGTGTGAGCTGGAAGCAGTTTCAGGGTCTGGGTCAAAAAGACATTTGGATCAGCTTTGGAAAGGAAGAAGTATGTGCCAGAAAGTCAGAAAACACAGTTGTCTTAACATCTGTAAGTAAAGAAACTGTTTCTAAAATCTTTTTTAAGGGACCTGTGAAACAATGATTTATGGAACAATGTGAACACAGCATTTTTGTGAGAGGATACCAAGATGATTTACTGTTCAGAAAGTTAGAAAACAAAATTGAATCAACTTTCAGATAGATGTGGTGATTAGTTCATTCTGTTAACTTTTAATGAGCTTTGTTGGTGGAAACTATGGTAGTTCTTACTTAAAGAGTAAGTATGATGTAGTGGGGAGAAGACCCCAAACATAGACTTGGAATAAAAATCCATGGGTTTGACTTTTACCTCTGCCATTTTTTAAGCTGTCTTGCTATAAGTTATTTAATTTCTTCTAGCCTTGGTTTTGTCATAAGTAAAATGGGGGTAGTGACACCTGTCTTTATCTACCTCATAGGGCTGAGTTTTTTTCCTAATTTTAGGACTTAAAAAGATGCATGATTTAGTGTTGGTGTTCTCTCCCACCAACATAGTTCACCATCTTTCCATGCCTGAGTAGACAGTTTCATGAGTTGCTGTGGCACAAAAAAAAAAAAAAAAAAAAAAAAAAAGCAATCATTTGGGGTCAGCCTTTTGACTGGTCCTCAGACAGCAGACTGGGCTTGTGCTTGAAGTCTCTCCAGCTTGGTAGAAATTGCCAGAGCTTTACCTCAGCTGACAGCCAGCATCTACCAGTGCCTGGTACAGGGTAGGTACTTCATTAATGCCTGTTGAGTGACTGATCGCTTTTCAGAACCCTGGGCCACTTCTTTTCCACAATGATGCACTGTAGTCAAAACTTCAGTGGAGGCTACAGTTGATAAATATAAATGAGGATTAGCGTTAAATAAAAATAAGATAATGCCCGTGGAAGTACGTTTCCCACTGATGTTGTATGTAGATGTAAGCTGTCATGCAACAATGTGGTTTTTAATGTCATGGGAGCTGTAGTCCTGCTGTAGTCGTGGAAGACACGTCTCATTAAAAACCTGTTTGTCTGCCTTTGCTTCTCAGAGTTTGTTGTTTGGGCAAGGCTTTGTACATTTCCTATTATTTCTTCCACTGCTCTCATTTCTTTTCCCATTTTACTTCAAGCTCTCTCATTTCATTTATTAAAACAATTTAAAACTTCTTTTAAAACTCTTTCTAATCTCTTCCAAGAATTCTAGTACATCTTTTGCCCAAGCCCTATTTATCTCTGAGGCTTTGTCTGTAAAAAGGCTTTGGAGTGGTTCTTTTTTTTTTCTGGCGTTGTGTCTTGAGCTTTCTTGTCACCTGACATTGTCTCTAGACAGTAGAATGGCCCAAAGATTTAAGCTTAAAGTATATCTTGATGCCCTTTGATAGTATAACAGATTAGATCAGTGGTTAACTTCACAATGTCTGACACACAGTAGGCACTTAGTAAATGTTTGTTGAATTCTTGAAAGTCATGATGGGGCAAACAGAGACAAAATGATAGCACAGTAACTGGCACATAGTAGGGATTTCATAAATGCTCATTGACTTGAATTGCCTTGA
The DNA here is from genome assembly GCA_028646515.1 of Pseudochirops corinnae. Lineage (NCBI taxonomy): Eukaryota > Metazoa > Chordata > Mammalia > Diprotodontia > Pseudocheiridae > Pseudochirops > Pseudochirops corinnae. The sequence continues at coordinate 120,857,233 of CM053590.1, forward strand.
CCAAAATGGAATGTTAAGAATTCAGCTGATACAGGAAATCACAGTTTGGCCAGTGAATGCTTTAATCATAGGCAGGTGGTAAAAATGGAAAATATAAGGATAAAATCAAGTAAGTTTTCTCCCTCATATCTAGAGCTATGGTAAAAACTTTTTCTCTTTTTGTATTCATGACTTGTACAGGCAAGCTTTACAAAGCAAGTACATGTTTCCATTGGTAACGGTATTTGGGTTGTCCTAGGGAAAAATGGAAGTATAATTTGGGTTGATTTATTTCATTGCAGAACATTGTAAATATGTATCTAACCTTTGAAAACAAACTAAATTACCAAAATCAAAGAGACAGGAACATATTCAGGTTTTTTTCTAAGCCTTTAAACTGTTTTAGCATCAATGTTTTACAAAATGCCTCACTGCATTTTCCTCACAAGGCTGTTAAGAAATGATGAAAAGCTTTGGTGTTTGTGTATGAGATGGTAGATTCAGGCTTTTAGGTGGATGGCTTTCACCTGAGCACCTTCATTCATAGTCACAGTTCTTAGTCACAGCATTTACAACTGGAAAGGGTATCAGATGCTTCTTAGTCTCTTATTGTATAGATGTGGAAGCTTGCCTATGATTGGGAAACAGAGAGGGGGAGAGAGAGACAGAAAGGGAGAGAGAGAAAAGGAGGGAGAGAGAGGCAAAAAGAGAGAGGGGGAGAGCAGTGGAGAAGGGAGGGGGTGGGGGAGGGAGAGAGAGAGGAGAAAAGAAGGGATGGAGTGAGGGAGGGAAGGAGGAAGGGATCAAGAGATGGAAGGAGAAAGGGAGGGGGAAAGACAGAGAGAGAGAGGTTGATAGAAATAATAGATGTGTACGTAAATGATCTATAGAGATGAGAGGTAGATAGGTAGGTAACTATGTAGATTGATAAAGATACGTAGAGGTTAGAGAAAGATAATAGATATAGGTAGATATGTAGATAGATATGCAGACAGGTTGCTAGAGATGAAAACTATGTAGCTAGATGAATTGATAGATATGTAGACAAATTAATAGATTAATATGATAGATATGCAGATAGGTTGACATGTAGAGATGATAGAGATAGATCAGTAGATTGATAGGTAGATATGTAGATAGTTTGATAGAGATTGTAGATAGAGGATAGATAGATAGATAGATAGATAGATAGATAGATAGATAGATAGATAGATGGATAGATAGAGTATTTACTAAATTCTTATTTATTCTGTGCCTAGCACTTTGCAAAGCCTTGGGAATATAAATATAAACAAAAAAGCATAATGGGTCCTGCCTGCTTGTACTTTAAAAAGACAAAGCATTGAATTAGCTGAAAAGCTCTGGGGTTAAGAGGAAGTTGGGGTGGGGTGGTAAGCAGTGGGGAAAAGAGAAGGTCCAGGATGTCCTAGGTAGGTCCTGATCTGGAGTGTGACAAATTAAGTCTCATAGGAAACCTCACAGTCTGTCTAACCAAAGTCTTCAAACTCCAGATATAGGACTCCTTTTACTCAAACCATGCTGCTTTTCTAGAAACTGATCAAGGCACAGAAGAGCCTACAAAGGAATGAATTTTATTTTTACAAATGTCAGTGGGATTTTTTTTTTCCTCTTTGGTAACCTTTGCAGTGAATACTTTTTCTGGCTTTGCACAAATCATAGACATTTCTTAAAATAGTTTTTTAATTAAGAAACCACACCCTATTCTTATTTGTCTCTTTCAAGCCTCTTTTTTCCCCCATCATTTTCTTTCTCTGGATTTTTCTACTTTTCTTGTGCCCTCTAATTTTATAATCTTTCATTTCTCTTCCTCTTTCCTTCCTACTCATCCTTAGTGTCTTTTTTTCTTTTTCAATGAACTTTTAAAATGTTTTGTACTTTGTTCTGAAAAGCAGAAAATGGAGAACATAAGTTAGCCTAAACTCTAACATATGACTTGGTTTTATCTTTATTTTGGATGAGGAATACTAAAGGACTAGGGGCATAATTGTAGCTGTAAATTAGAAATATTGTCCTTTGGCATTATAACCTGTTTAAGTAACTTGCATCATTCAAACGTGGGTAAACTGTTAACCCCTATCTGCTGAAACACTCAGATTTATATTCTAGTAAACCAGGTGGTACAGTGAATAGAGCTCTGGGTCTGGAGACAGGAAGACCTGAGTTCAAATGTGACCTCAGATACTTATAAGCAGTATAACTCTTGGGAAAATCACTTAACCTCTATTTGCTTCAGTTTTCTCATCCATAAAATAGTTATGATAAGTGCACCAACCTCCTAGCATTGTGAAGATCAAATGAGGTGAGATAAGAATTTTAAAGTGGTTAACTTGGCACATGGTAAACACTATATAAATATTAGCTGTCATTATTAATCTGAAATTGTATACATACATATACACATATATGTGTATGTATATATATATATATATATACACATGTCTATATATAGACTACTGAAAAGTCTGAATTGAGGAGTATTTGCCAAGAAATTTAGTTTAGTACATTATGCAATGATCAGCTTTGATAGGCTTAGCTCTTTTCAACAATGCAATGATCTAAGACAATTCCAGAAGACTCATGATCCAGAAAAAGAACTATGGAGTCTGAATGCAGATTGAGGCATACAATTTTTTCTCTATCTTTTTTTCTTTCTCATGGTTTTTCCCTTTTGTTCTGATTCTTCTTTCACAACATGACTAATGTGATATAGCCTATATCAGATTGCATGCCATCTTGGAGAAGAGGAAGTAAAGGGAGGGGGACATTTAGAGCTCAGAATCCTATAAAAGTAGATGTTGAAAACTAAAAAGAGATAGATAGATGATAGATAAATAGGAGAAGATAGATAAATAGATGGATGGATGGATGGATGGATAGATGATAGATAAATAGAGAGAGAGAGAGAGAGAAAGAGAGAGAGAAATAAATAAAAGAAATTTAGTTTAGTAGATAGAGTCTTAGACCAGGAGTCAGGAAGACCTGAGTTGAAATTCTGCCTCTGAAATTCAATGGCTTAATAAATATAGCCAAATTTTAGGCAGCTAAGTGGTTCAGTGGATATAGTGCTAACTTGAAGTCAGGAAGACCAAATTCACATCTGCTGCAGTCACTTACCTGATGTGTAACCCTAGGCAAGTAATTTAACCTCTCTTGGCCTTAGTTTTTCCCATCCATAAAATGGAGGTAATGATAGCATCAACTTTACAGAGTTGTTATGAGAAATAAAAGAGATGACATGTATAAATATAGCATTTTGCAAACCCTGAAGTGGTATCTAAAGGTTCTCTCTCTCAACTTCAGTTTCCTTATCAGTAAAATATTATCTATTTCTCAGTGATGTAGTGAGGATCTACTGAATTATTCTATGCTTTGGAAACCTCAAAGTAGAAACCTCAAAGTGGCTACATAAATGTTAAATATGACTTAAAATTTTTAAAGTATTCTAATTTATAAACTAAGATACAATTAGGCACAAATAAGTTAATAAAAAATGACAATTCCCAATGGGTTAGTCAGGTCTTCCACAATATCGAGACAAAGAAAAGAAGCCCCTCACCTTGCTGGGTAGACTTCCTTGGGATGATTTCCGGGAGAACCCGGACGTGAATCCCATGGGATGGGCAGTAATGGATGAGCTGTGGTTGGCATAGTTAGAGGGAACACCAGCAAAGATGAGATCACCAAACAATTGGGGCAATTGAACTCAACTCATGATACGATGCGTGATAGGTCTGCAAAAAGTAAGAAAGTCTTGATGCATAGCACTGAATTTAAGCTTTTTAGGCAATTAGAGACACTATCCCTAAGTCTTATTTTTTTTTTGCAAATTCTGAATTTGGGTCTCTATTTTATTTTTATTTTATTTTCTCTATTTTATCATTCATGAAACAATGAAGCTGTTCAGGTCAGATTGGGACTTCTGAGAGACCTGAGCTATTCACTTCATTATTTGGCAACTATACACAAGAGTTTTACTAATTTCCTTTGGAAGGAGGTTTTATTAAAGGAAAAAAGGGGGTTCCTTGTTTCCATATAAACTTGGACCTAGAGGTTGTTGTAATGCTCTCCAGGTCTCCCATGGTAATGTGTTTCCCTTTCTATGCTGAAGTTTATAACTGTGGAAGTCCTTTATTCCCAGTAGAACTGGGCTTTGTTTGTGATGTTTATAACTTATGAGGGAGGAGGTGAAGGTTTCCAGAGAAAATATAAACTATTTCTTAGGCAGTAGGGTGTCTTCTCTAGCTTAGCCTCAGACACAGAAGGTGCATTTTCTGTGAAAGAAATAAAAAATTAATTCTGCCGTGGAGTTAAAATACCTTTGTATCCGCTCAAGGAAATTAGATAAAAGTAGAAACACATTGACAGCTAGGTGGCACAATGGATAGAGTGTGGGCCCTGGAGTGAGGAAGACTCTTCATCCTGAGTTCAAATGCAGACTCAGACATTTACTGTCTGTGTGACTCTGGGCAAGTCATTTAAACCTATTTGCCTCAGTTTCCTCATCTTTAAAATGAGTAGGAGAAGGAAATGGCAAACCACTCCAGTTATCTTTCCCAAGAAAACTCCAAAATGAGGTCACAGAGAGTTAGACAGGACTGAAGGAAGAAACATTGTTTCTGTGAATGTCAGCCCCCATTTGTTTTGCCCCAGGATCCTCATGCAGTAGTAGTAGTGGTAGCAATAGTAACAGTAGTAGCGCTAGTACTAGTAACTAACACTTAATATAGCTCTTAAAGGTTTCAAAATGTTTTATAGATATCTTATCTTTACAACAAGGTGTTATTATTTTTCCCATTTTACAGATGAGGAATCAGAGACTAGAGATTGTGGCTTGCTTAGGATCACCCAGATAGCACCTAAGGCTAGATTTGTATTTAGGTTATCTTGACTTTAGGTCCATCACTCTCCAGAATTACCTAGATAGCTATCCACATTAACAGGTTTTATTTATTTGTTTGTTGTATGTGGGAAGGTGGGGTAGACTGTTTAAAAAACCCAACAACTTAAAAAACTGTTTAAGCTAGACCCGGGACTCCTTTGTGAGCCTGGTAAGTCTCCATTAAGGGATTTGAGTTCTTGAAGGAAAGGTAAAGTTAAAAACATAATCACTCTAACCCAGATATCTGATGGAAGGATCATTGTGTAACATGGTAGAAGAAGGGAGACTAGAGTCAAAACAAAAAGGCCAAAGGCATGAAAGAGGGTGATGTTTCAATTTTTGGTGATGACAGAAAAACATAGTCATTCCAGTGACGTGAGAATTGAGCCAGTTATCCAACTAAGAGAGCCAGCTCTTCATTCTGCTTTCTCAATGATCTACAGAATGGAGGAAACAATATGTAGTTAAAGGAAGCAGAGGAAGTTTGGTACAGTAGTAAAGAGACTGCTGGATGGGGAGTCAGAATAATCTAGTTCCCAAATTGGACTCTGCTAACTGCGTAACCATGGCCAAGACATTTTTACCTCTCTGAGTCTCAGTTTTCTCATCTGTAAAATAGGAAAATAATACTGACACTATCACTTTTACAATGTCAATATAAAGAAAGTGCACGGCATACCAAAAACAACCATTTAAATTTAAGTTGTTGTCATTGCTGTTGCTCTCACCTGAAAACAAGGGGCTGAACCAGATGATTTCAACGTTCTTTCCATGTTATTCTCATATTGCTGACTCTCTAAACCGTGACACAGCTGTTCTAAGTAGTTAGATTTGTTTGGAGGGGGAAGAAGTGTTTTAAAAAATTTTTTTTTGTTCTGGAGCCATAGTATCATCTGTGTGGAAGGGAAGGAAGGAAACAAGCATTTATTTATTTATTTGGGGAAAGCAAGTGCTTACTATGAACCAGGTACTGCATTAAATGCTTTATAATTATTATCTCTTTTGATCCTCACAACAACAACAATAGAAGCTGGGGCTATTATTATCCCCATTTCAGAGCTGAGGAAACCGAGGCAGACAAAGGTTAAGTGGCTTGTTTAGTGACTCAGCTAGTAAGTGTCTCAGGACAGATTTGAACTCATGACTTCCCGAGTGCAGGCCAAGAGCTCTCTCTGCTGTGCCATCAGCTGCCTCTAGGCACCTGAGCAATGTGGGGTTATTATTCTGAATATAGAATCTCCCTGTATAGATGCAGATTGGCAGATTGGCACTTTAATCTTACGATGTTGACTAGAGGAAATAAGAGGTTGTGACTTATCCTTAGTCCCAGAACTAATGTTACAGATTGGGATTCAGGTCTTCTTGACTATAATAAGGACTTCTTTCTGTCCTCTCCATGCTTCCTTTGTATTCCGTTAGGTGTCATACCAAAACAACCTCAGTGGATTTCAGGTCTTTGGAAGGGAAATGATTGTCTATTTGGGAAAATAATAGTAAGAGTTGGAGTCATTCATATCTTGATTTTCCATTGGTGCATTTTTATTTTTCCTTTATCCTAGACAAACTTTACTTTTCATTTCACTGGAAAAACCCATTTCCATGGATTCCTTGCTTTACTGACATCTCTATGGAGATTTTATTTACTCTTGCTTTGCTTGGAGCTTGTAGGACAGTATGGAGGCCCTTTGATCCCCAAGCCTGCCGCAGAAGGCTTTGGAGAGAGGCTGTTATGCTTGAATTCTCTCTTCTCAGCATGGAGGAGTTAAACAGCTGCGCAGTCTCCCAGGTTTTCCTGAGTCAGGTTTTCATGATAATTTTTATCAAATTAAATTCCTAGAAGAGCAGTCACATCCATATTCAAAGGCCACATGTTTCAAAGCCAAATGTAAATATTTTCTGGATTATCTACGTGTACTCCCCTCTATTATTGCAGACAATTTAAAGTTGTTTTTTTTTATTGTAAGCAAATATCATAAACATTTATCCTCCTCCTCTTTTAGGGGTTCTACTTTTGATTCATTTAAATTATTTCTTGGTGATGATCTGATTTTTCTTTGGCCAGATTTAATTCTAATTTATTAATTCTTATGCTTGTGGATTGATGATCATTTTCATAGTGGTTTGCTAGTCTGGGTTTTGATTACTCTTCTGAGAAAAATGCCTGCATGACTATAATGTTACAGATTTTGTTATTTCTTGCGGTGAGCCAAGAGGCTATCAGAATACATCATCATCATCCTCATTGTCGTCATTCTCATCATCATCTTCATTAATAACTATCTATTTGAGCAGGTACTGTTTACCTGCCATCCGTTTTGACCTGCAGGCCAGAATTGTGGCTGAAGGTAGAAATGGCCTGAAACACAGTAGTTCTAAAGAGAAAGGAAGCCTGGCAGTTCAGATGCAAATTTGAGCTTTCTTTCTCCTTGCTTTGAGCTTTGCCTCTGTTGGAAATGTAAGAGAGTCAGTGTTGCAGAATGGTTAGAAAGCTGGCCTTGAAGCCAGGAAGATCTTACAGGGAATGGTTGCGTGACTCTGGGAAAATTGCTTAACTACTCTAGGCAACTCTCTAAGACTTGCAGTTGCAGAGAAAGTGCTAACTGGCATTGGGAGAGGGAGCTTCCTCACATGGGAATTCCCTGTGCCAGTAAAATCATAGGTCCAATTCTTTTTCCCTAAATAACTGAACTCTAGGAGATTTGTGACTATATATACTTTTGAGTTTTCATATGACTTAAAGTCTTCTGTTTTGTTTTATTTTGCTGGGGGAGTGGAGTGGTTGAAGGAGAAGCTTTTATATGGAATTTTTCACTTAGAACTTCGTAGAAGATGAAATAACACTTTTTTTCTGTAACTTCTCCTCCTGCCTCTACTTACCCATCCCTGATCAATGGCTAGTTTCCATTAATATTGTGGCCTTCTCCTCATTGGGGGGTGAAGAAAGATAAAGATGAACAGTCAAGAGGCTATAGCATGTTACCAGCCATGACTTATATTCAGGAAGGGTTATAAAGATATACTTCAAGAATATATGGCTGGAAGAGGAAGTCAGCCAGTCTGTGTAGCATTACACAGGTATCTTGGAAATGTTAGGATCATACAGCAAGCAATTTGAGAGATCTTCTAGTACAACCTCCTTGTTTTACAGTTGAGGAAACTGAGGCTTAGAAAGGCTAGGTGACTTATCCAAAGTCATAAAAGCAATGTCACAGAACTGGAATTTGAACCTTCAGCTCCAAATGCAGCATATTTCCACTGTACCATACTGACTGTCTTTAAAGACCAAAAGGAAGGCCCTCTAGCATGTAGAGTAGATATTTTTGTAGAGGGTTTATAAAAGAACATGGACAAAAAAAAATCACACAAAATGAGGAGACTGATCTCCAATGGTGTAGGAAGTGCCAAGGCCTGAGTGAGATCATAGATCTATCAGAACATCACTCGGGCTCCTTTTAGCACTTCAGCACTATAAAATAGCTCACAACTATTAATTGCTTGGCAGAATCAACAGAACAAGGTAGGACAGTTGGGCATGAACAACTCTCCACCCTATGAATGATCCTTGACCAAATTTTGATTTCAGCTGTCTTCTCCCCTGCCATCAAGCCTTGTTGGGAGCCACCTGACTTAGCTGGTGGTCATGTTTTCAAGGAATGCATATATTACATTTTAAAAGTCAGAATTAAAATAGAAATCTATCATTCACCAAATTGCATAAGAAAAAAAAAAAAACACCTGAATCCACAGTTTGGACCCTCATCTCCATAACTCACATGGATAATGGAAAATTGACTTCATTGGCCCTCTACCCAATGAGACCCAGCTCTTGTTCTATTGAACATCCTTTTTCTGTCACTCATTTACAGTTACTATTAACTTCAAAGGCAGGAGAGACTCATAGGAAGCAAAGGAGAATGAGAATCTGGCCCTGCACGCTGAATCCACATCCAGAATTTGTTATAATTTAGAGATGTAGACCTTGAATGATGTCAGCAGTTGCTTTAGCATATCAGTTTCACTACAGACCTTTTATAGCTGCAACATCCATTTGGAATTTTGTTTAAAGGAAACAACACAGACTATCTCTAGGCCAAATACTCCCCCAGCATTTCTTTCAAGCCTGCCCTGAACTCCGTTTCTGTTGATCTCTTAGACAGGGCTTCTCAGATGCAAAATAGACCCTGGCAAAGGGGAACAGTCATTTTATTTGTTATTTGTTTTGACTAAAAAATGTACCTATGCCTGACAACCTGAATATCTCTGTATCAACAGAGCAACATTTATCAAGTGCCTACTGTATGCAGACCACTTTCCTTCAAGCTGTGGGAATTGCACAATTTATATAAGCCTCCATTCTCAATCTCAAAGCTTATATTCTAATTGGATGATAAGCCACTTGAGAGCACAAAAATGTACCACATTATACTAGAACATTAGATAGTTAAAAGGGGGAAAACCTTACTTGGTTTGGTAGAAAATAAAATAATTCTGCTTTTTCTCTATCTTCTCTTTTATATCCCTCTACCTCCCCATTCCTGATCAGTGATTAGTTTCAGTGAATGCTTCAGCGTATAGTGGGCAGAATATAGTGAAAAAAGCAATACATTTGAAGTCAGAGAATCTGGGTTTGAATCTCAACTTTGCTATGTGACTTTAGGGAAGTCACTTAACTTCTGCACTATGCTACAGAGACTTCTTGGAGGAGGTGACAGTTGACTTGTCTTTCAAGGTTGGGTAGGGGTTGAATAGAGGAGGATGGAGAGCAAAGGGGTTCCAGGCACATGGAAAAAACTTCAGCAAAGACACAGAAATACCTGTGTAATGAGTACTAGGGGCTGTGAATACTTGGCCAAGACCTGTCCACTTTGGTTGCACCAATTTCATAGGATGTCAGAGCTGGAAAGGACAAAAGGGATCAGTTGATGCAGCTGCAGGAATGAGATGAGGAAACTCAGGATGAGAGAAGTTGGCTAGAAGAATATGTGAAAAGGTAGTAATATGTGATATGCCATTCTTATTGATCCTCCATCTTCTTCATGACTGTTGTTTTAGAGAGTTTGATTATAGAAACCCTCTCTATATGTCAGTACTAAAAGAGAATTATAGAGTTCCTCTATATACATTACTACAAAAGAGTTTTCTGTTGTGTAAAATGGTTCTTATGTTTTAGACTTGGTGGGGTACATGATTCTGTTCAGAATTTCCAGATGTGCTGTAATATGCTCCACTTTACATGATGTCTTCTGTAAGATCATCATTAACATTTTGTATTTTCTAGTGATTTCTAATTATTTGTCAGCTTGGTAGATAGTGCTTGGTCACAAGGTTATTGTGAAGATTAACTGTCCCTGTATGATGTATATTACTGAAATGCCAAAGCGCTATGATTGTTGTTCTCTTTCCAAAGACATGGAAATGGATATTCAATAATCTATATGATTTCTCCCTTGAGACTTCAAAAATGGTTCATTGGATTAAAGTAGTAAGGCTTGAACTTTCTGTATCACAGGTCTATGCTTACCCTTCCATTCACCCTCATGCTATAGGAGAGCATATTTAAATCTCTCACAAGAGATTTTTGACCCTATGTATGGCTCAAATGGATGTGCATATCCATATGGATGGAGTTAACTTCTGCAACGGATTTCTTACTTAATATTGGAGGAGGCTGCACCATCTCTTTTCAAGGTGGAGATCATTTTAATTCGGTCCTTTTCCCAAACAGCAAAGAGCTCAGGCATCCTCTGAAGTCCTGCCTTATGTTGACCACTTAGCAATTTCTAATTCTGAAAACCACAACCCTATTTAGGTAGAAAAGCTCATTTTGTTGTGACTAGCATACACATTTCAAGATGAATTTCACATGAAGACTCTTTGCTCACTGTGTGATTTGGAATCTTTTTCCTCTGACAAGTGAGCAATTAAGGGGAAGGGGTGGGGGAAAACCTCCCTCAAATGGCTTGTATAAGATGCTTCCAGGATCCCCATTAGCCTTTTTGCTGTTAACGGTAGAACTGACTAATAAAGTTCTTTATTGTATTATAAAATGTTTCAGGTTTTCATGATTTAAAAACTACCCCAATCATTAAGTACAAGTGAACTTCATATTTTTATTGGGTGATAAATCCTCAGCTGCCATGCTTGGTAATGAATGGTATGACATGGGGAGACAAGGTAGCCTAACTCTTTACTTGGCATTTCAGTCACTGCTCTGGTGTGGCCTAGCTATGCTCCTGTGGTGAGGCAAATATCCACCTAACTGTGCCACTGGTTACACCAGATGGCAGATATTAGGACTCACATTTTCCCTTCTCTGTGAAAATGTAGAGGGAAAATGCCTGCCTATGCAGAATAATGCCTCCTGGATCTTGATTGAGAATGCATAAAATTAGATTATGGAATACTAATAGGATGAGCTGAGGACCTTTCCTTTATCTCTATAGAAGGGAGCTAGGCATTACTAATGGATAGAATACTGAACTTGGAGTGAGGAAGACATGAGTTCAAATTCTGATACTCAAATTCTCAGATATTTACTAATTGTATAACCTTGAGCATGTCATTTAGCCCCCCTCAGTCTCAGTTTACTCATCTGTAAAATGGGTATTGTAATTCTCTAGTGAAGGAGAGATCTAGTGGCCAGGAGACATGGAATCGGATGGAAAACCCAAGTAGTGTGGTACGGTGGAAAGGGTATTGTCTTTGGAATCTGAGGGCCTGACCTTTACTAATAATGTGACATTGAATATGTTATTTAACCTCTCTGGATCTTGGTTTCCTCATTTGCTAAATGAAGGAATTGGAACAGATGGCCTTTAAGATCCTGTCTGTTGTTGTTGTTCAGCCATTTCAGTCACGTAGGACTCTTTGTGACCCTGTTTGGAGTTTTCTTGGCAAAGATGCTATTATGGTGGTTTGCCATTCACTCCATCCCAACTTTAGAAGGCAATTGTCACTTGCTTAGTCAACAAGGATTTATTTAGCACTTACCATGTGTCAAGCACTGGGGAAACAAAAAATGGGGCAAAAAGATGGTTAGTCAAGGAGTTCCCATTCTAATAGGGGAGACAACATGGAAACACCTATGCATGCACAAGGCATATCTCGGGTAAATGGAGGGTAATCTCAGAGCAAAGGCACTAGCAATGGGGGGACCAGGCAAGAGCTCTTGCATAAGGTAGGATTTGAGCTGAGTCTTAAAGGAGGCCAGGGCAGCTCAGAATAAGTGTGGAGAGCATTCCAGGTCAGGGGGACAGTCAGGTATGAAATTGGGGCGTAGAATGTCATGTGGAAGGAACACACGTAGGAACTGAATCATAGAGTGCACACAGGGCAGTCAAATGTAAGAAGGTTGTGAAGGGTCAGACAGATTTTATGTTCGATATTGGAAGTAACAGGGGGTCACTAGAGTTTGTTGAAGGGCCATGATCTGACCTGCACTTTAGGAAAATGACTTTGGCAGCTGAGTGTAGGATGAATTGGAGTGAGGAGAGAGAGAACCGAGGAAGGCAGATCCAGGAGAAGTAATGAGAACCTGCCTCAGGGTGGTGGCTGTGTGAGTTGAGAGAAAGGGACTTACATGAATTATGTTGAGAAGTAAGAAAAACCAGCAGATTGGATATGTGGGGTCAGGGGAATGAGGAGTCAGGTTGTCATTGAGATTGTGAATCTGGGGGCCTGGGAGAATGGTGCCGCCCTCCAGAGTATTAGGAAAGTTGGGAAGAGAGGAGGATTTGAAGGGAAAGATAATGAGTTCTGTTTGGCCCTGTTGTTGAACTTGAGACATGTGCAGGATGCCCACTGTGAGGTGTCCAAAAGTGATAGGATGTGAGCTCTGGAAAGAGCTTAGATTGATATGTCATCCTGGGAATCATCTGTGTAGCTGTGATAACCCACAGGAGCTGGTGAGATCATTGAGACAGTGTGGAGGGAGGAAAGAGCCTAGAAGAGAGTTTTAGGGTATACCTAGGATTAGTGGGCATGACCTGGATGAGGGTCCAGCAAAAGGAGACAGGAGAGCAGTGTCATTAAAACCCATAGAGAAAAGAGGAAATGGGGAATGTCAGTATCAAAGGCTACAGAGAGATCAAGAAGGATAAGAATTAAGAAAAGGCCATTGAACTGTACAATTAAGAGATCATTGGTAATTTTGGAGAGTGCAGTTTTGATTGAATGATGAGATCATGACAAGAGAGGATGAGAAGGGACCTAATGTCAATGACTTTTTCCAGAGTTTAGCCAAAAAGGGGAGAAAATAGGACTGTAGCTGTGGGAGCTACTTGGATCAATGTGACTGGAAACCTATCTGTGACTCAGTAGATAATTCCTAGGGAGATGTATGTAGCAGTTAAGTGGCTTGTCTTGGGTCACATAGTAAATGTCAGAGAGTAGACTTGGACTCTAGTCTTCCTGACCCCAAATCCAGCATTCTATCCTGTAAGTTATGCTAATTATGTAACATGGTTTATATACATGAAGATGGACAGACCTTTCTCCCTTCATTAGTACTAGTCATTTGGCTCTATTTCATATCTATACACTTAATAAAGGATACCAGTGCCGTGAATTACATACCTATAATTCATTTAACCGCTGGACATACAGTGTGTCTGGGATAGAAGTATGCTGAAAAGTGTGCTGACTTTGGTGTCAGGAAAGAAGTAGTTCAAAATGTCACCTCATAATCTCCAGTTGGGCGACCATGGGTAGCTCATTTAACTTTTCTGATCAATTTCTTCATCTGTCAAATGGGGCTAGCAGAATGTTGGGCTTCCCTCACAGAACCCTGTGTGGATCAAATGAGGTATTATATTTAAAGTGCTTTGTAAACTGAGGGCTGGATAAATAGGAGTTATTGTGTCCTTATAATCAGCTCACAGTCTTTGCTTCCAGTCCAAGAATGCACTACCCAGAGGAAATGAGGAAAATCTCCGCTGCCTTTGGAACATAGAAGAGTATTCAGTAAATTATTTGTTGGCTGGTTACTTAATTGAACACTATAAATGTTCTCTTTTCCAGGTGTTAGGGCCTTTGTTATTAATGTGCTCCTAGGGTCAATGGTATTTGAAAACTATGGGAGGAGTTGAGCCACAGACTCTGATTTATGCTTTTCTGAAAACTCCTGAGAAGGCATTTCTATCTGATTTCCAGTTAGAGAATGTTGCTAATTGTTTTAAGTAATAAGAGAATGTGTGTGTGTGTGTGTGGTGTGTGTGGGGGGGTAGGGTAGGGGGACAGGCAAGCAAGTGTAATGTTGGACAGCATAAACAGTAGGCTAACTCATGAGAACTGGGAAGTTGTCTCCTTCCTTATTTTTGGCACTTGGCTATTAGAGTTCAGGACCCGGGTATACATTCCAAAGTTTAAGAGAAGTATGGGAAATATTCAAGAGACCATTTGAATAAATGCCATTCAAGAGAGACTTGGAAATATGAATAAATGATTTTTTAAAACCCAAACATGAATATCTAAGAAGAACAAGGTAAAGGATTCCAAAAGGTAAATTTTATAGGGAGGTTGATTTGGGCTTGATATGAGGCAGGATTTCCTGACAATTACCACTCTTCCCTCTCCCCACTCCCCTAATCAAATCAAGGCTAAACTCAGGTCCCACTTCCTCAAGAAATCAATATAGATCCCTGCCACTTAATATTTGTGTATGTTTGGACATAACATTTAATATCCATGGACCTTGATTTCCTCATTTGTAAAATGAGGGACTGTGAGGCCTATTCCAGTTCTAAATCTGTGATGTTATAACTCCAATATTGGTTTCTAGTATTTTCTCCCTCCTCATTGTGTCCCCAACACCCAACACAGTCTTGCATAATAAACACTTAATAAAGGTTTGTTAAATTGAACTGACATGTTAAGGAAGTCTCCATGTGAGGAAATGGGTTCCCTGTCTATTGAAGACTGTTTTTCAGGGATATTATAAAGCCATGGTGTCAAACACCAACAGAAACAGGAGACAGTAATCCAAATATCAGAGTTCCTGTGGACTGCCTATTGACTTAGTTTCAAAATGTAATATTTTTACTCATTTTGTTTAATACTTCCCAAGTACATTTTAATCTGGTTTGGGTAGCTGTAGGTAGGGAATGTTGCAGGCAGCCTGTGGGGTGTATGGTTGACACCTCTGGGGTTGAGAAGGGTGCCTGTATGGGTAGGATGTTAAAGTACATGAACTGAAATTTTCTTAAGAGTCTGATTTTATAGTAGTTTAGCTTGGGGAAAAGAAGATTGGTTGATAACTTCAAATGAATCAAGGAGTATTTTACAGCAGATGGTCACTAAATATTCCTTATCTCTGCTCAAAACAGAATGAGAAGAAATGGGCTTATATGTATACTGTGGCTTTAGGTCAGCTGTAAGAAAGAAGTCCTCAAATTTGAAAGTAATAAAACCTTGAAACACACGGCAAAATAAAGATCTTCTTTTTTAGGAGTCTATGAAAATAGGATAGGCACTTTAAAATTTGAGATGGTTTAAATTTGGATGTAACTGAAAGTTGGATTGATAGGCCAGATGGTCTCTTGAAATACATTTCAACCATGTGAATTCATTATTCTCTCCTGGAAATTGTGGGAATACCAAATAAAATGACCATTGCAGAGTTCAGCATGTTTCTCAGGTAGGGAAAAGTGTGTACATACAATCTGATTGTTAGAGATATTTTTAACAACAGAGCCAAACATTAATCTGCCATAACCTTGCCCAGAAACATAGCCTTGACTTGCCATAATTGGTGGTAGAATTATAATGAGTTACAAATTTAGGAGCTGGAATACTAAATTTCATTTATTGTATGAAGAACTTTGTGGCTCTTCATTACGCTAATGAGATACTTGCTCATTTTCAAAATGCCTTAATGGGGATTATCTGTGACCATGAAGAATGTATACATCTATTAGACTGACTTTCTAGTGCAGAAATCCTTCTTTCCTCTTTTCTTTTCTTTCCTTTCCTTCTTTTCCTCCATTTCTCCTCCCTTCTTCCTTCCTTTCTGCCATATTCCTCCCTTCCTTATTTTTGGGACTGGGTCTCCTGAACTTAAACTATAAACTAGGTCCAGGCTGGAAGTGAAGTGACCATTCATTGGCTCAGTCCTACTGCTGCTCAGTGCAAAATCTTGAACCTGATCAGCCCAGAATCTTGAACCTGATCTCCTTCCAATATGGGCTAGTTTGCCTCTCTTTAAGCAAGTCTGGTCTTGCCCCTCCCACCTGCTCTTCCTCAGACTCACCATTTTGGTGCCGGATTTAGTGTAGACATCCTTAGTGAACAGTTTTAATGAACTATAGATCAGAACTCTGGAGCTCCAGAGACCCGCCAGCAGCTTTTGATTCCCCCAGGAACAGAGATTCTAGTTGTACATCACACCTGACTAGTGCAGAGATTCTTAACTTAAGAGTCTGTGAACTCCCCCCATGCCATACTTTGATAACTATGTGTGTATGTATATATATATATGTATATATGTATGTATTTATATATATATATATATATATATATATACTGTTTTTCTTTGTAATGTTATGGATTTTATTTTACATATTTAAAAGCATCATTGTGAGAAGGGAAACATTTTCTCAGCAAATTCAAGTTTCCACCTAGACATTAAACTTGACTAAGCTCATAAATGAGCAATCGTCCTACTTTTCTGAACTTAGTCCAGGCTGTTCTAGCATTGTCCAGTCCCTCTTTGGGGTTAGTTTTTCTCCTCTCAGTAGACAGATATGTCAGCAGTACTAGAATCTGTTATCTTTCTGTGAGAATCATGAAGCAGCCTTCATTTTAGAGACACAATCCCCTTAGACACGCTTTTTCTCTAGTATTCCTCACTTTTATGTTCTGCCTCCAGTAAGTCAAGGGAGTATTTGTTAAAATGTATTTCTGCTATAAAAGGTATTCTTTGTGGCTCCTGACTCACACTTACTAGAAGGGAGACCCTTGACTTAAATATATATATATTTGTATACCTACTTTACCACATCTTGGGCTATTGATCTAGAGATGCTTCAATTATTTATTAGCTTTCTAGAGTGATTGTCTTGCCAAGGTCTCTGGGCACATGGACAAGAGTAAAAATACCAACAAAAAGGAAAAACGACAACAAAAACAAACACGCTAAATTTAGACACAGTTTTCATATGCTTTCATATGAGCCTTCCATCATTGCCCCAGGGATTTTGATGACTGATTTTGATCTATTTATAAAACGTACCCATTGCCAAAAGAAGATGCACACAAAAGGCAAAGGTCAGATTAAAAATATAACTCAGTCAAAGGCTATGGAAAAAGAAGGAACCTTAGAGGCCCTCTGATTCAACCCCTCATTTTACAGATTAGCAAACTGAGGTGTAGAGAGGTTATGTAATTTCTCCAAGGGCACATAGTAAATAATGAGCCATGATCCAAATCTAGGTCCTGCAGCTCTACAGATGAATTTCGAATGTTCTGGTGTTTGATGACGCATAACACCAACACCCCCAACACACACACACACACACACACACACACATTTATGAGCAAAGCAAAAAAAGTAAATTATAAAGTGGACAATATTATCAACCCTTCTGAAATTCCAATTTTAATTATATTAACAATATAGCTACAAGCATAAGGTATTCTTGTGTGTAAAGGATTGTTAAAGGAAAAAAAAATTCTTCTCGAAGAAAGATTCTTTTCTTTATGAGTTGATTTCAGTATAGACCTCATTAAAGGGGGCTAAATAAGGTCCCTGTCTATCCTACTTTACCGTCATTGAATTGTCTCAAGATTAATGAGTGCATCGTTCTGTTTGGTGCAGAGGGTTTATGCAGTATATCCTCAAGTTGGAGGAGATCCCATGTAAAAGTCATGGCTGATAGATGGGGAGAATGTCCCACAGTGCTTTTTTTTTTAGCTAGAAGGAAAGTAAACAAAATATTTATTGACCATCTTACTGATTTTATGTAATACATACACATTACTGCTGATTTCCCAGAAGCTGTATGTCCCTAGAACAGATCAAATTTGCATTACCTTTAGCTTCTAGCACAGCCTTAGGGATCATTGGGTCCAATTTGACCTGAAGGCTTTTTGAATTGAATTTGTCTATATGGGTGGTTTGTAAAGGGCTGAGCTCTAACATTGCTTACTTCCCAATTTTGCCTCAGGCTAGCCCTGGTTGGGACATCTTAACTATCAATTTTGATGGAAATGTATGAATTTACCCAGTATATTCCTTATTTCTACATATGTAACTGCTGACATTTATAGAGAGCTTTAGAGTTCACTCAGTAAGTTCTTTGCATATTTTATCTCATTTTACTCTTACAAGAACTGAGTGAATTAAATAAACAAGTGTTATTATCTCCATTTTAGAGCTAAGGAAACTGAGTCTGGGAGAACTTCAGGGTCACATAGCTACACACTAAGTAGAACCCAGACTTAAACCCAGTCTTTTTGACTCTAAATGTAGTGCTCTTTCCATTATGTTACAACCACAGATTTAATTAGGTAAATTGAAAATATATATACAAATGAGTTTTTAAGGATATTTCTAATCTTCCTCTATTCTTAGCTCAGATCTTGTTGTGGTCTACCAGGCACCCAGTTCCCAATTCTAATCTTTACCTTAGCTTGATCCAGGTTGAATGCTAGACCAAAGCCTTAGATATGTAATCTGGCACAGGATTTAGATTGGTGTTTCTGTTACATCAGATGAGATCCTTAGTCCCTTCTGGAACACAATTCCCAGTTTTGCTTGGCATGAATACCCAGGTTATCCCTCCTAACCTTAGACTCTCCTGTTCTTGCATCCTACACTTCATTTTCCAGTGTTATTTGCCTATCAGATCCTTAGCTTTTGGCCTAGTCGTAGATTGTCTGAAAGATTAAGTTATTTTTTCTATTTGGTTCCCAAAGATTCCTTCTCTGGGCTTTTGACCATCTCATGTTGACTTCATTGTTGATTTTTTACCTTATAAAGAAGTCACTATTGCTTTGAAAGTCTTCCCCTCACCTTAGTGGTTCTATTTTCACCTCTAACCAATTTTTGTCTTATTTGGTTGGAAGTACATATACAAATTAAGTTATTAAGGATATTTGTAATCATCCTGTATTCTGAGCTCAGATCTGGTTCAATGATAAGGCTCTGATAGAGGAATCTTTTTTAGAATTTACTTCTTCATATCAATTATCAAAAATTCAGTTCAACTCAAAGAACATTTATTAGTGCCTACTATGTGACAGGCCTTGGAGACTACAAAGTAGAAATGAGTGGCTCCCTGGCTCTCAGCTCTTTTGAGAGCAAAGATGAGTATCAGGGCCTGAGTGTGATGAATGATCAATCACTCTCCTTCCTTTCCAGTTCAAATGATCAACCCTGTCCACATTCCCAGACTTTCTTTCATAATCCATTTCATGGATAAGCTCAAGAGGGTAATTATCTAGCATTTTAACACTAGTTTTTTTAATTTAAAAATACTTGACATAGTAGTAACAATTTATAATTCTCACCAAAGGTTAGAAGAGAAGTCTTTTTATCCTAGTATCTTTGTTTTATATTTTTTTTAAAATGAGGACAATAAAGAAAAGGAAAAGACTCATTCAATGCTCGAGAGCCAATCAATGACAGAGTTGGGAATGGACTTTATTGATTTATTGATTCAAAGTTAAGTGGTAGTAAACAAGATTGTTACTGATGGACACTCCCACTTTCTATTGTACTGGAGTCCTGCCCATCTCTCCTGTCCACCCCACTTCTGTTTGGTAGTAGTATACTTTTCAAAAGGAAAAAAAAAAATTGTAAAATATAAGTTTCCTGAACTGGGGTTGATAGATGATTAGTTTTGATATAGGAAATGTAAATTTACGTGGTGAGCTCTTAAGATAGAACTATCTCTTTATGGTTCAAGTGCTGTTTTCCTGTAGTAGTTCCTTGAAGGCAAGAATTGTTTCATTTTTGTTTTTATATCTGTAACAACCACAGCACCTAGTAGACGCTCAATAAATGACTTTTGAATTAAACATCAGTTCTTTTCTGGACACACAGGGTCAAAGGTGCATTGCTTCTGTCAAATGCTTACATTTCCTTGTGTCAGTGTGGCATACTGAACAGAATGTTGGCCTTGAAGACAGGAAGAGATAGGTTCAGATCCTGACTTTGATGCATGCATACATACCGACCCTAGGCAAGTCCTTTAATGCCTTACTCTCTAGATCAGAAAGAATGTGGCCACCAACACATCTTGTGTGCTGGTGGAACCAGATTTAAATATAATTGGGAAATGTGTAACAAGACAAATAAAAATATAATAAGACATCAATAATATTAATATATAGATTTTCTAAGTTAATATGCACCTGTAGGCATCCTATTAAATGGTTGAGTAGTCCTATTCCTGTGTGAGTTTGATGCCACTGCTCTAAGCAACTCTCTAAGACTTTACATTTCAGAAAACATGTCAATCTACTTTGGTTGAGGTTCCACACCTGTAAACCAGTGAAATTCCAGATCCAATCCCTACTTATTCTCTTATGGAAGAAGGTCATAAATCTCACAGTTTGTTACTGGGGGAATTTAAACACATTCATTAGTTATTCTTTACAAGATAGCCCAACAGTGATAGCTATCCATGTCCTGCCTATCCCAGGATATCCCCTCCCCTGCCCCATTCTTTATAACCTTCCCAGAGAAGTTAACTCTTGTTGCTACTTGCCATGTTTAACCAAGCTAAAAACTTCATTGTTGTAAGGTGGTTTTGTATTCTAGTAAGAGCTCACATTTAGCTGTTCTGTATAACCTTCTTAATGTAAGTTCTTTGTTGGTACCAGCTGAAGATTCAAACCTGTATCTTCGGAAGACACTCTTCATTTCTAGGCCAATAAAGGAAACAAGCTCTTCAGCACTTTTGCTGAAACAAATACTTTCTCTTGGTCTATTAAGTCAAACAAACATTTTTGGGATACCTACACGTTATTTTTAATGGGAAGAATGCCCCCTGGTGGAAACATTTGCAAATAGTCACGCACATTTTGGGGCACTGTTTATCATAATTATTTCAGATATTTCAAGTGTCATGCTAAGGCAAAATAAGGCTGTAATGGACATATTGAAAGAAAGTGCTTTCAAAAATATTTATAATTCTCGTTAGTGGAATAAATGGAAATATAGACTCAATTTTCATGCCTGGGTAAATGAAAAGCAGATCTCAAGAAGAGATTCATTTTGCAAATTCATCCAGCCCATTAAATCATAACTTGGGCACCTCTGGGGTAGTAGGGTATTTGTAGGAGTTATAAGAGGAACTGCAATGATTTTGTGAATAAAATACTTTTTACTTGGCTAATATCTTAGAGGGTTACTGTTTAAATCTTCATATGCAAGGAAATTGCTTGAATGAGCATATATATGTCTGTATATACACAATGTACATATGTGTGTACATATATAGACATATATGTACATATATGTGTGCATAAATACATATAAATGCACATGCATGCTTTAAGGAAAAGAAAAGATCGAGGTTAGGAGTAGGGATATCTACCCCCACCAAATTATTGTTTTATGTTGTTTGTTTCTTATTAACTCCAGACAATCCATTATCAAATTCATTAGGGAATATTCAGCAATCTAGAGATACATGCTTGCCAAACCTCATGTTTTATATAGAAGGCTCTATTTTGGAAAAGTCCAATCTGCAAGCACTTTTAGTACCGTTCATAGATACTTTCTAATGATATCTTTGGAAAACAATTTAGAAATACAGGAGAAAGATGGAGTAAGGATAAAATGCCAAGGTGGATATAAATTCATAGGGAAAAAAATCACAAAGACACTAAAGCAGTTCAATCTTCCTGCTTCAAGGGTTTTTTTTTTCACTTTCTGCAATATCTATCTATCCACATATATATATATACCCTTATATATTGTTTTAGATAATTCTATGTATCTATCTATCCATCCATCTGTGTAATCAATATAGAGAGAAATTGTAGAATGTGAAAAAAACCCCAACAACTTAGAAGAGGAAGACTCTACTGCTTAGTTGCCTTTGTGATATATATAAAACATACACGTTACATATATGTGTATGTACATGTGTGTATACATATATACATACATACAGAACTAAAGACAGAGAGTATGTGTTGTTGCAGAGCTGTTTGGTGAATTTTGGGAGCTAAAAAGGAAATTAGAGACCATCTTGTAGTGGTACTAATGTTCCATATTCTTAATGGGGATGAATCACTCTTTCCGTCTTTCAAATCCAGTTCCTGTCCATTAAGCCTTGGAGAGGTATGATAGTAAATGCCATTGTATTTGTCATATCACCAAATGCCACATTTTCTGAAAAAGCAAAGTTTCTTATACTCCAACAATTTTAATGCATGTGCATTTTGGGAACGTAATTTGCCAAGCTGAAAACCCATTAACTTGACATTACTTGGTGACCTATCTGTTCCTTGATGAAGAATTTGGTCCTGTATAAAATCTCCCTTTTAAATCATTGTCTGTCTTCGAAGTTTCTATACCTTGAATGTATGTGCTGGTTGTTGTTTTGTGCCTCAGAGAAGAAGGTTGGCATACACATTCAAAAGAGCTGTGGCTGGTTCCCTGAGATGTGATAAAGTAGGTCATATATTAAAAAGTAAGATCAAGCCCTCAGTACTGTATTGAAGCTTTTGCTCTAACTTTAAATGCTTAGATTGCCTAATTCTCAGATAGGAAACATATATCTGTCCTTATACTGGAGGGAGTGTGTGTGTGTGTGTGTGTTAGGGTAGTGAGGGAGTCATGGAAAGATAGCTCTGAGTTATTATATAAACATAGTAACTGATGGGATTTTAACCATGTTTATTGATGCAGATGTTTATTTAGGTCAGTCTTTGATGATCTGAGCCTGTTGGTTGGTTTCTTTGCCATGACAATGTTCTAACTCAGCATGCATGTCCATTTGAAATAGGTTTATCCCACTTGTCAGCTTGATCACCCAACTTAACCAGATTTGATAACTGAATAGGGTCTTTCTGAAAACCAAATCCCTATTTACTGCCATTAATGAGATTCAACAGGTTCAGCCTCATGTTCTGAATTCCATTCAGTGAACATACTACCTGTATTTCTTCAAGATCTACTAAATAAGAGTTATTGTCTTAGTTGGTACCATTCCCAAAGAGGTGCTTTAATGTGCTTAACAAAGACAAAACTTGAATGAGATGATACTCATTTGGATATATCAGTTCTTCCATATTTGTTAACTAATCAGTCATCTTACCTTGAATAGATATTTTAAAGTAAACAAACAATAATAATATGGTATCTAATGTCAATGGATAGGGTTAGTTACTATCTAATGTAGGCCAGAAGACTGGAAATCCAACACCTTGAGGGGTAAACATTTTTCTTTCAGGCAATCACAAATTGAAAGGTTTATTTTTGCTTTGTGGGAGTCGTTTTTCTGATATTTTGAGACATGTCAAGCAGCAAATACCTTTTATAACACATACAGTAATACACATAAAATTTAAGGTGACTTATCTGGCAGGTTGGGGACAATGTAAGGAGGTGTGGTTAGTAGGAAATTCTGCTAAGTTAATTCATGTAGCAGTTATTGAGCTCTCCAGTTATCCTTCCTTTGCTTTCCCTCCCAAGACTTCTAAAAGAAAGATACAATAGAGCTTAGACATGTTTGTGATAGCCCTGTGTGTCCAGAGTCAAACTTTCTCATGCATCCATGTATATCTTCTCCTTAAAGCTGAGTCATTGAGTCTTAACTAAACCTTTCATTTTTCAGATGAGGGAAGGATAGACCAGACAGGTTAAATCACCTGACCAAATTCCACAGGTAGTAAGTAGCAAAAATGGAACTTAAATCTAGGATCTCTGAGTCCAAATTCAGTACTTGCTTCATTGCAACATGCCATCTCCTTTGTTTCAAGCACTCAGCTGCTACCTCTTCTGAGAAGCTTTTGCTGCCTTCCCTTTCC
The DNA here is from genome assembly GCA_028646515.1 of Pseudochirops corinnae. Classification (NCBI taxonomy): domain Eukaryota; kingdom Metazoa; phylum Chordata; class Mammalia; order Diprotodontia; family Pseudocheiridae; genus Pseudochirops; species Pseudochirops corinnae. Next base: position 120,881,093 of record CM053590.1, read on the forward strand.
CGCTCCTTCCTTTGCATTTACATAAGCAGATAGCAACTCATCTACAACCCAGTAGATTTTCTTAGAATTTTTTTGGTCAAAAAATAAATCCATTTGCAGTTAACTTGATGCTGAATTTCCCTGACTTTAAATAGATTAGTTCTTGGTAAGGGAACTCTCAGGTAAAGGAAACTCCTTCTACCAATACAGTGCCTTTTCTGAAACATAGGCTTAAAGAGTTGCCTAGAACACTCAGAAGTTATGGTTTCCCAGTCATGCAGCCACTGTGTGTTAAATGCACAACTGGAACCTATGCCTTCCTGGTTTTAAGGCTAGGTCACTAACCATTTTGCCATACTGCCTCTCTGGTCCTTGGATGGCAGACTTAAACTCAATTGTCAATCACCTTGAACACAGTAGAAACTTGCTATCTTTTCACAAATGCTCACAATGCTCTTTTAACGTTCTAATATCTTGATAAATATCTTCATTATATTGCATCATATGCTACTTGTTAATAGTTTGGTTTTTTCTGTCTTTTGATCTTTTTAGTATGATTTATAATTAATCTGAAAAATTGTGGCATGAGTGAAATACTTTTATTGTTCAATGTATTTTTTTTAAAGTTGTGCTCAACTAAGAGGTGACAAAAGTAGATAGAGTGTTGGCCATGGAATTGGGAGGACCTAAGATCCTCATCTCTAAACAACTATTGGCTGTCCCTTGGGATCCTAGTATTCTAGTATTTTAGGCAAAATTCTAAAACTAGAAGTCAGAAAACAGGTACCTATTGCCTTTGTAGAGGGAATCTCTTATTTAAAGAAAAATCAAATCTAGTCATATATATTTATATATGTATACATACACACATACCCATACATGTATATGTGTGTACTTATGTAAATAAAAAAAAGATTTAATATGTGTTTGAATCATAGTCCACTGTCTCCTATTGTAAGACTCCTTATGTTATAATAATTGCATTTTATTTAAGAAATTATGAATCCAGAAAGGCAGAGGACTAATCAATTATGTCTAATAATAGTGGACTATTACTGAAAAAATGAAATAAAAAAGGTCCTACTGCCCTCTTACTTCCTTCTCCCTTCACTCCTCTTTTTCATCATTGTTAATCGCACTTTGTTGTCCTTGACAACTCCATTGCTGCAATGTTTAGATTTCTGGAAACCTGAGTGAGTTAAGATTTCTGGAAACCTGAATTGATGCTAACAGAGGCAGTGCAGATTAGAAATGAGTAATCACCAGAGCAAAATGAGCTCATACATAGAGGATTCTGGATGCAGCAAAGATCTGAGACCCAGGAAAGCCTCGGTCTTAGTTCTTGCCACAGTGCTGACTCAACTTAGTGTAAAATTAGTCACCCATCTTTTTCCTTACCTGTAAAATGGGGATAATAGGAACTTACTTCTCAGCTATTTTGAGTATCAGGTCATGAATAATTGTATAATGTTTCTGCATTAGTAGAAATGTATGTATAGCTGTTTCTGCACCAAATTTATTCTGTGCCTTATCTCATCATGTCAAACGTGGTAACTTTAATTTTTCATGGTCTTCTAATAATATTTAGGTTATCTTCAGTTATCCAGTGATTCAATGGAAAACTGACGGTTTGGTTTTATTTTGGAGAATGTGTTTGTATGGGTATGTGCTGTAAGAGGCAGGTAATAATTTATTTATGGAATATATAAGAAATGTTTATTAAATGTACGTTAACTGTTTAGTACTTAGCACAATGCCTAGCACATAGTAGGCTCTTAAGAAATGTTTCTAGACTTGACTTAGCAGGTGGAGATGAGAGGCAGATTAAAACTGAGTTTAGCTGCCTCAGTTTCCGTGGTTTCTCATTTCCCTATTCCATTTTATCATTTGCTCTTGGAATCTTAGCTGGTCTCTCTTGAAGCTGGGAAGTTGCCTTCCCCTCTCTTCTCAGAAACTTTCATTGTCAGCAGACCCATCAGTGATATATACCGTCAGCATTCCCTGGTCTGGTCAGTGCAAAGCTCCCACCCCCTTCCCTCCTCACACACAATTAGTGACTTGCACTTTAGGTCTCTGTCCCACCCCAATGCAATTCTGTGATGTCAGAAAAATCAAAGTAGTTTTTCACTGGTAATTAAATAATTGGGATACTTATCTGCCTTTATCATTATCTTAGAATATATACTCATATATTTATAATGATTTACAAAGTTAAAGCGATAGAATACTGGGCAATAACTTCATAGAATTTTTGGTCACAGAAGAAAGTTTATTGTTATGACATATCTGATAGAAAGCATTCATATTAACTATTTTCTCTCTTAAAATACCTTTTGGGTTTTGTAGTGCTTTTAAATTAATGCCTTATTCTTTGTTGTAGTAGAGGGAATCTATATTAAAAAAGAATTATGTAGAGTCATTTACATGTATGTATATATGAATTTATATGTATACATATACATATACACACATGTGTATATGTTGTTGTTCAATCATTTATCAGTGTGTCTGACTCTTCGTGACCCCATTTGGGGTTTTCTTGGCAAGGATACCAGAGTGGTTTGCCATTTCTTTCTCCAGCTCATTTTATAGATAAGGAAACTGAGGCAGAGCTAAGTGACTTACCCAGGGTCACACAGCTAGTGTCTGAGACCAGACTTGAACACATAAATATGAGTCTTCTTGACTCCAGGTCTGTGACTGTATCCACTGTGTAACCTAGCTGCCCCCTGTGTGTATATATAATACACTTATTAAGGTATATCTATTTAAATCACAGACTTCTGTCTCTTATTATATGACACTTTGTGTAACAATGATTATATTTATTTACTTTAAGAAATTATGAATCCAGAAAAGGGGAGAATTAGTCCCATTACCTTTAATAATGATGAACTATCCTTAAAAAAAAGGGGTACCCTGCTCCTTCTACTTTTCCTCTCCCCCTTTTCATCAATGTTTTCGGGATGTTTTAGGCATTTGGAAGAATTTAAGGAAAAGAAAGAAGGTTGGATAACTGAGATTTAGGAAGATTGGGGGAAGGAATAATTTTCCGTTTTTAACTATACTTTGTTGTTCTTAGACCAAAGGAGAGCTCTTTTCTCTCTCTTTCCTCTGCTGAGTTCTAGTACCAATCTGCAGCTGCAGGGTAGACATCTTCACTGAGACTTTCACTTGCAGCCCCTCAATCCTGATATGTCTCAAACAGAATTCATCATTTTTCCCTGTTACCCAGGCTCACAGTTTCAGAACAATCTTTATCTCTTCTTTCTCTCTAAACTCTTTCTAAGCCAGTTATCAAGTCCTGATAATTCTGCTTTCAGACTCTCTCACCTGTATTATTTTTTTTTCCCACAAATACACACATATACATATATACACTCCTCTCTAATTTGGGCTGCTTCCTCTTTCTTGGATGATTGAAGTAACTGCTTCACTTGTCTTCCTGATTCCATTTTTTTTTTTCCTTTCCAATCCATCCTTCACACAGTTGCTGAAGTAATATACACAGCTCTGACAATGTTTTTCCTTATTGACAACTACTGTTGTAGTTGTTTTTTTAAACTCCAAAACTTTACATTTTAGATCCTCCACAATCAAGAGTCAACTTGCCTTTCCAATCTAATTTCACTATAGTTCCCCTTCACATGTTCCAGGTAAAGAAAAACCAAACTAGCTCTGCCCATGTCTTGTCCTAATTCTCTCCTATAATGGTACATTTATATAATGCATTCTACATGCCTACAATATACTTCATCTCTGACTTTCAAAATCCTCTTCTTCCATCAAGGTTCAGCTTAGGTAGGTGCCACCTCATTCATGGAGCCCTCCCTGATCCAACTGTAAGACATCTCTTATTTCACACATAACTGAGACATAGAAAGACTGAGAGAACTTTGCTTGTGTCTCTTTTGTCCCATTCACCTGGAACATGGCATCATACTTAATCTACAGTGGATACAGATAATCCCCTTAGATTTGAGTGTAAACTCCTTGAGAGAAAGGTCTGTGCTATTTTCATCTTCCTTTACTTTCATCTGGGCATCCCCTTTGCCTTTTTTGTAGTAGTCACCAAATAAAGTTTGAGGAATTGAATTGAATGTCCTATAGGCAGAGGGATATAGGAAAATAGGGTATAGTTGAGATAATAGTTTTACATTTTAAATGTGTTCTTTGTTCAGTGCCTTTATTCAAATAAATGACTAACAGTGGATATTTTTGACAGTTTATTAATGGGAGGTGGGGTGGATAATTTGCAATAATATTACTTTTGAGGTCCTTTCAAGTCACATAGTGTGGTCTGTTGGTTTTTCTCCTTTCATATACTAGAAGTCCAGTCCTATGTAGATCCATCATTCTGTATTCATTAATTCATTTTTCCCCATTGATGCTCTTTTCAGAGGACGGTTTCTGTTTAAAAAGTAAAGGATAAATTATTTTTAAGCAGCAAGGTTATTTCCCTCTTTCCTCTTTGTCTAGTTTCAAAAGTTCCCAGAAGACCTTAATTCCTCACCCTCTAGAAACAAGGGAGGGGGGAGATATCTTTCTACTCCATTTATTCATTATATTGTATTGGGTTTTCCCCACTGTTTACCCTAAGATGAGGAGAAGAAGAAGAAAATTCTATACACCTTTTAAGATGGTTTCCTCACATTTGTTAGTCAGAAACTGACATCTCCTGCCAAAAAGTGGGTATGTATGGGAGAATACCCTGCCTGATGAGAGGGCCTGGGGGAGTTAGCTAGAAGCACACAAAAAGAACTCATTAATGATTTAGAGAGATTGGCTTAATTTCCTTACCTCCATAACCCAGAAACAAAGCTTGATCAATACTTTCAAGGTCACTACTGATGTTTGCTATGTCAGCTAGTCTCCACCCACCCTTCCCCACCCACTTAAAATTTTAAAATAAATCCCATTCACTTGTGCAAAGTGGGTTAAGATGTAATATACTTAGATAAGACTTAACAAAGTCAGACAAGATTGAATTGTGGAGGAGGGAGAATAGTTGTAGTCAGAGAGGATAATTCAAGTAGCAGAATGTGAATTTGTGTGGAAATACCCAGAATTTCTAGTCTTATTTTACAGACTAGGAAATTGAGGCCCTGTGAGCTGAACTGACTTGCCCAGGGTATATAAAGGTGCCAAGTAAAAAGAATTCAAATCCAAGTCCACTGACTCCAAATCCATAGCGATTCCCGTGATTTTGTCTTTGGTTTGGTTCAAGATCAGTATATGTGTTCCTGGGACTTTGAAGTGCCCATGTGTATTCTCTCACTTCTGGATGCTTCAGCCTTTCCTATGTGTCCAGTTATGTTCTAGCTTGTGTTATGGCTCCTTCTATACATGTCTTAACTCCTTACTGGGTTGTTAGGCTACTTGAAGGAATGGATTACAGTGTTTTTTCATCTTTGTATCTCTAGTAATTATCAGTGCCTTATATGTGTTAGATGCTTAATAAATGTTTGTTGAAATGAACTAGAAAATTGGACTTTGGTGAATAGAAGCAATGATATTTGGAAATTCCATAACTGAACTTATTGAATAATTATCAGTCTGCCTGGATAATGATAATGATAATTCCTAAGGTGAATTATAAGCACTGGGAATTTTTTTTTTCATTTTTAGAACATGAAACATTGAAGTTTTCCTTGTAATTATTCCAGTGTCATCATGTACTGAACTCTTTTCCTTATAAAATTGCTAGCTATTTACTCTTTGGAATCAACCCTTACACTTCTAGTCTATCAATTAAAAAAGTGGTTTGTTTGCTTGGTAAACAGGTCCCATAGCACTATATTGAACTGAATTTCCTGGAGTTAAAAATACAAGAAATGTTAGACATCAGAATTTTATTTGTTATCGCCCTGATACATTTCTGTTGCATAAGTGTTTATTTGCTAAGCAGAAATAATTTGATTAACTAGAAGATTCTACTTTGTATAATATAGTATAGCTATGGATTTTTTTTGACAAACTTAATCAGAGGCAGGAATTTGAATCCACAGTGATACAAAGGCATGCCAGTAGCGTTGAGAAATATTGGGAAAAAGTGATCTCTAATGAGTTTGCCTAGTTGGGTGAGGGCAGAATGATGCTGACAATCCTCAAAAGATACCAGAAGACATGTATTGTTTCTAATCAAAATATGAAAATATTCTTGAGCATAGTATTTCCTCTGTATCCAGTATTGTTTTTAATTAATAATTATTTTTAAAATAATTAGTTGGGAAAGTCTCTTTTTGGATTTGCAATTCAATATAGCCATCACCTGGAAATTGGAACATAGTATTTTGGAGAGATGCCTTCTATAACTGCATATTTATTTCACCCCAATATTCAGCTATACCATTAAACTTACACGCCATGCATGGAAAGGCCATATGTCTGGATTTGTAGTCAAGAAGACCTGAGTTTGAATCCTGCCTCAGGCATTTATAAGATATGTGACCCCAGGCAAGTCACTTAGCCTCTCTGAGCCTCAGTTTCCTCATCTGAAAAATGGGACTAATAATAGACCCTACCTCCCAGAGGATTGTAAGGATCAAATGAGAAAACAGATGGAAAGAGCTGTCCAGAAATTAAAGTGCTAAGCAAATGTCAACTGTTCAGTCAGAAGATCTGGGTTTGAGACTAGACTGACATATCCTTTCTGAATGACCTTACAGAAGTCATTTAAACCCTCTGAGCCTTAGTTTCCTCTCCTATAAAGTTAAAGATGAAATCTGCTCCGTGAAAATAATATGTAGATGCAGTACTATTCTTATTAACTATTGGCATGACTAGAAAATAATGAGACTAATTTTGTGTGTGTGGCTTAGGGAGATCAGTCTCATAATTTTATAGTGTGTTACCACAATGATTCAAAGCAAGAAATTGGATGAATCTATTTGCCCTGGGAATAGGAGAAGTTATGACAAATCTGCTTAATGGAAAACAAACCCAAATTCAGTGAGTAGGTGGGAGGGGAAGCCAGTTGACGATGAAGATTGATTGCTGTGGGCATGACCCAGACTGCTAAACATGACCTAAAAGAGGGTGAGTTTGAACAGAAACGCCACCAGTTTTGCACAGAGGCAGCAGGCTTTATGTGATTAGCCAGGGCCTGAACTGAGGACTTACTTCCCGACTGGGTCACTGATTAGGTTTGTGCATGTGGGCCCCTCTGTGTCCCATATTGCTCAGTTTCAAGAGTGATCATATTATAAATCATATGTATGTACATGAGTATATGTATACATGTATATATCTCTATACACATATGTACATATACACATCGATATGTGTATATACTTGTAGATGTATGTGTATATGTGTACACATGTGTATGCCTGTTCACATGTGTACATGTATACATATTAGCACACACATGTATATATTTAATATTTCTCTCATAAGACTTGTGAAAAAACTACCATCATCATATGTAAGTTTGTTATCCTTCAGTCAACCAAAAAAAATTTGGTAAGTTCCATTTGTGTGTCCTAATAGGCACTCTATGAAATGCTGGTGTTACAAAGGTAAAAGTAAAGCAGGCTCTGCCCTTGAGAGTTTATAATTGATCCCAGGAGACAACAGGTACATGACAGGTGTCTATAAAATAGTGTCTTGAGGGAAGACTGAGCGTCTGAGAGAATCAGGAAAGGTTTCATAAAGAAGGTGGTGTCTGAAATGAACCCCAAAAGAAATTTGAGATTCTGAGAGAGGAAGAAAGAAGGGGGCACATTCCAGGAATGGGGGACAGCCAATGCAAAGGTACAGAGACAGGTGAAATTTCACGTAAGGAATGTAATGCACAAGTTGAAATATTTTGAGGATGATTCAGAGTCAGATGGGAGCTTTGAGATAATCTCAATAAACAGTCTGAAAAACTGTTTATTGACTGACAGGCTGACCTAGTCCAACTCTTTATTTCACAAATGAAGTTGAGAGAAGTTCTCTGATGTATACAAGGTCATATGTGTAGTAAGTAGAAGAATTGAACTTCAGATACAGACACTCAAAATCCAGGGCTCTGACTTCTATGCCTTTTTACCTCTAGATATTCCATTTTGTAATATATACTTAGGGCAACTAATTTGGTATCTGCAGCATAGGGTTTGTGTTGAAAAATGAGGATTGGCTAAGGTTTTCAATGAGCTTCAATGAGCCTTCTGTACTTTGTGATTTAAGAAAGAAATACACTGATAGACATAGCTACTGAGAGGTTAAAAGCTTCTTCCAACCAGGAATATTTCAATTTTCACTCAAGCCTTTTGGCTATAGATGTAGATCATGGATTCAAAAATGGGGAGAAACTATCATGAAGATAACATTTATCTCTGAAAGTACACAAGCCCATGAAATGAGCTTAGAAAAATTTGCCCAGGAATAGAGGTGAGTCATCACCTAGAATTAGGAACAGTATTATCAATAACCGTTTGCAGAGCTGCTCAGAATAACAGATTAAGTTGGGTACATGATAGAGGGTGTAGTTTTCTCTCCCTTGATATCTCCAGCATGGAGAATGTACTTCTTTAAAAAAATATTCAAGTGGGCAGAAAAAAATATTTTATACTTATTTTCAAACATTGGAAGACTGTTTTCTCTACTGGGCTATTTTTGTCCAACATGGATTTAAAAAAAAAAAAAAGAAAAATAAATATGTTGAGACTCAAGAGGTGGGTGTAAATTCTGATTCATTTATTTTTGACTAGTTATATGTTCTTAGGTATATTTTATAAATGTTTTGTGCCTCAGTTTCCCCATCTGAAGGATGGATAAGATAATGGCTTGCTGATCCTTTCATGGATGGAAATTTAATGATATAAATAATAGGATCATAGATTTATAGCTGACTTAGAGGCCATTTTGTTGAACTCTTATTTTATATATGAAGAAACTGTGACCCAGAAAGGTTGAATGACATCCAATTTCACATAGATAATGAGTGGCAGAGAGGGGATGTAAATCCTAGTCCTCTGATTTTCATCTCAGTATTCTTTTTACTGTAAAACTCTTTAAAACCCTTGGAAGAAAGTCATTAAAGTGTTCTGATATTCTACAGAATAATATAACCCTTCCCATGAACATTTAATATCAACAGACATGATATGAACATCTGATAAAGAAAAGGGGACTGAAACTAGCAGCATATTTAGACAATCACAGACAGTTTTATCTATCTGTTATTTCCCACACACACATACACACACACACATTATTAATTCCTTATGAAATCTCCCAAAGGAAGGCAAAGTGATCCAGGGTAGTAATCTACGAAGCTGATAATTAGTCCATGACTAACAGGGAGTTGACTGCAGAAACTGAAATTTCCAAGTATAGTGGTTTTTGCTCCATTATCTAAACAAAAGTGAAGCAATAAGGAGTGTTTAATGACTCTAGTAAGGGTATTGATCTCTCCTTGCTTCAGTAGGCTTCCATTTGGATCATTATTTCCATCACTGAACGACTCCAGGGTACTAGTTGAGTTGCAAAATCCCAGCTTGCAAATATCCCATAAACACTGCTTGTTGGTTACCCCTTCCCTGTTCATCCTTCATTTTCCTCCCCTACTAGTAAATGCCTTCTGTTCTCTCACTTTTGTTTATGGGATAAAGTGCTGTAGAAAATGTCCAAGAGATACGTTACGATTCCAGTATGCGTTATGTGCTGGCAATTTCTGTAAAAGATAACTGGAGAAAGATCCAAATCTGATTAAAACTAGGGTTTGGAATTGTCTGTAGTTTTCAAATATTCATCCTAGCTCATTTCTGTTTTCGTGGATGATAGAGATGTCATTAATTTTTAAAAGTAGATAATAATTAATGATTATTTTAAAGCTATGTTTTTGATATGATGTCTTAATGAACTGTAAAAAAGAAATCTTGAGCCACCTGCAAGAAAATTTTAAGAAAGACTCAAACTAAGCTTAAGACACTCTGGCGAGTCCACATTGTCAGAGGTCAACTATCAAATTAGTTCAGTTTACTTGCATTTAGAGCCCACTACTTTAAATTTCATGATAATTTAAACAGGGGCTGGGAAGAGCTGAAATTTACGTTTGTACCATCTGTGGAAAATGGCTTTCTGAATAAATTAATTATGTAACTAGTACTTACTTAGGACTTTCCTCAAAACAGCCTTATAAGTTAAACAGTGTAAGCATTATTATTACCATTTTATAATAATGGACTCAAAGTTCAGTTTGCCTATGGTCATATTCCTCAATAGAGTGAAATGACCTGCATCTGAGGCAGGAAAGACCTGGATTTGAATTCTACTTCAGATACTTGTGTTTTCTAATTTGAGGCAATTTTTTAAACCTTTCTGAACCTCAATTCTTTGAATAATAATAGAAATTACTGCATAGAGAGGTTGTGAGACCCAAATGGATAATGTTGTAAAGTGTTTTTGCAACCTTAAAATCACTAAGTAAATGTCAGTTATTATTAAAATGGTGCAGTCAGGGCATGAATCTGGGTCTCCTGACTCAATATACAGTGTGTTCTTACCACTATACTAGGTAGGGTCTGGGAATTATGCATAAATTAAGGATCAAACTTTTTAAGCCTCTTAGGAGTGTTCATTAGGGTATATATTTTTCCTTTTAGATAGTGCATCTGTACCCTGCTTGCCAAAATAACCTTATTATTCTCTGTTCTCAATGTATGGGAAAAAAATAACAAAATTACATTAAAAATTATTTTCTTAAATATTCCCCAATTACATGCAAAACATTTTAACCAAACATTTTCAAAATTTTGAATTCCAAATTCTCTACCCCTTTCTGCCCCTCCCCCCTCTTTGAGAAGGTAAGCAATTTGCTTTCAATTTATATGTCTGAGGTAATACAAAACATATTTCCATATCAGTCATGTTGCAAAGTAAAATACAAACAAAATAAAATCACACACACACACACATTTTTTTTTTTTAAAAAGTGTGCTTCAGTCTGCATTCAGAGTCCAACAATTCTCTCCCTGGAGGTGGATAGCATTTTTCATTATGAGTCCTTTGGAATTATCTTGAATCAATGTCTTGATCAGACTAGCTGACTCTTTCACAGTTTATCAATTTTACGATATTGCTGTTACTGTGTTCAATGTTCTCCTAATTCTGCTCACTTCATATTGCTTGAGTTCATATAAGTCTTCCCAAGTTTTTCTGAAATCATCCTGCTCATCATTTCTTGAAAAATAGTATTCTATCGTAATCATATATCACAACTTGTTTGGCCATTTCCCAATTTATGGGCATCTCTTTGGTTTCCAATTCTTTGCTACTACAAAAATAGCTGCTATAATTATTTCTGTACAAATAGGTCCTTTTCCTTTTTCTTTGATCACTTTGGGATACAGATCTAGTAAATGGTATTGCTGAGTCACAGGGTATGTGTAATTGCAGAAAAATAAAATATTTTTAAATGATAAAAAATATTTCTCCAGTTGTCTAGATCTGTCTTTATTTGTATGAAAAGTATTTTGCAGTTGTGTTCATTTAGTCCCTATTGGTTTATCTTGGCAGGTAGTTTTATATTGTCTATAGTTATTTTAAATGGAATTTTTCTTTCTATCTATTTCTGCTGGGTTTTATTGGTAGTATATAGAAATGCTGATGATTTATGTGGGGTTTATTTTATATCCTACAGCTTAGATAGAGTTGTTAATTGTTCAGCTAGTTCTTTAGCTAATTCTCTAGGGTTCTCTCAGTATATCATCATATCATTGGAAAACTGTGATAGTTTTGTTTCCTCATTGCCTGTTTTTATTCCTCCAATTTCTCTTTTTTGTCCTATCGCTATAGCTGACATTTTTAATATTATGTTGAATAATAGTGGTGATAATGAATACCCTTGCTTCACCCCTGATGCTATTGGGAAGGCTTCAAGTTTATCCCCATTACAGATAATGCTTGCTCTTGATTTTAAATTAGTATTGCTTATCATCTTAAGAAAGAACTCATTGACTCCTATGCTTTCTAGTGTTTTAATAGGAATGGGTGTTGTATTTTGTCAAAGTTTTTTTTTCTGCATCTATAGAAATGTTCATATGATTTTTGTTGTTTTTTTATTGATATGGTCAATTATGCTGATAGCTTTCCCACTATTGAACCAGCCCTGCATTCCTGGTGTAACTCTTACCTGGTCATAGCATATGATCTTTATGAAATATTGCTGTAATCTCCTTGCTAATATTTTATTTAAAATATTTGCATCGATATTCATTAAAGAAATTAGTCTGTGGTTTTCTTTTTTTTGTTGTTTTTGCTCTCCCTGGTTTAGGTATCAAAACCATATTTGTGTCATAAAAGGAATCTGGTAGGACTCCTTTATCTAATTTTTTAGATAATTTATTTCATATTAGGATTAATTGTTCCTTAAAGGTCTTGTAGAATTTACTTGTGAATCCATCTGGTCTTGAGGATTTTTACTTGTCTATTTAGGGAACTCACTGGTGGCTTGTTCATTGTTTTTCTTCTGATAGGCTTATTTAAATATTTTCTTCTCTCTTCTGTTAATCTGGGTGGTTTACATTATTGTAACCATTTATATCACTTAGATTTTCACTCTACTGGCATATAGTTGGATAAAATAACTCCTAATAATCACTTTAATTACATCTTCATTGGTGGTACATTTCACCCTTTACATTTTTGATACTGGTAGTATGGTTTTTCTTTCTTTTTTAAATCAAATTAACCAATTTGTTACCTTTTTTGTTTTCATTTAGTTTGTTTTATTTTTCATAAAATCAACCCTTAGATTAATTCAATGATTTTTTTTAACTTTCAGTTATTTTATTCATCACTCCTTTGATGGATTTCCATTTTGGTGTTTAATGGGGGATTTTAAATCTGTTCTTTTTTTAGTTTGATTTTTTTTTTTTAGTTACATACCCAATTCATTGATCTATTGTTTTTCTCTTTTATTGATATAGGGAGTTAGGAATATAAATTTTTCCCTAAGTATTGCTTTGGTTCCATTCCACAAATTTTGAAATATTGTGTCAAAGTAAAATAAGGGGCTGGAGCAGTATCTATTACTCTTCAACTGAATAAAAAAGGCAGGAGTAGCAATCATGATTTCAGACAAAGCAAAAGCAAAAACAGACCTGATTAAAATATTCCATTCAGCTTTTGTCTTCTCATTAGGAATACTTGAAAGTCCTTTTTCTCATTAAATTTATATTTTTCCCCTTGGATTATATTCAGCTTTGTTGGGTAGGTTATTCTTGATTGTAATCCCAGATCTTTTTCCTTCTGGAATATCATATTCTAGGCTTTGTACTCCTTTGATGTTGAAACTGCTAAATCTTGTGTGATCATGACTATTTTCTCTTTGACCTGAGAGCTATTATTTGGCTATAGTATTCTTGGGACTTTCCATTTTGGGATCTTTCAGGTAGTGATCTGTGAATTCTTTCAATTTCTATTTTACTCTCTGGTTCTAGGATACTGGTAAAATTTTCTTTGATAATTTCTTGAAATATGATATCTAGGCTCTTTCTTTGGGCAGGGCTTTCAGATAACCCAATAATTCTTGAATTATTTCTCCTCATTCTATTTTCTAAGTCAGTTGTTGTTCCAATTTCACGCTTTCTTCTATTTTTCATTCTTTTGACTTCATTTTATTGTTTCTTGCTGTCTCATGGAACCAGCAGTTTCCCTTTACCCAATTCCAATTTTTAAGGAATTATTTTCTTCAGTGAGCTTTTGTACCTCTTTTTCTATTTAGCCAAGTCTACTTTTTGAGGAATTCTTTTCAGCAGTGAATTTTTATATCTCTTTTTCTTTTTGGAGGATTCTATTTTTTAAGGTGCTATTTTCTTCTGGTCTTGCATTCAGTATTAGTACAAGGATACCCTGTAATCTCTTTCTGACCACTTGTCAGGTTCAGGTTTCATTACCATCTTTGTAGTGAGAGCTTCTGAAACTACTGCTACTTCTGTCTCCACCACCTAGTCCCACAATTAGTTTTTCATCCATGTGGGCTCCAGGTTAGCCTCTTTCTCCATGTCACAGATCTCTCTTTCTGACTTCCTGTGTTATTTTGGGTTGGAAGAATGTCTTATTCTGACCTTCTGCTGATTCCACTGTCCTAGAACTTGATATGAAGCATTTATTTTTAAATGGTTTGGAGGGGAAAGTTGGAAGGGCTCAACTGAGAGCGTACTCTACTCTGCCATCTTGGATCTGCCCCTGAAAGTTACATTTCTTTTAAAGATATTCCAGTATTCTCTGAAGTTTTCACACCTTTATAACTTTGCCTGTATTATTCTTGCTCCTAGGACACATATGCCAATTTCTTCCTGCTGAAATTCTGCCCTTCCTTCAAGGTCCAGTTTAAATGCATCCCCTTCAATGAAACCATCCCCAAATCCCCCAGCTCAAAGTTTGTCTTCCTTTATCTGATCTCAGGACAATTTTTACATACTTCACTTGTGCACTTACCACACCATAATTTGCATTATGTTTATTTTTGTACTAATCTTACATCTCTTCATTTGATTATAAGCTCTTTGAGGGCACAGACAGTGTCTAATCATTTTTATTTGTGCACTGCCCAGTATAGTACATTGGGAATAACAGTGAAGTCCATTTAAAGTAAACAAATCAAGAGATTGTACATGTTTGAAAATGCATGCAGCATTATACATCTACTACACAATCTACCTTCTTTCTGATATAAGGTGCTTCTTTGAAGCACTCATCAGATAGTTTAGATATAGTCTTGACTGGGAATTAGCAGAAGGACTCATTGGCTTTTTAGGGTCTCTTTGAATATGATGAACACTTAGAGATCCAGTTTTAGAGATGTTTTCCTTTCGTAGTCTCAAATCAGTGAGAATGAACCTAACCCAGAGGTCTTTGTGCACAGAGTCCATTATTTTGTGATGCTGTATGTAGATAAGAAATCAAACATCTCTAATTTGGGGGATGCAATTGGCCTTGAATAACAAGTTAGCCTTTTTCTTAAGGCTCACTTTCTAATATCCTCCCCTGGTAAATACCGTAATAAACAGCTAAACCATGGTATTCATTACAGGCTCAAGTCCCTAATTAATTTATTTTATGTTAATTAAGTTCATAATTATATAGTAAAACATTTACTTTCTCCCACAAGAAATTGACTGAATCTTCTGAAGGGGCTTTGTGACTGTAATTTAGATGCAATTAGCCTGTTAAATTTAGTTAGTGTTCAGTTCATTTAGCTACTGCTGTAAGACACAACAAGAGACAACTCAGAGTCTTGGAAGCACTTGGGATAAAAGTACTTACTGTTTGTACTGTCAGTTCTTCCATCACCTTTGGGTGGAAAGGGAGCACGGGGGTGATCCATAATTGAAAGCAAAAGTTGGTTAGATGGTAGTTACAAAGGCATCACTGTCAGCTAAGTATCTTTTTATAAACTGGAGAGTCCCAGAGCAGGGGAGCCAGAATGGTCGACCTTGCCATGTGAGGTCATGCCATGTGAAGAATGACTGAAAGAAATTGGAATGTTCCCTAGAGAAGGGAATATTGGTATGTATGGTGGTGATGATGATGGTGGTGGTGGTGTGGGGTATGATGAGGCATAATAGCAATCTTCAGCCATTTGAAGACTGTCACTTGGAAGAGGAATCAAACTTACTCTACTTGGCCTCAGAAAGCAAAAATAAGACCAATGAGTAAAAGTTTCATAAAGGCAGATTTAGGCATAATATAAAGAAAAACTAGCAGTTAGAGGGTTTTTTTTTAAAGTCAGATGGACTGTCTCATGTTGTTGAGGGTTCTCCCTCACTGGAAATCTTGATATAAAGATTGAATAACCACTTATTAAATGGATTGCAGAAGTAATTTTTGTTCGGATACAGATTGTCCTTGGTAGCTTCTGAGGATCCTTCCAACCTGGACATTCTTTGATTCTGGGATCTTGGAAAGTAGCAAAATTAGTATGAAGACAGATGCTTTAAGGGGCATAGTACAAATAGTTCTGGAGGTGAATTGGGTTGGAGAGGAGCATTTTGCAAAATCTTGCTTTGATGCCTTGAATCTAACCCTAAGTCACTGAGTATGTCTCGTATTTTTTCATCTTCTATTTTTGCCTCAGACTTCTTTGTTCCATAAAACATCAACAATAACTGCTTTCAGGTGATATCACTAGCTAATAGCTATTAGGGTCTTATGACTCCGTTATCCTTTTCAGTATTATAACAGATTTTAAGTGTTTGAGAGGGGGAAAGTAACCAGAACATTGTATTTGGGTGATCTGGATTCAAACTCTGTCCCTAGCACTTACTGGCTATGTTAGGTTGGGCAAATCACTTCACTTTCTCATCTGTAGCATGAGAAGAATGAATTGAATCATTTCTAAGGTTCCTCTCAGTTTTGAATTCCTGTAATCTTGTGGAATCTGATGTGGT
The DNA here is from genome assembly GCA_028646515.1 of Pseudochirops corinnae. Classification (NCBI taxonomy): domain Eukaryota; kingdom Metazoa; phylum Chordata; class Mammalia; order Diprotodontia; family Pseudocheiridae; genus Pseudochirops; species Pseudochirops corinnae. The sequence goes on from CM053590.1 coordinate 120,897,454, forward strand.
GGACACCTATTCGGGTGTCCACCATTACCAAATAGCTATGTTGAAATCCACCTAGAGCTGATGTCTGTGACTTCCCTTCATCATCTAGAGGATTTCTGAGTACTAAGTTTGAAAAACATTGCTCCGAGAAATCGAAACAAAGTTGTTGCCCACCTACAATCTTGGGCAATATCTCATATTTAAGAGTTAATTAGGGAACTCTGAAGGTCTAAATTTGCAAATTTGTTTGAAATTCACCAATTACAATATCTACCTAGCAAGCTGTGGGGGGATTACAGCTTTGGCGCAATGAGGAAAGGAATTCTAGAAAGTAAATATAGCATAGTTATTCTTTTAGGTAGTACAATATCAGCCCAGCAGTATTTAGTAGTGTTTTGTTTAGTAAATGATTCATCTACCCATAAAATCCCTTCAGAGCTCCAAACATTCATTTCTTGGAGGATTAGCATAGCTCCTTGCTTTTGAAGAGATGCTTGAGAATTTCTCAGCTACACTAAAATACTTTAAAAAGTTTTGGGGACCAGTGCTATGATTTCATTGGCATAGGGAATTCTTGGTGAAGAAACTCCATCTAACAATACACATCTGTAACTTTTAGTCTCTGAGAGTGCATTCATTGAGTGCTGAGAGGTTAAGGAATTTGCCTTGAGTCACATAGTTTCATGTTAGGGACAGAGCTTGGACATAGGTCTTCCTGACTGACTGGCTCTCCATCCCCTATTCTATGCTGCCTCTTCACTAAATACCATACCTTTCTGCACTAAAATATTATGATGAACTGATTATATAGAGGGATTTTCAAGAGACTTTTAGCACTTCATCATTGAGTTAGGTGATTTCTTTCATAGCAGTATAAGCTAGTATACTCAGACAACAAGCTTAGCAAGCAAGAAATCTAGCCACAAAATCTTTCTGTGGTTCCCTGTCTCTGTCTATAAAGTGAGGATACTAGTCTCCTTCTTACCTTCTTGAATATTATGCAAATGACTAAGACTGCTGGAAGGGGGCTTTGACTCCTGTTGGAGGTGTAGCCATATCTGTCAGTGTGCCCCATTTAGTTTAGCATGTTCCTGAAAGGTTAATCATGGATTTTTCCTTCATTAAAAAAAAAAATCCTATATGTTTTGCAGTCAATTATAACTTAATTCTTGTTACTTGATCCTCGGTTCTCATCGATCATTAGTCACCAGTGATTTTTAACATTAGCTTTAATTTTATTTGAAACATCCTCTTCCTCTCTTTCAACACTTATGCATGCATGACACACAAGTCTACAATCTACAAACAAATACTTAACAGAGCTCAATATTTATAGCAAGAATGGGAAATTTTTCTCTTTCTTCTACTTCGAACTGTGAAGTCACAGGGGAAAAATCACTCAAAGTCAACATAAAAAATGAACTTTTTTTTAAAAGAGAAATGTAAAATGTACTATATTCCAGTTTTTAAAATTAAGACAGGCAACTTAGATATCTGTTTAATATTATTTGTAGCAAAAAACTTATTTCATTTATGTATTATGGATAATAAAGGAAAAGAGACAGAAAAGGGGGCAAAGGTAGAGAAGTGAAGAGAGAATAAGAGGCAGCATTAGAGAGCCAGATGAATAAAGAAAGAGAAAGAAATTGCTTAAAATCGGGCTTACAATTATATAGAATAGACAGAGAAGGAAAGATGATAAAATAGGTAAAGATGGAGGAAGAAACATACAGAAGCATGCATAAAAGGAGTCAGATCAGGACACATGCAAAGAGAAAAACAAGGTTTTAATCAATTAACTTTCCCATCCTGGGCCATTTACCTGGTGCTAGTAAAAGAACTTTAAAGGTTGTTTGTTTACAGCTATTGGTATAAATAGGAATTCTCCCTTATGATAAATGTTTCATTTCATACATAGAATTGTGTTAAAGGCTAGATTTAATCTAGGTCAAAGGTTTCATAGCCCTGAGTTACAATAACTTTTTGTAAAGGCAAGAATATATGTATTTCTTCCCAATGGGAATAATCATCTCCATTTTTTATTCATATGACTTATAGCTAGATCCTCTGACTATCTTCCCTGTTATCTTTCTAAAAGGTATCGTTGTTTTAAATGACCCTTTTCGTGTAACATCTAAGGCAAACCAACTTCTGGAGTTCGTTGTTGAATCTATAATTCCAACTACAGCTATAATCTAAATCTCAGGATATTATACCCATAGATATAGGGCAACACGTGGATGTAAGTGTGGAAAATAAAGGAAAGAGAACAATTTTAAACTTAACCAGTAGTGCTCTCTGCACATGTGTTTAGAGGCTGTCCCTTTCATTTGCTGTGATTTCCTATTGCTATTATGCAAGCCAACACGTTTGTCTTATGCACATCTGTCTCAGCTTGCTTGCCTTTGCTTTCATTGGTTATTGATGAGTGTTTTCAACCACAAACAGTTGCTGTACTAGAAAACTTTTTCCCTTATGGCAGTTTTGACTGTGTTTAGAGTCATTGGAAACAATCTTAAAATCCTATATGATATCATTGAGTTTTCATTAGACATTGAGGAGATAACTCATTGCTGGATTTAGAGTCAAAGGAATACTTCCAGTTCTAAATCTGTCATCTCATGCTTCAGGAAGGTTTTATTTGCCAGAGTTGTGGCTCTGATTCATTCCTGGGGCAATAGCAGAGATTCTCAACAAAGCCATCACCTTGGTATTTATTCTGTGGATAAAAATTATAATAAGATGGAAAAAATAAAGCCTGTGTGTACATGTAATTATATAAAGTACATTTAAGCCTTGAATGGGTATATATGACTGTAATATAATAATCTGCTCAACTTAAAATTTCTTCCTCCTCCCTTCTTTTGCTCCTTATTTGGAAGTAAACCAAAAAAAAAGTTATGAAGAGACAAATTTACCAAGCCATAACATGAAGAGTCACAGAAAGAGAGAGACTCTTCTGTGCCATTCAGAGAGGGGTGTTGCCATATAAAAACCACTGAGGTGTAGCAGATTTCCAGTTGTGGGGAAATGTTGCTGAGATGTTAGGACAGGGAGGTAGAAGCTTCACATAGCAGTATGTTGTTGTTGTTTTTTAAATGAGCCATTTGAACAAAAAGACTGGTAGCCACAAAATTCTTTAAGTGTCTGAGTTAATTTCATTTCAACTATTTCACACTTGACTTTGATCAACCTGGGTTGAATCCAACTGGGGCATTGATGCTTCCACGAGTCTGTGATCTCACTGATGTGGCTATTTCTTCATCTCACCATGCAATTCACACCTAACCATGACCTCTCATCCTAGTCAATTATTGTGAGCCCTGAATTATCTTTTGACTTAAAGTGTGTGTGTGTGTGTGTGTGTGTGTGTGTCAGACAGACAAGACAGACGGAAAGTAACTCTGAAGTTTAATGAGAGTTTCTTTTTTAAATGAATCACTTGATCAGAGGATCAGGAAGAGAAAACATGTTGATTGGATGTGGTGCCAGGACCTCAGTGCATTGTGTAATAGAACTTTAAAAGGGCTAATCCTGTTTATTAGATGTATGAGTGAGTAAGGGCACTTGCAAGTTAATGAACTAAGAGGGATATACCCTGGTAAACCTTGCAGGGATGAAAAGTCAGCACCTTCAGATTTGTGCTTCTATCCAGAGAAGCATTTGATAACGTCATAGTTGGCCTTTGAAATACAGAGGGCCAACCCGGCACCTTTTACTTTGACTTCTTTAAGTAGCAAAAAAGTAACAAGTAAGTGCAGTTGAGGTTAGTGTCCGTGGCAACTTCAAGATACCTTAGATACACTACTGATGATACAGAGAGTGGCTTTAGGAGGAATACTCTTCCCAGATTTAGAGAAGCCTTGTATTCCTTGTGCATGTGAGGGAAGCCTGAAAACTACCCATGAAATGAATCTTCAGTTTGGGGCAAATAGCCAGGAAGTGAAATTGATCCTTCAGGGAGAGACTCGGGGATCAATACTGGTCCATGGGAGATCATAGTCCTCACTCAAGTGGTACCTGGAATGCTCTTCCTCCTGCTTTAAGCCTCTTGGACACTTTAGTACCCTTCAAATTTCAAGTCATGTATCACCACCACCTATAGTACTTTCCTGATTCTCCCAGCTGTTATTCCCACCCCCTTATAATTACTTTGCATTTATTTTTCAGATATTTTGTATTTACTTATCTGTGCATGTGCTGTATGTGCTCTTCTCTCTCCCCCACTCCCCGCCCTAGTTCCCTAACAGAATCCTTTACTTTGGCCTTGCTACTGCAAATCACAGGAAAGGCTTATACTTTTCAAGGTGCCAGTGCAAAAAGAATACGAGCCCTGCTCTTTATTACATTTGAAGACACAGTCAATTAGATTAAGGTAATTAATGCTCGTTGTACACAGGCCAGGGAATTATTAATCCCACCTATCTCTTTTTGCACTCTTAAATGTCAAGTGTTCGGGTGAGATTTTCATTACCTTTTTGCATCCAACTCGTTTTAAATTGAGATTGCGTTTATAGGGCATTTCTTTTAAAGTGTGTGTAATTGCTTGACCCTCCCCCTACCTACCTATCTCAGGCTTGAGGATCAGTGAGCTAAATCTTTCAACACATTTTGCATTCATACTGTAGCTATAAAAGCAGCAAAATGTTTCATAGCCTACCTGGAAAGCTTACTTAGGAAGGATCCCTAATATGCTGCTTTTCAACCTAGATTCTAGGAAGCCTTTCTCAGGGTTTCTAAAGACAGTGTAGGTATTCAATGATGTGTTTAATCTGGGTCTCTTCTGTTCCTTTCAGGGTCCAACTCAACTTCACATGAGGATTTATTTTCCCACCCAAGTAGTCTATTTTTTCTTTCTTCTCTATAATCAATAATTTGGGTTATTCTTCTTAGTAACTTGCTTTTTGTATATACTGTATATATGTATATACTATATACATATATAGCTGACTGTATATATGTTCATATATGGCTGACTTTTTTTACACTCTTTTTTTGTCAGGTAAATCACGTGCTCTTTGTATATGTGTGTATGTAAGTCTACATGTACGTGTGTATATGTGTTTCAACCAATTTCATCACCATAGGGAGCTCCCAGGGAGGAACTTCCTAAACCAAAGCAAATTAGGTTGTTAGACCTTAGAAAGCACATTAAAGGGCTTTACAAATCCCTTTGTGTATGTTACCTAATCTGATCGTCAGTAAGAGTTATTATCATCTTCATTCCACAGATGAGGAATATGAGACTGAAAGAAGGTCAGGGAGTTGCCCAGGGTCACAGAGGGAGTAAATGTCTGAGGCAGGATTCACACTCAAGTCTTCCTGAGTTCAAGTCCAACACTGTACACACCAGCTGCCTATAACCCTTTCTGCAATTTGTAGTCTTAGAGAGAGTTGCCTGGGGCGCTGAGAACTTAAATGGCTTGACGATCACACAATGTGAGTTTGTATGGGACTTAAACTCAGGTCTTCCTGATTCTGAGTTCGGCTCTTTATCCCCTCTCTTGGGCTGCTTTTCATATAGCCCTGCATCATTGATTCCTCATCAGCCATGGTGATCTTCTGATATTTTTCAACTATGATATCCTACCATCAGAAATTTAAAACTGAAAGGGAGTTTTAGTGAAATCTAGTCCAGAATCCTTATTTTAAAGATGAAGAAACTGAGGCCCCCAAAGGTTAAATGACCTTTCCAAGGTCACACAGGTATTACATGACAAAGGCAATATTTGAATCTAAATCCAGTACTCTTTCCATGGCACCTTAATGCCTCTCTTCCCTCTCCCTAGTTCATATACAATCTCTCCCTCTTAGTTACTTTGGAAGGTCTAGGCATTTTTAGGAGGTTGCAGTATGATTGTTTTTGAGTTATTTCCAATGTTTATTTGTTACCGAATTTCCAGGCTTATATTTTCTTTTATTATGGAACACAGATTTTATGGCCAAGTTGACTAGAGTATTTTGGTCAAATGTGTAAATTGTAGCCTCAGATCTGCATTCCACTTTCAAGATCATCCACATTAGCTTAGGGCGGTAGATCTAGAGGTGACAAGGTTCTCAGAGCTAGTCTGATCCAGTCCATTCATTTTGCAGATGAGGAAACTGAAGTCCATGGAAGGGAATGAATTGCTTTGGCTCCAGACCTAGCATTCTTTTCTCTTTACCATGTTGCCTTATCTCATAAAGAGATAGTGTTTGCCTTTGTAACGCTTGCACACATTATATAACAGTAATGGAGGAATCAGAGTAACTGAATCTAGCAGCCAGGAGCTTAATATTCTTCCAGGATGCACTCATGGATATCCATATATACAGTTCTATAATCCTCTCTATATTACTGATTCACAGTCATTTGTAGAGGAAGTTTTTTGGTAACTCAGTTTACCAAGTTGCACATAGTGAATCCTACAATCCTGCTCTCATGGTATAGTTGCAAAGCACTTTGGAATTCTCAGGGGAATGTCAAGGTGAGGTTATACCATCATGAACCCCAAAGATCATTCATTGAACAAATATTTATGGAGGGTATACACTACGTGAAGTACCATGACATTTACTGCAGGGGTGATACAGAGATATTTCAGCTCTCCCCCTGTCTTCCAGAGGCCTCTAATTTAGTAAGAGGGAAAAAAAAAGCTATATGGACAATTAGACAGGGTGATGTTAGAAAAAAAAAATGAGAGAAGATAAGTACCATGTGAATGGTACTAATAACTGCCATAAGAATTCAGCAGAGTGAGAGGTGACTTCTTGATGAAGTAATTGGAGATGATTCTGTGGAAAACATGGCACATGAAATAGTCCTCGAGAGATGGGTAGGGTTTCAGTAGGTAGAGACAGGTCACTGACACTTCAGGTTAAGGCCATGGCCAGGGCAAAGATATGTAAGTGAGAAAGCGCAAAGTGCAAAAATTAGGTGGTTTTTTATGTGTGGATTTTTTTTTTTTTTTTACTGAAACAAGATTTAGAGAAGAAAGAAAGAAGATCCATTCATGCAGCTGAAGTTCAGGGAGAAGACAGAAATGTCATAGTTGCTCAAAATGAGGTTAGACTAAAAGGAATATGAATTTTTCTTTAGCTCTCCTACTCTCTACATGATCCTGGACAACTCTCTTATTCTTCCTTGGATGCCATTTTTTCTCACGTGTAAAATGGGCACAGTAAACACCAAATTGTCTCGCAGAAACATTTCAAGAAAGCACCCAACGGGTACAAAATACTACAAACATTCTTAGTTTGGATAATACCTGTTCAAAGCCAGGCTGTGGTTTAGATACAAACCAAAACAAAGCACTGAATAAAAGTCAAATTTATAGCCATTCTCTATGCCTTTGTGAACTAAAGAAAGTTTCTGGAATCGACTTTTTTTTTCCCGTTCCTATATAGCTATTGTTCTATTATGTTTTATTAGGTCACAGAGCATTAATCTCTCTTAGCCTAAACATTTCCAGAAAGCCACATGGAAAGAAGTCAGTTTGCTTCTTCATGGAGCTGCGGTGACACCACGTTCTCCCTGCACTGCAGCTCCCACCAGCATAGCCAAATGGCACCTTGCCAAGGAGGCTCTGAAGCTGGGAATGAGTTATCATTTCATTTAATTTTCTACTTGAAATCCCAAAGTGACAAATTTGATAAGATTTGCCTTTTTAGATAACAGCTGCATCTTTCTTCCCTTTTCTTCCCTGTCCTTTCTACTCAGCAGTTTTCCCTTCCTTCTAGATAAATTGCTGTTAATTTAAATGTGCTATGGATCCATGTCATTTTATGGTTGATTACTTCTGAGTAACAGGAGGAAAACGTGTGCAAGTCTGAATGTAAATAAATCCAATGGCTCAGCCACCAACAATACAGAAAGCACCATGCAGGACTGACCTTCAAATTTAGGACACAGATTCCTACCTGCCATCCTTTCCTTTGACTATGATAAGAACATGGTAACCTTTGGTAGGCTAGAGGAGGATTTGAAGTTTTGTTTCCCATTCTTCCTTTTCTCCCAATCCAACTGCACAGATATTTATCATAAAACACCTAATGTATGCTAGTTGCTAGGGATACAAAGATGATATGAAAAAGTCCCTGCCCACAAAGAATTTGTGTTCTACTTTGAGGTTACAACATTTACATAGATAAGTAAGGACCAGAAAATAAGAGGAAGGAAAGAGTAGCTATAATCAGGAGAATCAAGAAAGACTTCCCATCAGAGATGGCTCCTGAGGGATCTTTGAAGGAAGTTCATACTTCTAAGAGGGTAGAAGTGAGTATGGAATGCATTTCAAACAAAGGAGAAGAGGTGGGAGATACTAGTTGGGGAATGGCAAATAGACCATCTTGGCAGGATTGGAGAGGGTGTGCAGGACGGTAATGTGAAATGTCAGGGAAAAGTTGGCTGGAGTTAGATTATGAAGTAGCTCTCCCCTTTCCTTCCTGCATGATCTGGACAACTCTCTTGGTCTACTTGATGCCACCTGTAAAACAGGCACAACAATACCAAATTGTCTTACAGAAACATTGTAAGCAAATACTCAATGGATAGAGAATAATTTAAATATCAAGTTAAGAAATTTATATTCTATATTTTATCCTAGAAGCAATGGTTGTTTTGGGCAGATATGTGAAGGATGGTTTGGGGAGATAAGAGTCCAGAAGCAGGGAGATCAGTTAGAAGGCTGTTTCAGTAGTCTAGGTGGGAGGGAATGAAGGGTCAGTCTAGGGTAGTGGTTGTGTGAGTAGGCTGTGGAATTAGAATTAACAAGACATGGCAACCTCTTGGATATGGGAAATGAAGGAGAGGGAAGAATAATGGATTACTCTAAGGTTATAAACCTGGATGATAGGAAGGGTGCTGGTACCCTCAGCAGAAATACGGAATTTGGAAGGGGTATAAGTTTAGGGGGAAAGATATGATTTTCAATTTGGTACATGTTGAGTTTGAGGATCATGTAGGACAAATAAGTGGAGATTACCAACAGGCAGCTGATGATGCAACATTGGAAATTGGGAGATAGATGAGAACATCTATGGCTTTGGGAGTCATCTGTTGAATTTATATGAAATGGCAAAATAATCAAGAGTGGGAAAGTGTTGGGGGGGGGAGAGACAGAGAGAGAATGACAGAAAGGAGAAGGAGGAGGAAGAAGAGGAAGAGGAGGAGAAGGAGGAGGAGGAAGAGGAAAGGATCCAGAAATAGATTTGGGTATCATAGTTCAATCCATGGTAACTAGTGAAATGACCAAAAATGAGAGCCTGGAGAGAGAAGAGGATCCAATATAAAGCCTTTGAAGATACCCATGATGCCCATGGTTAATCCAGCCAAGGAGACTGAGAAGGATTTGTCAGGCAGGTTGTAACAGCAAGAGAGATCAGTGTCATGGAGATCAGAGGAGGAAAGCAACAGCCAAGAGCTTCAGAGGTCAAGAAGGTGGATAACTGATAAAAGACTATGACCTTTAGTTGATCATTGGATCCTCTTTCCTCAGACTTTTCTGTCAGCCCTGCTTGCATGCTCTTCAGAGCATCTAAGGTCAGCTGGCATAGTGCTGGAGCAGAAAATTATCAAGGATGAAAGATCTGGTCCTGTCATAAATCTTGTGGGATCATGGAGATGCTGCAGATGTTTCTGAGTGTCAGATTGTCAAAATACCAGTATTTCAGGCTCAAAACTAGACAGCTAGTTTGGCTCTTAAGTCAACAAGATGTTCAGCTATTTGTCACCTAAAAATTTATTCTTTATCAAGGGAAAATAGCAATCTATTATTTTGTGTCATCTTATGATCTATTTCTTGGGCCTTATGTAATATTACAAGTCAGCAGCTCCAGGGATGAAGTCAGGCAAGTTTGACCCCTTGATTTAAGCTTCCCAACCTAATAGCAATATCTTTGATTCCTTAAAAGAGGCTATTTAAGTCAAACTTCTTTCAACGTGTGCTGAGAGCCCTATGGTACATTAACAGGATATCAGGTCCAAGGTTGAGTCAGACTATAGACAGAGGTCTCATTTCCTTGATGAAACAGAGAAAATAAAAATGGTGCTACATGTGTGTATATGGAGAAACCCCCTAGAGATTTTAATGGTGCCTTTGGCTGTAGCAATCTGATATCTGTTACTCAGTAAAGAAGATGGAGTTATGAATTTCTTCTCAGCACTCTCTCATTTGTTTATAATTATGGTGGATTCCAGTGGATTGGAATTTGGGTGTTAGGCAGAGATCTGAACTTCATTTCTCTTGGTTTAAGAGAGAAAATGCTATAGAACAGGGACATAGTATCATTTTAAGTGCAGGCAAACCTAGGCTTGCCTTGGAGAGATGACAGTTAACTCATATCTGAAAATTGTTAACAGTGTTTCATATAGCCTGATAGATTCATGAAAGAGAGGAAGGGACTTATGGAAATCAGATGGACCTAATTTATGATACAAGTGCTCAGACAACTTTGTAAACCTTAAAGTGCTGTATAAAATACGTTATAATTATTAACAGTATAAACTTTGCATTGTACATTCTAGCTAAATATCCTATTCTTCATATCACCTCTTCTAAATATCCTCAGCCTTCAGGAGGCTGGCAGAATGAATTTAGTCTCTTGCCCTTCAAAGTATCTTTTGCCCAATAACTCAGTATTGAAATGATAGATAATTGGATTGGAGTGATGTCTCCTATGTCTGGAGTGATGTCTCCAAACCACTTCTTTACTCTTTTTATTGGCAAGCTTGTCATCTTCAGATTAAGTTGATGGTTTCAGTTGGAAGGAATTTTGAATCCACCCTGCTAAATAAACATCCACTAGCTAAGAAGATATTTGCCTTTTTATTTAGTCTGCACATCTTATGTGCCATTGTACATATCCAGAGTGATTTGTTGCCTCAAGGCTAGACATTTAAAAGAAGGAAAGGGTGGAAAAGAATTAGTCATTCCTACTGATTATTTCCTAAATTCATGGTGATTTAGGTTGGTTAAACCCATAGTTAATGTTTGCCTTCTGCAGTGAATCAGACAAATCTGGACAAAACTGGCTTAGTTTTCTTCCCAGCCAAGCTGATGGGAGAAAAAAGGAAAAGATCATAGGAATGAAAGTGCTTAAATTCTTTTCCCATTGTTCTTATAAACTTAACAGGCTAGTAGTGGTAGAGATTGCTGTTCATAATCCCAGATCTGGGAGCAGAAGACAAGAAAACTTGACAGATACAACACCAGATTAAGAAAGGTGATTGGAAGTTAATTTTGGAAATGTCAAAATCTATACCTAAATGACTTCAGATTTTCTACTTAGTCAAACTTAGATTTATACATAGTAATATAAAATGACACATAAACTATTATGTTAATATGTCTTATGGAAACTGTGGCTTTTTAATCTTTGTTTTTTATAGAATGTCTTCCTGCCTTCCCCCCTACTAGCTATGTACTGGGGGTACAATGAAAGGCAGAAGGCAGTTCCTGCTTTCAAGGAGCTCCCAGTCTAAAGGAAGAGACAACACACAACTATGTGTGCAGACAAGATACATACAGGATAAATTGGAGAGAATTAACAGAGGAAAGACCCTAGCATTAAGCAAGATTGGGAAAGGCTTCTTGTAGTTGGTGGGATTTTAAGTGGGACTTGAAGGAGGTCAGGGATGCCAGGAGGTAGAGGTGAGGTGAGGGACACTTCCAGGCATTAGAGGCAGTCAGAGATAATACTTGGATTTGGGATATGGGTTGTCTTGTGAGAGGAAGATGAAAGAGTCCAGTATCACTGCATTTTAGAGTATGGTATAATGTGAAGCCTGGAAAGGTAGGAGGGGGTTAGATTATGAAGAGTTTTGAAAGTCAAACAGATTTTAAATTTGATAGGGAACTACTGGAATTTATTGATTTTGGGGGGGGGGGAGAGTGAAACAATCAGGCCTATGCTTTAGGAAGACAACTTTGATGAGTAGAGCATTGTAGTGGGGAGAAACTGAGGCAGGGAGACCAACCAGCAGACAATTGCAGTAGTTCAGGTATGAGGGGATAAAGGCCCATGCCAAGATGATTGCATTGTTAGAGGAGAGAAGGTGGACATATATGAGTGATGGGACTTGGCAACAGACTGGATACGAGAAAGTGAGAGTGAAGAATCCAGGATCATACCTGGGGGTGTGATAAATCTGGGGGACTTGGGTGGATTGTGGTACCCTTGATAGAGACAGGAAAGTTTCAGAGATAGTTGGTAAAATTTTTTTTAAAAAGAAAGAAAGAAAGAAAGACAAAGAAAGAAAGAGAGAAAGGAAGGAAGGAAGGAAGGAAGGAAGGAAGGAAGGAAGGAAGGAAGGAAAGAAGGAAGGAAGGAACGAAGGAAGTCAAGAAGAAAAGATCATAGATTTAGAGCTAGAAAGGACATTAGAAACCATGGAATCACAGCCCTAGCGCTGGAAGAGATCTAGAATATCTAGGACAACTTCCCTCATTTTCTATAAGAGGAAAACAAGTCCCAGATAGGTTAATCAATTTATTGCACAATTTGTAATAAGCGACACCAGGACATAAGCCCAAGCCCTCTGACTCCAAATCCAGCACCCCTCTGTACCAAGATGTTAGAAAATGAAGAAGAAAGGATCCCAAAGGTAAAATAGAAGCAAGTTTGTTGGTAGAAGTCAATTTTATTTTTATTTCTGTATCCATTCCAGCATATAAGATCCCTGAGAAAGATTCTGCCTTATCTGAAGTTTATTTTGTTTTAAAATTTTTTTTGGTAAATTAAAGTCAAGTCTAAATGAGATATGCCATTGTTGTATCCAACTACACTTGTATAGGAGACCACAGCGACTTTGGCCATCTTTCATTCCTCAACAAATCCAAGGACAGTATAGAGCTATTCTTTCAAGTTCCAAACCAAACTGTTTAATAATGAGACACATATTTTTTCTCATGTATCACGATTTTTGTTTTACATAGTTTTCATGTTTTAAAATGTATTTTATGTTGTTTTCTGTTTCCTGTTCATTTATTTATTCCCTTTAAATTGACTGTACATGTGTGTTAATTTTTCTTCAGTTTTTGTTTTAAAGCGTGACTTATGTTTTATTTTGTGTTTCTTTTAGGTTTTGTTTTGTTTCATAAGATCCCACTGGATGGGTAACTGAAATAAAGAAACAGACAGAGAAAGGGGCTGTTGTGCTTGTTGGTTGGAGCTGTACTCTATGCTGGACTCTAGGGAATGTACACTGTTCTTGTCCTGGGAAATGCTATTTGTTTGGGACTTTTCTGATAGATGTGGGTGGCATTTGAAGGATTCAAAAGCACATACATATTCTGACCGGCTTTGGTAACACCAGTGCAAAAGCATTCCCCAGGCAGCTAAAAAATGGAAGAAATCCCACGATATAAATGATCCCCCTTTGTTTTTACCATGAGTTCAAACACAACATTCAGATGACACTCCTTTTCCGTTGTTCTTTCCTTTTGAAAGGTTTACTGTTGGGCCACACTGGAAAGACGTAGGGCTTCAGAGTTATCGTTGTTGTTCTTGTTGTTTCTTAAAGGGGAACTGCAAAGTTTGCAAAAAAAAAAAAATCCATATGAAAGAGTGACTGCTAAATACGGTTAAAACAAATGCTCTCTCCCAGGTCCTGCTTTTTCCTTAGAAATCAAAGAGGCCTCATTTAACTTCAGCAGCATTTCCTCAGGGGTGCCGGTGGAGCACATAATTCATTTTGGCTTCGTCCTTTTGTCATTGAAATTGAAAAGTCATTTTTCATCCTCTGTATTGAGGACCCAGGCTTTTTAGGGGTGCGGACACATTCCTTAGAGTAAACAGTTTACCTGGAGACATTCTGAAGAGTTTTTGTTTGTTTGTCTGTTTAAATCAGTTTGGGAGCTGTCTAAGCCAAAAGGCAAAGAGAAATTGTGGAACAGCTAACATAGGAAGCTTCGTGAAACACATCCTTATGATACAATCATAATGTTGCCTTTTTAATAATAATAGATGGTATTTATATCGTGCTTTAAGGTATTCAAAGCACTTCGAAAAAATTATTTTATCCTCTCAACAATCCTGAGAGGTGGGTACTGTTATTATCCCATTTTGCAGATGAGAATACAGAAATTGAGACAGGTTAAGTGACTAGCCCGAGTCACATGGTGTCTGAGACTACATTTGAACTCATGTCTTCCTGACTCCCAAGTCTAATGCCCTATCTGCAATGCCGCCTACCTGCTTTTTATTTGTTCTTCCGACTTCACCTGCTTTTTGAAAAGTTCATATAATGTGAAGGCAACATTGTCGTTTCCTTTAGAAAAGATTAGGTTTTTTGTTTTTTTGTTTTTTATCTAGGAATCAGAAAAGTAGATTGGTCTGGATTCTGGTGCTGGGCTCTGTCCTGCCCTAGCTTTCACAGCCACTAAAGCTTTTTACTTCCTTAGGGGTGCAAAAAAGTGAACAGACCTCTAGTAATATCTGCTTTCTGTCTTCTGATGTCATTGGTGAGAGGTCAGTCAGCCTTCTAGCTAGAAGCTCCTGATTCCTCCTTGAGTTTTATTGATGGCTCATTCAGCTCCCTGTTCAATTATAGTTTATCTTTCCATGTGTTCCTGCCCTGTCCAGGAAGTGGCATGTGCCATCATTCAAATCTTCCTTTTAGGAGTGAATGAGATGTCAGGGTTACAATATTTGGTTTAAAATGATACAAACATTTCTAGCAATTAAATCTAAAGCTATACCCTGCTGCTAAATGAGAATCTCCCACAGTTTTTTGTTTGTTTGCTTGTTTTTAATGTTTGATCAAGCTTTGCAGTTCAACTTTAAGTCATGGTAACAGGGTGTGGGGTTGTTTTTTTTTAAACTAGTCCAACATGTGGGGAAATATTGTTTTGAATCCTGTGTAACCAAGACATTAATCTTAATAAACCACAATCGATTTAGGCAGTACTTGATATAAAGAGAATATCCATGTTGAATATTTTATACTGTATCTTTTACATTAGTCATTAAATATGTTATTGCTTGCTACAAACATTCCCAGGGACCTATGGATTACAGCATTTATGTGACTGCTCAGTGCATATGCTTTAAATAGTGGCACTTTTTACAAAGCCGAACAAGATACACTCTGTCCCTGTCTCTCTCCTTCTCCTCATTTTCCTCCGCTTCCCCCTCTTCCCCTCTTCTTACCTTTTCCCTTTTCTCCTCCTCTCCCTACCCTTTCCCTTTCCACCCCTCCTCTTTCCTCTCTTCCCTTCCCCTCCCCTCCCTGCCTTCTTCTCCTACCCCTCTCCCCTCCCTCTCTTCTCCTACTCCTCTCCTCTGCTCTCTTCTCCTCTCTTCTCCCTCTTCTCCTCTCCCCTTCTCTCCTCTCTTCTCCTCTCTTCTCCTCTCTTCTCCTCTCCTCTCCTCTCTTCTCTGAAATATTTTCTTTTCAACAAGACCCTTAAATATAAAGGCAGCTAAACTTCATACTGGGAGGCACCCAATGCACTCTACATTCCCGTTTTCCCACTTGCTGGTAAATGACAGCTCCTGTCACTACTTAGATTTTGATCTTTCCCAAAGGTGTTGATTTACAAAGAGTCTAGCTAATTGCAGAATTCCTGGCTCTTGAAACATGAAATTCAAACTGTGAACCAGGCAGGGGCCATCAACATGGCAAAAGTTCTTAAATATCCAGCCTTTGGTACAAAAAGCTTTTATGTTATTCCATGGGGCCATAAAAAGACTATGAATTGTTTAAAGACCATTTTACAAGTTCCCCAGACCTGAAAGAAAAACAAATGAATATTTGTATTCTTGGGCTAAAAGGTCTGCAGTGCAGATTTTGTTTTAAAATGGAAAGAAGTGGACAGATAAGGCAATTTAATATATCAAAAAGCAACTGACATCTCCTAGGAAACAAGAACAGCAGGCTATTAGAAGACTTCTCTGATTCATATAGTTCCCTTTTTTTTTTTTTTTTTTTTTTTTTTTTTTGCCTTCCACATTTTTATCCCTGAAGACCAGAATCTGTTACATATTCTCTGGTCTTGAGAGGGAAGACCACCCAACTTCCCTCCACCTCATTTCCATCCTCTTTCCCAAATAAAAAAAAAATTTGAAGAAGTACATGGTAGGTGGGGAGGGTAAGTTTCATTCCCCTTTATGGAAAAAGATTAACAAAGTTGTTCCCCCATATCTCCCACAAAAGCAGTGCTGATAGTATTGACATAAAAAGATGACCATGACTCCATTTCATTGATTTCTTCTCCCTTACATTCATCTTCCTTCTGTGCCACTGCCTTTGAATTTGTCATTGTTTTATCAGATCACAGGTTTAGGCATTGTATTCATCCCTAAATTTGCTATCTGTTAGGGACATTCTTATGACTTCCAACCAGCTCATGACTCCAGGCTTCTTCCTTCCTGCCACTAATTCATCTTGCCCAGCATCCCTCCCCACTGTTCTTTAATTGGTCCCACTTCCATGTTGGCCAGAGGCAATCCCAATAAACCCTTCCATGCTTTCTTTCTGATAACCGTTTCATAGCCAATGCCCTGTCCATATGTCCTCTATGCTTAGTCTTGATTTTTTAGCTGAGATCATTCCATTTCACTTTTCCAGGTATTTCCAGGGTATCCGTGGGTCTTAGGAAAATGGGAAGCAGATGCATAATCTAAAGACAGACTGTGGCTCAGTCCCTGTGCATCATTTATCCACTCTCAACATCCTGGCCTTTGCCTTAGAGAACTAGGTAGTCCTATCAACTCTAGCTGTTACCATATGGGAAATGTCTGTCTATAGCTAAGTAAAACTAATTCTGCATATGAGAAGGCTGGGTTCTCAGCAGAGTCTTGTATTATTTAATAAAAAGAAAAGAATCCTGGGCCATAGTTAGAGTTGGATTAAGGAGCTTCTGTTCTGGCCCCATAGTGCTGTGTCTTGCTTCATCTCAGGGCTCCTAAATTGCCCTCTCAGAAATAAGCAGTGAGAAGATTGATTGCAGCTTCCTGAAGCACAAAGATGCTTGGCTGAAATTAAATGAGTTGCAGGGAAAATTTGGTGGCTCTTAAGCCACCTGAGTTATACCAGTGACTTCTTGGAGGTCGCCAGAGGGAATGAAGTCAGAAAATGACAACAACCAACCAACCAACCAATCTGTATGGTAAATACTATTAACTAATAGGAGCCAGGAATTCCCAAATAATGTCGAGGTTTGAGAGCTCCCCTCCCCATTCTCCTTTTGAAGTCTGATGCACAACAAAATGAGAAAATTTCTCTTGTTCTGTGTGTCTATAATACATTGAAATTGAATCCTGGGACCAAGAGGAAGGAATGTGATTTAACTTCTTTCCCTATAGTACTGTGCATAAATAGTCCTGGCTCCATAGTAATTATAATAATAGCTGAAACTTATATAGTGCTTTAAGGTTTACAAAGTGCTTTACATAGATCATCTCATTTTATCGTTAAAACAACACTGTGAGGTGGCTGTTATTATCCCTATTTTCAGATGAAGAAAACAACACTGATAGAAGTTGAGCCATTTGCCCAGAGTCATATAGTTAATATGATGTGTCTGAGACTGGATTTGAACTCAGATCTTCCTTATTCCAGGACTATGGTTCTCTCCTAGCTGTCTCTTTCATAGTATGTTTTCCTGTTTTTCAAAATGTCCAAGAGAAGAGGCTAGCCTGCCTTCTTGGGGATCCTGTATTGGTAGCTGATAACTGCCTTACCCTTCTTTTGCATACTTAAGCTAAATTCTTCTTGACGTAGGTGATAAACTCTCATTTCCTCTTGTTCCGTTTTGAGTCAAGGTGGAGAACAGCCGAATAGTAAAAACTCAAGATGACATCACTGATTTCTCTAAGAATATGTAACAGATACGGTCATCTTCTTCATGTTTTCTGTCCTCTGGTGGATTGCAGTCATGTCACTCTTATCAAGAGGGTTTATTCAAAGACATTAAAGGAAGAGGAGTCCTTTTCCTGGTTGATTAGGGCCATCATTAAGCCACGTGATGCTCTGTGCACCCATCTGAGTTGTGTAAACTGAATTCCTACCACAGCAGGTAGAATTCTATCTTTAAACAGAGCGAATGTCACAGATGGCAGTCTTCCACTGATGCCTGCTATCCCATTTTCCTGACTTGGCAAGAACAGAGGCAGCTCCTAGCAATATTGTTTTGACATTGACGTAATTTTGAATTAAAAGTTTGATGGATGTTGAAATGCAAAATTGGTATAATAATAGGATTGATTGGTGAATTTCCAAGGTATGCTCCTCCTATCTCAGATATTCTGTCCCCTTTCGTTAGGTTGGAAGTCTTTGTTTAAACAGTTTGATTTAAGCTTTCTGAGAGCAGAAAACATATCTTCTCTTCCCCACCATAGCATTCTGCACACAGTAGTTATTTAATAAATGTTTGTTGAATCAGAAGGAAGAAAATGTATGATGTTTAAATTCTTGACTTAAAGGACAAAATACTTTCTTTACCTCTAGTCAATCCATAAGCACATTATATAAAACTTAAAAAAAAGATTCCTAAAGAATACAAAGTCCTATATTTATACCATTTTATTTTCAAATCCATTTGCTGTAATCCATAGGCAACCTGTGAATCATTCATATACCCACTCTTTCCCCCTAATGTGCCAGGTTTTTAAAGCTGTTCTTTCACCTTTCCTGTAAATAATGGATGATCTTTTAAAAAAATTTAAAATGCTGTTTTAACAATGTGGGTAGACCATAAATGTATTTGTTGAATTTATTCATTTTTTTAACAAGCCAATAAAGTTTTATAATTCATTCCCATGTGTCTTTCACTGTAGATATTTGCTCCCTTTCCCCACCCTTCCCTGAATACCACCCTTCCTCACTCATACGTATGTCATCTACCATCTTTGGGTTTAAGGTTCTTAAAAAGAAATGTCAGCTGTATCACTGGTGGTCCCTAATAACCTTACTGGTTATCCCAGGAAAGGACGTCTATTGTACATTTCAGATCAATATCACCAAAAAAGAAAGGAAGGAAGGTAGGAAGGAAGGAAGGAAGGATGGAAGGATGGAAGGACAGAAGGAAGAAAGAAAAGAAAGAAACTCTCAAATTCTATTTAGGAAAGAATGGGTAGAATTTTCTTATGTTTACTTATGCTTAATAACGGTAATGTTTTCATCCTGCTAAAAGACAAATAGTTAAAAAAAAACACCATGTTTAAGGGAATTAAAAATATATCTGTGGACTGTGGGAAAGTCATTTGGCATTTTAAACTTTGGCCATCATGAAGCCCACAAAGAGGGTACATTCAGTGCTTTTTCCTTCATTCTAAATGTCTTTGTGGTAAAAGTGGGAAATGTTGTCTGACATTCTTTATGGTAGTGAAAGAAAGGAAATTAATGGATTCTGAAACAAAAGTTCCATGGACCTGCTTGTGTAATACATATACATTCATGTAGACTCTCTTCTTGGAACCCTTCACCCTTACATTTACAACTATCACTTATTTTCACACTCAGGTATGTTTTAGGCCAGAAAAAAATTTGTCTGAATTTTCAGCTGCTTGTGGTAATAAAACACCAAATGATTTGGGTTTTAGGGTGCCAGTTCAAATTCATTTGAGAGGTACATCATGGATGCCTTCATTGAATTGCTGATGCAATTAAATTCAAAATGCATTTATTAAACACTTATCATGTGTGTGGCCCCATATTAGGTGCTGACAGAGAAAAAAAAAAAAAACAAACCCAAAGTCCTTGCAGTAAAGAAGAAAGATAAGCAGGAATGAATTTTTGTTCAGGTGTGTGACATAGTGGCTTATGTGAGCCAAGTTTGCCAAAACACCCTCTGAAGCTGCCCATTTGAGACCAAATAGCCACATGCATTACTTTTCCAAGGGCACATTAGCCTTGGACTCTAGTTCTATATACTTCAATTCTATATTTGTGCACTCAGATTGCAAACTAATTTGCATCCACTGATTAGCTATAATGCTTCCACATCTGGTATGTATATGCAGTAATTGTGTGTGTATAAATAATGGGACCTAATTTAAGGGATACTTCTGAAAGTGACAGCATCCTGAACCTGGTCCAAACTCATTAACTTTGATCTCACCTATGGGCATTCATTTGAAGCTCTCAAAGTTATTCTCTCAGATCTCTTATTGCCTTTGCCATTTTGAATGGCCCTGGAAAAGTCTAATGCTGTGTTTCTTGTTGTTTTTACGAAATGGGAAAATTATGCTTGCTATTTGGATCTCTTAAGAATATGAATGCTACTTGTGTGAAGGATTTTGTAAACTATGGAAGTATGATGACTTGGTTTTCTGAATCCACTGTTATATAGCCTCTAATTTGGATTCCTTTAGTGGGGAGTGTGGATAATTTCATGGTTGAGGGAACTCCTGGTGTGGAAACTACCTCCATAGCTAAAATTGCAACTTCTCTGTAACTGATAATCTTAGAATTGACTCAAGCCACAAGGGGTTAAGTGACTTGTCCATAGTCACACAGCCAAAATGTGTTAGATACAGGACTTTGAACGCACATCTTCAAAACTCTGAGGCCACCTCTTCACCTGTCTGCTACCCACTCTGTCTCTCTAATCTGGAAAAAAAATAATTATTTGTCTTAATTTGGACAGTAAATATTATGAAGTGTACCTCAATACTATCTATGAATTGTTGTTGTGTTGTTGTTGTTTCAACAAATAACCTAGCCGGAATGGTAGTAAATTATTTAAAATTGTTCACTCAAGAAGACAGTTTCCAAGTATCCTCAAGCTATTTAGAAACATTCTAACTACCTATAAACTATTAATTTCAAAGGATTACAGGGTATTTTTTATCTATTCACTGAAGATTGACTTGGCTAGCCTAGTTGCTGTAACTTTGTCCTTAAATGAAATGAAATTTCCTTTCCTTTAAAAAGGAAATGTGATGCATTTCTTATTGTTCAGTAATTTTTCAGTTGTGTCTGACTCTTTGTGACCTCGGTTAGGTTTTTCTTGGCAGACATACTGGAATGGTTTGCCATTTCCTTTTCCAGTTCATTTTATAGATGAGGAAACTGAGGCAGACAGGGTTAAGTGATTTGCCCATGATCACACCTCCAGTAAGTATCTCTACTAAATGTCTGAGGTCAGCTGTGAACTCAGGAAGATGAGCCTTCCTGACTGTAGGCCTAATGCTCTGTCCACTACACCACATAGACTTGTCTCCAATTCAGACTGGCATTTCCAGCATCCACTTCTCCCTACCAAATTAATAAGGTTGGCGTTTTACTGAATTTCAATTACTAAGCCATTTTCATGATTTTTTATTGTCAAGGCTGACAAATTCTCCAAGGTAGATACAAGTTTTCTGAAAGGGAGACTAGTCAAGTTGACATATAGGAATGTGTTTATCTTTTGTTATTAAAGGGCTAGGCCCATGATTTCACCGGGAAAAGGAAACTCCTTAATCAAAACCAATTAGCATCTTCCCAGCAAATCATTGTCTAGAAATTGGCCTGAGGGTACCAGGAGGTGAAATGACTTGTCCAGGCTGACTCTGCCACCCTGCTAGAGGTGTCAGGGTATCGGTAGCACTTGAACCCAAGTATTCCTGACTCCAAAATTTGCTCTTCATCTCACGATTGCATATGATATCTCTTGTAGGAATTTTAGAAAGAAAGAAAAAATCCTAAATGAATGTATTTATGTATGGAATAATATAGGGTTTAATTTAATTTAAAATGTAAGTCCATGTTGTGAGAATAATTGACATTTTGTGGTTCTTTAAAATTCATGGAGTACTATCCATGCATTTTCTTCTTTCCTCCTCACAGTCACATAGACTATGGCCATACTGGCCTCGCTGGTATGGTTATTTCCCTTGTAGTTGCTCCTCCCCAGTAATCTGTCCTTATGCTGGGAGAATCAGTCCTGTCAGAGACAGAAGGTATAGAAGGTATTTTCCATACTTCCATCCCTTCATACGGAAAAGATATCTCCACTGGTAACTATCATGGGAGTGTCTTCCCAGGGCCAGGCAAAACTAGGTAGGCACAAACCCTGATTGATTCCTGAGCCTCAGGAAATTATATCGCTTACAGTTTAGCGTTTAGGTGGGTTATACTACTCCAGTATAAGCCTCCTTGAGTTAGATGGAGATAGCCCTGGAAAGAAGGCTGCTGTGAAGGGAAAGAGAATTCTGATGGATTGCCAGGCAGTGGGTAACTAGGGGCAGGGTCATGTTGGCCTCACCAGAAAGTTGTAGTGTTTGAGTTGTAGCTCATCAGAGTACAGACTGATGAATGTTTCCTGAAGTCATAGTTGGACAAGGTAACTGCGCAGCAGAGCCAGCAAATATCTCTCTCACCAGGAGAATACAAGAGACACAAACTGACAAAGGGGAAAAGAAAACTCCAAGGAACTAGACTGTGAAGTTCTCTGTGGTCTTCCCAAATAGAAAATAAGCTGTCCGAGGGCAGGGATCATCTTTCTCTTCATGGTATTTGTATTCCCAGGGCATGGCACAATGTCTGGACCCTAGAAAGTGCTGAAATGCTTGTTGACTTGACTTGACTCTATGTAAAGTTGAGAGGTCTCAAGAATGAATGGGTAAAGGAAAACACATTGCTTAAGCACTTAAGAGAAGAAGGTGCAGTTGGCAATTTGTGCCTCCTTGGCAGAACTGTGAAGGTATAAGTAGAGCAGATGAATATTTAGAAAGGAGAGAGAGAGAGAGAGAGAGAGAGAGAGAGAGAGAGAGAAAGAGAGAGAGAGGGAGAGAGAACCTTTAGGAAAAGAACAGGAAAGAAGATATGGCAAAACAAAACAAAACAAAAAATACTAACAGATCAAAAAACTTCCCAATCCAGAGAATGCTATACATGGATGCTTTGAAGCAGGTCATTGAGGCATTTACAGATTCAGAAGAAAACCTCATGTCAACACTTGCCCATAGTCATCTCAAAGAAGAGGCAAAGGATAATTGTTGCAATGAAGGGGAAGAACAGGAACACAAAAGGGAAAGAATCAACCTTACTCTCACTGAACTTGGTTTAGGGAAGGAATGACATAAACTCTAAACTGGGTATCTTGCCACACGGGAGAGTAGGGGGGATAGTGATGAGAGGTGGGATGACAGAAGGGAGGGCAGGGTGGGGGGGGGAGGGTTGATGGAAGTACACACTTCTGTAAAGGGACAGGGACAGTGACAGGGTAGAG
>CM053590.1:120921070-120982735 GCA_028646515.1 Pseudochirops corinnae
AGGAAGGAAGGAAGGAAGGAAGGAAGGAAGGAAGGAAGGAAGGAAGGAAGGAAATAAGGAAAGAAGGAAAGGAAGGAAGGAAGGGAGGAAGGAAGGAAGGAAGGAAGGAAGGAGGGAAGGAAGGAAGGAAGGAAAGAAAGTGTTCTCTAAAGGTCATTGAACTCAAATGCCTAAAGCTCCTATCAGCTTAATACCTAGGACAATTAGCCTGGGATATAAAAGGTCCCTCAGTCCAAATTTCAAACTCGGAATCAACTTCGAGGATTCTAGACTACACTGAGTTTCAGTACTTGAAAGCCTTCTTAGAGGCTCCTTTACTTCTTTGAGGCTATGGAATAAAACTGGCAGGATCTCTCTGCTGCTCCTCCCCGCTACACTTCTCTCTCTCTGACCTTCCTCCCATCCCTTCCAGCCACTGCCCTACCTTTCTAGTAATCTTTACACTTTAAACTCTTTCTAAATGAGGAATGAGTCTGGGCCACAAGCCGCTGAGTTTGGAGAAGCCACATATATATTCCACCGAAGAAAATCTTCCTCTTAGGAATCGAGTCAGAGCCCACGCTCCATCTCCAGCTTTTGTTCAAACTCTGTAACGAATAACCCCACACTTATTTCGCCCTCAAATAGTTGCGACAGAAACTGATAGCTGATGCTTTTCATTAAGCCAGTCAAGCAAGATTGCTTACCAGGTTTTACTCCTTCAACAGCCTTACTAATTATACCCATTCACTGTTCCTTTCATACAAAAAGAGATTTCAAATTCTGTCTCTCAGCAACACACACACACCACCCAAGAGACATCTGCTTTCTGATGTAATCTTGTCTCCTTAAAAAAAAAAAAAGTTACCCAGTGAAAACTACTCATGGGCCAGAAAACACAAACTAAGCAAATTATGGATTTGAGAACAGGGGATGGGCTGGCTGGGAGTGGTGGGAAATCAGGTATAGTTGTAGTGGTTTTGGGGTGTATGAGTGGCAAAAAAATATGAGGATATAGGTAATGGAAGAAGGTAGTAATGAAAACCAGGAGACAGTTTAAAAAATTTCTACTGCATATTGTGAAAAAACTATTGGCCTGTAGAAACCTGACAGTATTTTGACACAAACATTCCCTATCATTTGCCATTATCAAGTATCCCTAAAAAGCAGAGTTAATAACTGGATAAAGCTTGGTTTAACTCCATTGGATATTGCATAGAGTGAGCACAGACATGACCAAAGTGACCTTGGTACAACATAGTTTGATATACAAATAAAAGACTAGACTTAGATGTAGCAGCAATTGCTGAGCCCATCTACCAACCACATAAATCAAATCCCCCAAGTACAAGCTATTAATGAGTTTAAGTACAGGAAAGGTTGAAAGCAAACCTAACAGTGAATCCCACTGCCAGCTAAAAAATTGGAGTGAAACAATCCTGCTGTAAATAATCACAATTTGCTTTAACGGTGGAGCCAAGTTTCAAATCCAGACCTTTCAACTTGAAGGCCAATGTTCTTTGCACAATTCCATGCCTCCTCTCTCCCATAACATGATTTTCACTAACATGGGATTAATTTAGTAATCTTTGGAAAATACCCTGCTCCTTACCTCTGCCCCAAGGAGTCCCTCTCTTCCTTTAAGATATAGCTTACACACCGTCTCGTATGTGAAGCTTTTTCTGATCCCCCTACTGCTAGTGCCTTCCCCAAACTACCTTGTATCTAACTATTTTGTATATATAACATATATATGTATTAAATTTATATTTATGCTGAATATATATATATATGTACATACATACATATCTATATGTACTTGTCTCCCTCATTAGAAGGTAAGTTCATTGACAGCTAGCATTTATATAGGCCTTTGAGGTTTGCCAAGCACTGTGCATACTCCTTGGGAGTAGAAAAGTTTCCTTCTTTTTCTTGTAACTGCAGCATCTAGGACAGTTCTTGGTATATAGTTGATGCCATATAAATATTTGCTGACAGCTGACTGGTTGACTGAGTACTTAGCAATAGTCATATACGTCAGTGAACACATACAACCTAAAATGAAGTCTGCATAAGTCCAGTTCCATGGCTACCTGAAAGAGGAGCCATCCAAAGTCTAGAACAGGACCTGAGCACACTGACTAAAACAACTCTGAAGGACCCTCTTCTTTTTCTTTTCTTTACTATTAGTAGTATATGCTACATTTTGATGACATTATATGGAGAGCATCTTACATGCTACCCTTATAAAAAACCAATTCTGTGATGTTATACCCAGATGCTTCCTTCCTACACAATGGATCAGGTTAAAGGTATGAGTTATTTTAGGTCAAGATGCATACGGAATTAAATATTAATTTTCTTTTTAAAAAATCTCTACCTTGATGATATTTTATATTTCACTTCTTTGGAATCACAAAAATCATTAAATGGGGCTTGCATTTCAATCCCATATTACAACAGAAAGATCTAGCAACCACTGAAATGTTATAGGCACTGTACCCATCCTTAAAAAAACTGTTTATGTTTGAGGGTCAGGCTGTGAGGTCTAAGAATCCGCTCTTAACTTTCCATTCTCGTATGCCGGCCTGACTCATTAGTCATTGATTAAGAAAGCAAAGGAAGGTAACAAACCAGAGCATCCTATAGGATCATTTCAGGAAGAGAGCTTATAGCCTGTCTAGTCCCACCCCCTTTATTTCAGAGACGAGACCCAGAGGCCTAAAGAAATTAAGTGACTGACCTAAGGTAATACAGGGATCATAGGTATAGGACTGAGTCTTCAGAAGCCATCCAATCTAGCCGGCTTGATTTTTTAACAAATGTGGAAACTGAAGGCTAATGAGGTTATGTAACTTGACTAAGGTCACATGAGTAGTGAATGTCAGAAATGGGAACTGAACCCAGGACCTCTGTCTCCAAAATCAATGTATTTTTTCCCTCTAAGCAAGCTTTCGGTTCTAGTTTATCCTCATGTAATGTTTTAAAAGACAGGAATTTTTAATGACTGCGAACATAGTGGTACACAGTTATGTCTTACACTAGATAACTAACATCAGGTTGTGCAAGTTGTGACTTTAAAGGAATAACCACAACTCACGCACTAAAATCATTCTCATTAATGATGGTACACTGAAGCCATAACCATAAACAACCAATGATAACAGAGCCACAGAATGCCAGAGAAGTTGTTTTCTATATTCCTTAAAGAAAGACATTATGAGTCATAGCTTATATTAAGTATCCTAAGCCTACCTTTCTTCATTACTCCCTGTTCTAGTCAATCTCACACACACACACACACACACACACACACACATTTAGCCATGTGGGTCTGTACCTATACCTATATACACATAGGTATTATGAGTGTATATATACCTACGTGCATACACAGGTACATGCATGACCTCCATACTTTTGCACAGGTGGTCTCCCAAGTCTGGAAAACACTCTCTCCTTGCCTCTGCCTCTTGAATTCCTAGCTTCCTTCAAAGCAAAGCTCAGGTGTTACTTTCTACATGACCTCTCTTCTTCTCTCCCCAGATGTTGGCTGTCTCTCTTCCAATGGGCTTACCTGAGTCTATGACCCTTCCCACCAGTAGAATGTAAGCTCTGTAAAAGCAGGGCCCATTTCAGTTTTGTCTTTGTATCATCATTAATTAGCACACTTTCTGGCATATGATAAAGGATGAGGAAATAAGCACTTGTGATTTCATTGGTTTGGGGAACTCCCATGTGAGAAACTTCCTTTACTGATGTAGGTAGTTAACATAGCTTTGGAGAATTGCCTGGAGCAGTGGTATCAGACTCAAAAAGAAACAAAGTCAATCATTGGCTATGTATAGACTTAGTTTTAAAATGTAATGTTATTCAAATTTCTTCGTGTTTTTATTTATTTTGTTAAATATTTCCCAAATACATTTTAATCTGGTTTGGGCCCCACTCAGGAGTGTTGCTAGGAGGGAAGTGTCTGACACTTCTGGTCTGGAGCTCTGGGAGATTAATTGCCCAAGGTCAGAAAGAGAGTAAGCATCTGAGGTGGTCCCCTCTCTCACCACTACATCACCCTACCTCTCATGCATAGTTGTTGTTCATTCTTTTTCAGTCACGCCCAATTCTTCATGAGCCCATTTGGGGTTTTCTTGGCAAAGATACCGGAGTGGTTTGCCATCGCCTTCTCCAGCTCACTTTACAGATGAGAAAACTGAGGCAAACAGGGTTAAATGACTTGCCCAGGGTAACACAGCTAGTTAATTTAATCTGAGATTGAATTTGAACTCAGGTCTTTCTTTCTCCAGGCCCTGTGCTCTATTCACTGGGCCCCTTAGCTGCCCTCCATGAATAAAACAGGCACTTAACAAATGTTTGCTGGGCTGACTAAACATACAGTATTGAACAAACTACTCACATAATGACAGGACCACAGTCTCATGTAACTCCTAGAACCATTTGGATTTCTTTTGCAAATGAGGGGGGAATCTCACTGCAAGACCACAAACAGCCTATGTACAGCAGCTTTGCAGATGCTATCAAGGCCTTAAGCAAGATCCACTATGGTTGTGGCATATTGCACTAGGACAGACAAGATTGCAGTCTAGACAAAATGCTAAATTTTCCTTCTGTTGATCAGTCAGTGTGCCTAATTAGGAACATGTGAATTATAGCTGCTGATCATCAGCTTGACAGGCATTCTCGTACACCTCTAATCTTAGGAGAAAATAGTGACAGGAAAAGTTGAACCTGGATCGCGCAGGTTTGAGAGGCTCCATTTTCCACAAGGACTATAAATATTTGTTACAACCAGGCTCCCTAATCAGTGCCTAGCATTTATTTAATATACTTCCGGTTTTTGTTTTTTAATCAAGCGGTTTGTCAGGGTCCTCACTTATAAAAGCAAGTTTCATTACCCAAATAAGACAACACTGTCTGAACGGAGCCATTGCGAGGCCATAAACTGAAGCTACTCTGATATTTTTATTCATTTATAAGGGATGTTGGATAGGGTCTGTGTGATTTACTTCTGGTTTCTCTTGCCCAGTCTTATTTATGTCAAAGTAAGTTGCAGTAGAATTCATTAGGAGCTGAAATGCAATTTGAACCATTTTTATCAGAACACAGTGATTTAATCATTTCTCTCCTCAAGCCCCTGTAGCTCTTTTCATGTTCCGGAGAGAATAGAACACTGGCCTTGGAGTCAGGGAGGCCTGTTGCATAGCAGAAATCAGTGCCAGACACACATCCAGGAATGGAATCAGGAAGACTTAAGTTAGAATCCTGCCCTGGACAATTAGTAATTTTGTGACAGATCACAAGTCATCTAACTTCTCTTGGCCTCAGTTTCCCCATAGACAAAATAATAATATCACTTTCTTCTCAGTATTGTGATGATCAAATGAGATAGCATATATAAAACACTTTGTAGACCTTTGCTGCATAAGTGCTTAGAACAATGGTTCTCAACCTGTGGGTCGCGACCCCTTTGAGGATCTAATGACCCTTTCACAGGGGTCACAGGGGTCACCTAAGACCATGAGAAAACATATTTCCCATGGTCTTAGGAACAGAGACGCCGTTCCTCTATCCATCTCCAGGCGGGGCTGCCCACATGCAGATACCCCCACATACAAGTATTAAAGGGCCGTGGCATTAGGAAGGTTGAAAACCACTGGCTTAGAAGATAAAATAAATATAGGTTTGAATCCAATCTCAGGTACTTTTTAACCTGGACTTCTCATCTATCTGGACCTCAGTTTTCTCATAGGCAAATGAGGGGACTGGGTTCCCTTCTAGCTTTAAAGTCTATGATCTTATGAACTATGATTATGTCCATATCACATGAGGATTTTTTGAAATTATCCATATTTTTTATGTCTTGGGGTGGGGTGGAGAGGGAAAGAACAGACTCTTTTAAAAGAATTGCTCCAGGATTCCTTAAACCATGAGCACCAATTCACAAAAGGTTACTGCAACAACTATTTTGCATTGGCATAGCTTGTTTCTTCTGAGAAAAATCAACTATATTTTACTGAAATAGCCAACATAATTTTTTGAGTTAAATTCTTTGCAGAGCTGCACGCAGTCTGACCCTGGCAACATGGAGCTATCAAGAGCGTTGTGCCTAATTTAGCCTGCTGTGAGCCCTACATTGCTGGCTGAGCCCTTGCATAACTGAATTACCTGATTTTCTACTGGAACAACCCTCTTTAAGTTATGAAAGCTGGCAGCAAGTTTGCAGAGCATTTCAGAAATAAGACTGCCCTAGCCTTTTGCCTGGCACAAAGAGTTTCATCCTATTATATATATTTTTTCATATGCTTTTGAGTTTCCTCTTTCAATACTGGGGTAATGGTATGAAATTTGGGGGGAAAGGTTACTTGTGTTTTAGGGTGATCTGAAAATTTTATAACACCCCAATCATTTTGCTAATAATACTTCTTCCAAATTCTCTCCCCACTGTAATTAAAAGGGGATAGATATTGATGTTTCACTAACCAATCTCAGCATCCTGTTTTCAGTGGAAGAAAAACAATAACAAAAAAATTGAATAAAAGATTCTGTGCGAGTAAAGGAAGATTCTTTATTTCTCTTTGATCCACCAACTAGCCAGGAATAGTTAAGTCTCTCAGCTACAGCACTCTATCCTGGTGCTAGGCCATCCTTATGGGTGAGGGAAAACTCAACCTGTTCCATACCATGCATCACATCCCATCCAACTATGCTAAGACACCAGGGCCTTCTTGGCATGGATGTCTTACCATCTGCCCTGCTCCTTCACAGGTGTGCCTCTCTTCCATCTTTTACTCTTACACTGAGAACATGAATCAAATTGATGTCATCATTGCATTGGGAAGGGTTTGACCTCTACCCCAGTAATCCTCAAAGTACGGTCTAGGAACCTCTGAGAATCCACAAGATCCTTTTGAATAGTGTACAAGGTCAAAACCACCACCACCATTATCATCATTGTTATCATCATCAGCATCAGATGTTTAAATTTTTAATTTGGTAAATATTGACAGATACAATTCACATAAACAAAAGCTCTCTGGTATCCTAAAGGTTTTTAAGTTTAAAAGAGTCCTTAGACCAAAAAGTCTGAAAACTTTTTTTTTTTCTGCCCCCTACCTCCACTCACACAGTCCTTGTGATTTTTCAAACATTTCTGGAACTTCACTCCCCTACCAGCAGCTGGGTGGAGCAGTGAAGAGTGCTAGTTCTGGAGCCAGGGGGACCTGAATTTCAATTCTGCCTCAGATACTTAGCAGGTATGTGATTCTGGGCAGGTTGTTTGGCCTTTCTCAGCATTAGTTTCCTCATCAATAAAATGAGAGGAGTTTGATTCAATGTCTTTCAGTCCCTTCCAGCTCTGAATCTACAATCTCATGTATTATCTTTCCCCACTAGAATGTGAACTCTTTAAGGGTGATTTTCGTATTTGTATTCTCAATGCCTAGCAAACAGCAGGCATTTAATGAATGGTCACTGATAGTTTAACCTTGAGATTTAATAAATTAAATGATAAATAAGTTAGTGAGACAATCTCCCTAACTTGAAAATGCACAGAATTAATATCTTGTCTAAGTATGGAAAGTTTCAATATCTATCAATTAACAGTGGACATTCTCAAAACAAAGCTGATTCCTGTGTACCTCCACCCACAAGAGGACCCAGTATTACCTCTTTCTCTATTTATTAGATTATTATGTGCTATTACTATTTAGAGGAAAAGGGTAAAGAAATTTTTTCCAGCACATATGCCTCCATTCATATAACACAGAATTCATATAACAATAGAATTATATTCTTTCCTCATCACATGAAGGTGACATTGGGTTCTTGAAGGTCCTGCCAGTGAAGTTCAAGCTCTGGCAGGTCTACCAAGCTGGAATGACTTCAAGGATCAGTCTGGTGACAGACTGTGTTCCTGGGCTTTCATAAAGAATGAGCCTGCCAAGTTCAAAGAGACTTATCCCCAGGTTGACCTTCTGGTGATGAATTGGTTGGCCACAGCAATGCTTGAAGACAAGCTACTGAGTTGTAGAAAGGGAAAGGAAACCTATCTGTGTAAGCAGAGGAATGGTCTACAATGGTAGATTTAGGACAAAACAGTCCTTGAAGAATTGATATATTTCCACGAGGTTATACCAGAAAAAAATGTACTTGTCCTGACCAGTCAATAGAGAATGAAAATTTTTTAAAGTATATTGAGTTTGGAGAGAGAGAAGACTACCAGGACGACTGTGTTCATTCTATTGCCCCCATCTGCACATGAACCAAAAGTTTCACAGCCCTCATTGCTTTTTGAGTTGTCTACACTGAGGACAGTAAATAGATTGGTTTACATCAATAAATGGAAAAAACTATTCATTCAACCCAGGCAAAAATTAAGAATGAAATAGATCAAATTGACATGTTCACCTCATCAGTCCTTATCCAATGGAGGGGTGGGGGGGGAAGTACCTCCATTAAGTTCAACTGAATCAGAAGATGAAAGCCAAGAAGGAGGCCAATTTGTCACACTGTAGGTCACACAAAGCAGGGTTCTAAGGGAATGATGGACTGGAAAAGAAGACACACATGAAACTGGAGGCTTGGCAAGCAAGCCATAGAAAGTAAAATTATATAAATGTCTAAGGACAGAGCAAGATAGGATATCCAAAGACTGTGGAAATAGCCAGTAAATAGCCAGAAGCTCTCTAGGATTTGAAGGAGAAGAGTTAGGTTGGTAAGAACTAGCTCCGAGTGAAGCTGGCCTAGAAACGTACTAGTGATGGTAACCACAAATTGACGGCTAGGTAGGCAGGAAATGCAGGCATGGAAGAAAAGGGACAGTTGTCTGGCAGAAGCATTTCCCCAGAATAAGAGTCATTTCCCTAAGGCCTAATAACTTCTAAAAAATATTTTTAATAACTACATTTCAGTATACTTGGTCTCCCTTATAATCCTATGGATTTCATTTTGCATTTTATACAATTAAAAATATTATTCTCAGAAAACATCCATAGTCTTTACCAAACTTCCAAAGGAATTCTCAGCAAAAAATGGTTAAGAGCCCTACTCTAAAAAAAAAGGTCGATGCAGCCAAGTAATTCAAAATGATTGGGGGAGAGTTCTCCAAAAATAATAAACCCCTTCTCTTTCATTTCTTTTTCAGAACCTCTCTTTCCCAATGTCTCCTTTGGCACATCCCTGCTCAGTTCATTGGTTAGAGCATTAAACCTCCAAGTGCAAAATCATCTTAAGAGTATAAACTACATATAGAAGAGGTAGGTTATAGGAACACAGTCCCATTATTTGAAATAGCAATAATAAGAACTAACATTTACATAGTACTTTCAAGTTTTCCAAACATTATGTTCATTTTCTCATTTGATCCACACAACAATTCTGTGATGCAAGTGCTATAGCTATTATCACCCCCATTTTAGAAATGAGGAAACTGAGGGCTGAGAGAGGTTAAGTGCTTTGCCTGGCATCACAAAGCTAGTTAAGTTTCTGATGGAATTTGAACCCCATCAGATCTTCCTGATTACAAATCTAATTTGTTTTCTCCCATCCTATCTAGCTGTCCAGAATGATGAAATATTTTCATTCCTTGGGCTCTGGAAGATATCTTCTTGCTGCCATGCATCTGTGCTTCAACCTCCAGCTCCAAGCTTGGGATCCATGGCTTCTGATTGATGAGTATTCACCAAATGTAGCCTGGTCCCAGATCTACCACGTGACTCCTCTGCCATCATCATGCCAAATACCCTCTATCCTTTCCTGTTCTAGCCCTGAGAACAATAATCAAACCAAATCAAAATTCTTCCTCCAAGTCCCCATTCCCCTATATTTACTATCTTACCATATTAGAATATAAACTCTTTGAGGGCAGGAACTCTCTTGCTTTGTTTGAATTTGTATACCCAGTATTTAACACAGTGCCTGACTCATAGGAAGAGCTTAATACATGCCCTCCTATTTCATTTCATTCGAGTTTTGTTTCTGATTGGACAGCTCAGACCTATAACCTTGATCCTTGACGTAGTTAATTCTTTGTTGGTCCAGTCCAAATTCCAAGCAAAAACTCCACTTCAATGTCATTCAACATCCAGATCAGATTCTCCTCACTCCCCAGGTCCTTCACCAGAAACTTCCCTCCAGTAGTTCCTTAATTTTCTTTGCCCTCAGTCTTCATCACAATGTCCTGCCCCTGCTCCAACCCCCCTCCATACCTTCCTGACTCCCCTTTCCACTCCAAGTCTCTTGCTTTCAAACGATTTTCCTTGTAGCCTCAATCAGCTCATCTAGCACTCCATTCTAATTTCTCCCAAAACATCTCCTTCTTTTACTCTTCCTATCTCTGCTCTCTTGGACTTCTCCTTCCTGACTCACCTAATACAAAGTATCAGAACACCTAAAATTGAATCTGTATAACTTAAATTGGGAACTTTCAGAAGGTTGAATGCAAGGGAGAGGTAGAATTTACATCACAGGCTTGCAGAGGTAATACCCTAGTATGAATATTATGAGAAATGAACAGCAAGGAGTCTAAGCTTCAAGACCCACCTGAATCATGACAAGGTATTATTGACACATGTGCTCGATACACTGGTTGTTTTTGCTGAACTGTTTTTGTGTGTTATTTCTTTGTTTTACATTCTTGTCTTGAAAGGAAGGCTCATTGGAGGCAAGGGCATGTATTCAGAAATAAATGTGATGTAAAAACAAAAGGCACTAGTACAATTTTTAAAAAAAGAAAAGAAAATCTACTGCTGTATCACTGGAAGGTCTCATAGACTGTGCCGCAGCTTAATGCAGTAAAAGGTGTTTTCTGCTTCCTGTTCAGCCGCCATCTCCAAATCCACAGTGGAAACAGAAGTAAAGACCAGGCAGTCAAATCACTAAGACCATTTCTTTTAATTGAATTCCTTGTAATGAAAGACGCATCAGATGTCTACAAAACTGCCAGCAAACATTTAGTAACATCTACAAATGACAATAACTTTTAAAAATTTTGTAATGACTGTCATTTGACTTCTTAGGATGACATGAGCTGTTGATTATACATTCATCATTCTGCAAGAGATATGAAGGTAAGATGGATCCTAAGTTAAAGTTGTTAAACATTTACCACCACTTCTGCTTGGAGCCAGTCCTCTACCCACAATGTCACATTGCTTTATTAGTTAAAAAAAAAAAAAGAAAAAAGAGTATCTCCTTTCATCTCATAGGAAAATGATACTAGGTATGAAAATTAACTTAATTAGATATATAAAATGGAGAAAGAAAAAATAAAACTAATCAAATTCTCTTTGTAGGAAAACTATTTCACCTATCAAAGCCTTATTCTAATTAATGTTCCAGTGTACAGAAGTCAAACCCCATTAGCACAAACTCCAAGGAACTGTCTGAATTCTTTGGCTGCTTGTGCAGGCATAGAAGTAATGGTTAGGCATTGTTGTTGCTGAAGATTTTCAGTAAAAGAGAATTTACTGTAGTTGTCAGGAGCTTGAGATACTCATTGGGGGTTGGGAGAGGAAAAAGACACTAGTATGTCTGGACCAGGGGGAAGACTTCCTTTTCTCTTCTGGCCACTAGGCTAACTAGAAAGAGAAGCCCACATCCACAGTTCTGAGAGTTGGAGGTTGAGGGAGGATGGGAGGTTTTGGTGCATTTAATAGGGAAGCACCTCCAAGACTTGTGTGTATATCAGTTGATAGTTTGAAGGCTGATTTGTGTGCAGTAAAACAAGCCAGCTCTCAAGGGGAGGCAGTGGTTGAAATGAGAGGGCACTGGGTGTGCATTCATGTGAGATTAGGGAATGAGAGAGATATTCATTGTAAGGTTGGTTATACCTTCAGAGTACCTTGAGAGTTGGTGTGGGTGAGTACAAGGCTTTTATTGTTTAGTTGTTTTAGTCATGTCCGATTCTTTATGACTTCATTTTGAGGTTTTCTTGGCAAAGATACTGGAGTAATTTGCCATTTCCTTCTCCAGCTCATTTTACAGATGAGGAAGCTGAGGCAAACAGGGTTAAGTGACTTGCCCAGGGTTGCACATGCAAGGAGAAAAAAGATGAAGATTAAAAAAGCTGCTGTTCTCATGGAATTTAGGAACTAATAGAAATAGACAGACATAAACACAAATAATTTCCTCCTTGGATCTCAGTTTCTGTCAGATGGAGGAGGGGGAATGGTGAGAAAGAAAGAGTGAATTTGAATTAAATGATCTCTAAAATCCTCACCAGTTCCAAAGTCTATGATTCTGAAGTCAAGTAGCCCAGGAAAGAGATGAAGGTATATGGTACAAGGATAAGTAAAATTTGCCAAAATTTTGTTGTTAAACTTCACTGTGTGATTAGAAAGGAAGGCTTCCCATTTTATAGCAAGATCAAAAGAAAAATATAGGTTCACCACGCCCATATGCATCCTTGTATGGAGTGGTGAAGGTCAGGTTGGGGTGGGTAAGGACACATGATTTCACTGGAATAGGAAGGTGTGGGTTAGAAAATTTCCTCTACCAATGCATAGTTGTAACTGTTCTGGAACTTAGAATCTTTGAGAGCTGCCTGGGGACCTGAGAGCTTCAGTGAATTGCCCAAGGTCACTTAGTCATTATGTACCAGAAACAGGATTTGAACCCCAATCTTTCTGATTCTGAAGCAAGCTCTATAATTATTGTCCTGTATAGACTTTTTATTCCTGTTAATGATTTCATGGTAACTGAATTGCTAGGATAGTATAAAAAAAAATCATCACGATGCCAAGACTATGTCCATTCACTGTCAGTTTGGTTGAATGGATCTGATAAAAGTTATTTTTCCATCTACAAACATTAAGGCCATTTGCTACTCTGTGGGGACATTCTGACCTTCATTTTGATCTAGGTTGAAATGTAAATTAGTTGAAATACTTCAACAGAAATCAGTCTGCCTGAAAGAGAAGTATAAAGCCCAGGACTTCAATGTGATATGACTAGCCATAACAATTCCTTTTATAAAATAAAGGAATTGGGGTGGGAGGGGTGGAGAGCATTTTGGAGGAAAGGTGGTAAGAACTGAAAAGGAAATTCACAATACTGGGGAAGAAAATGAAAGTACTTTATCAGAAACATGCCATTTTATGATTATGATTTTTTGGCCAAAAACCTTCAACTACACCTGAATTTCTGAGCCTCAGTTTCCTCATCTATAAAATAAAGGATTGGACTATATTACCTCTGCAGTCTCTTTCAACTCTAGATCTGTGATCCCATGAGTCCTTTGGCTTATCTTTGTTTTACGGATTTTCTTTAAGTTCAATATACCAACAGTAAGGGCATGAAGCCACATCAATTGTCAAAAAATTTTTTTAAAAACCTTTTTTTTAAGAAAGAAAAAATATTCACATATTTTTTAAAAACTTCACATTGAACTTAAACCTGAATTCATCCCAAAAGATTGTTTCTTAGATTAGGATTCAGGATATCTTGCCCTCCCCCTTCTTCCAAATGGATTCCCTTTCCAGAAGTCCTGTCAACTTTTTCAATTTGGGGAGTGACAGAATATAAACACAGAGGAGTGAGGAATGCCAGGCTCCACAGATCATTTCAGGAGATAATACAGAGTTTTTATACTATCAGTAAATATATTACATTACTGTCTACAACATCTATGGTCTGTGCCAAAGTATCACGCATCTGACCCCAATTTGGCTAAGGCACCCTTCAGGCATAAAACTTGATATGGTGCTCAGGAAAATGTACTGAATGTATCCACTCTCCGTAAGTGGAACAGGATATAGGAATAGGTACCTTGGAAGATAATTTTTTTCAAACTTTTTCCTGTTAGTTATTCCTCTCTTAAGCTATAGGCTTTGGGGTCTCCAAATATAGATAACTATCATTGACAGTAAGAACCAGATGAAGCCAAAATAATTCCTGTTTTCAAGACCAGGAATGATAGAAATCTAAATAGGAATCACAGAAATCTTAGGAATTGAAATGACTAGAGGAACTTTTTAACACTTTCTTTCTCTCACTATCTCCTCAAAAAAGATCTTTGAAAGAGGGGGAAGAGGCCTCTCTACCACTGCATAAAACACTTTAACAAGCCTACTTCACATTACAGGACCAAATAACAAAATCTGACTTATAAAGCCTTTCCCAACCTGGCGCCCTCCTACTTTCCCAGTCTTCTTATTCTATCCCTTTCCACCTATTCTACAATTCAACGGCATTGACCTCCTTAATTTTCCCCAAATTAGACATTCCCTCTCCCAACCCTGTGCCTTTTCACTGGGGCCCCCATGCCTGAAATTCTCTTCATCCTCATCTACCACCTCCAAGATCCCTGGCTTCCTTCAGATTCCAGCTAAAATGTCATCTGCAAGAACCCTTCCCCAGATTTCCTTTATGCTAGTGCCTTCTCTCTCAGACTACCTCTCATTTATCCTCTATCTATCCTGTTCCTTGTTGTTATATTGGTTTTCAGTTGTGTCTGACTCTTTGTAACCCCATTTGGAGATTTCTAGGCAAAGATACTGGTTTGCCATTTCCTGCTTCAGCACATTTTACAGACGAGGAAATTGGGGTGATTTGCCCAGGGCTCCACAGCTAGTATCTGAGGCTAGATTTGAATTCAGGAAGAGAAATCTTCCTGACTCCAGGCCCAGAACATTATCCACTACAGCGCCTAGCTGCCTCATATACTATTTGTACATGGTTGTTTATATAATGTCTCTCCTATTAGAACAGAGGCTCCCTAAGGGAAGAGACTTTTGCTTTTTTAAAGCCCTAGTGCTTGGCACAATGACTGGCATATAGTAGGTACTTAATAAATGTTGACTTTACTTCATTACTTCAAGGTAATTTTTTTGGGGGAAAACATCAACCCATTTAAACAAACTGCAGAGTATCTTTATTATTATCATTGTCCATCAGTAAAATTCACAAGTTATGAGAACGTAGCATTGATGGTACAAGGCATGATAATCACTGATTCTTAGGCTGATAATCATGGATAGCACAAGGAAAGTTCTATTTAAAACTCGACTGCAAGCTCACAGGAGCGACTCTATGGCTGGTGATAACTCTATGGTTGGTTATAACATTGTGAATGAGGTCAGAGGCTGAATTCCAGGGAATGTCTCTTATTCTTGGTATGCTCTATTACTATGTGTAACCTTCTTACTCTGGCCAACTCACTTTGGTCACTAAGTAGAGTGTGGATAGATGAGTTTAGCCGTCACTACAAACTCAACTGAGCATAATAATATCGTGCTGGAGTTCTTAAACTGGCGTCCATCGACTGCCAATGAATTCATCGATAAATTTCAAGGGGTTTCGGATCTTCAATAGGGAAAAAAGCTTATATCCTCATTCCATTATAATTAGTTTCCTTTATAACCTTGTAAATTTTATTCATTTAAATGTATTATTTTAAGATGAGTCCATTAGCTTCACCACATTGCCAAAAGGGTAATAACACAAAAATATTTAAGAACTCTGAGGTTTAGCGGAAAGGTTACTTGATTTGCATCATAAGACTGGGTTCAAATTCCTGTTACTGATTTACCCAGATAAAACTTCCAATTCTAACATTCTATGATTCTAAGATATGTCCCTCTTTATAAACCTTGTTTTTGTCAATACAATGGGAATATTACTTCATACACTACTTACCTCAGAGGGCCATTTGATAAAAAGGGCTTTTTAAATGATAGCCTAAAAATGTGACCTGTTATAATAAATGTGGGGTATTAGATGAACTGTTCTACAGAGAACCTAGGATGTCAATAATTGTTAAGTGATTGTGTTCAGTAACAGCAATAAGGAAAGTAACGATACAGCATCTCTCTCCTTTAAATGGGTCTTAATGCAATGTAAATGATAACAATCTAGAAATTAGGCTTGTCTTCTATCAAATTGTTTCTCTTTAGAACTTTTCCACTCCAATACAATGCCACAGTAATCTAATGTCTTACAAAGTCTAAGAATTTAATCATTTTAATATAATTTTTAATCTGTTCATCTTCAGAAATACTAGTGTTGATGCAATATTGCCACATAACAGCAAATGATATTAATCTTGTGACAGCACGTACATCATATTTCTGGAGGATTTTCTACTATGACAAATTGAAGTAGAGCTGTCTAGTTACGGCCAATATCAACTCATGCACAGTATAAATATATGAAGGCACCTGACACACAAGAATACCATAAGCACCAAACAGGTAGACTTCATGGTACAGGAGATTGAAAGGGCATTCAAAGTGATTGAGCAAGGTCAAAACTGACCTTATGAACAGATTTCCAAAATCATTGGGCCTTCTTAAATTCCATTTGTACTATGATATTTTCTTCTGCCCTGCCAATGTTGATCAACATTATCCATATGCCTTTGACAATCTGTCCTACTGTTGTCCTCCATGTTGAATGATCAAGAGAGGCCAAGAGTCACTCCCACCAGAATTCAGAGTTCTCCTACCGAGACATCCTACCATGAAAACCTAGACCAAAGGGACAGGCTAAGTTTGCTAATTTGCATTACTGAATAGGCTGGCTGACTCCTTCCCATTGAGTCTACCTTGATTCCTTTTAGTCTCTGGATCTAAGGATATGTAATTTAAGATTTAACTACCAGGAAGTGGAGTTGTATCTTCCATGTGCTCAAAACAAACCCTTGAGATGTCTGAGCTTCAGCTTCTCCATTTCTGACAGAGAGAACATGCTTACTTGTTGATCAAGGTAACCTTTGAGGAAAGAACAATAAACAGCAAGAACACAAGAAACTATAAGGTATTGTGGAAAGCTCACTAGATTTGGAGTCAGAATCAGAATCACAGAGTTTCAGAATGGGAAGAAACCATTGCAACCATCTAGGCCAACTTATACTCTCAAAAGAATCCCCTAGACAACAAACCTAACAAGTGGTCATCCAGCCTTTCCTTTAAGACTACCAGTATGAGAGAATCTGCTACATCTCAAAGCAGTCCATCATGTTCTTGGATAGATTGTTAGTTTATTGGGCCTAAATTGGCCTCTCTGCAAATTCTAGCCATTGTTCTTGGTTTTGCTTTTTGTCATCAGACAGAGCAGATCTAATCCTTTTTCCTATTAGACAATCTTAATTAAGAATTACTGCCTTCCTTCCATGGCAGCTCAGTGGTACAGTCAATATAGTACTGGACTTGGAGGTAGGAAGACTCTTCCTTCTGAGTTTAAATATGGCCTCAGACACTTACTAGCTGTGTGACCCTGGGCAAGTCACATAACTCTGTTACCTCATCTGTAAAATGAACTAGAGAAGGAAATGGAAAATCACTCCAGGATCCTTGCCAAGAAAACCGCAATAGGGTTACAGAGTCAGACAGAACTGTTGTTGTGTTGAAAACAACTGAACAACAACCACTTCCCTTCTACCACCCTGAATCTTCTCTTTTCTAGACTAAATATCCTTACTTCCTTCAACACAACTACATATGTCATATTTTCAAGGCTCTGTTATTGAGTCAGAAGACCTGGATCTGAATCCTGGTTCTACTGACTAATCCCTGTGTATCCTTAGACAAGTAACCTCTCCTCTCTGGTCCTTAACTCTAAATACTATTATGCTATGATCCCATGAAAGAGAAAAAGAGAGATCATAGCAGAATCCTAGAGCCTAGCAAAATTCCTGAAGGTAGAGAAAGATCTTCACAAGAAGAAAAGCTGTGTCTTATTATAAAATGAAACTCAAAGTATATGTCACATCCAAAAAAAACTCAGCATGATTTCACAATATCTACTCATGCTGCTTTTTCAATCCACTAAAGGAACTACTCAAATTTCCCAGCATCTGAGAGGAAGAAGCTTCTTAACAGTTTAAAGTGGCTCTCCAGTATCAGAGTTTGCTGGGATTATCCTGTTTCTCCAATCTGCTAGCACATGCAAGATTGACTAACCAGAAATAAAAAAGAAGGTCCTGTTAAATCACATGAATCCTTTTGACAAACTCTTTCTCAGAAGGGGCTGCACTTCCAGAAATACCCAGAACAAAGATATTGAACCCTTTAAAGTTCTTCTGGGATGCTTCTGATGGTTTAGAGAATTTGAACTGAAATATCTGGTGTGTGCCTGCTTCATAATTCTTATTTTGGTTAGAAGATAACTTCAAGTCATCAGTGCCTTCCAGATTCTGATATGAATGCCTTTCCAGCATTAGTCCGTAACTGTCTCCACAATAGGTGTTAGATTCAGGATATGATTTTGGATTTTCCCCCTACATTAACTTTATATAACCTAGAGTCAAAGAATGACTCTTTGACTAAGGTGGGGAGAAGATGATTTTGTCTAAATGATAAGAAACAAATGTTTCTTTATATTCAGTTGTGAATCGTTAGTGGTTTACTATTGTCTTTAAGATAAAGTACAGTCTCCTTTACTTGGCATTTCATTTCCATTCTTTCAGAGTCTGGCTCCATTCTACCTTTCTAGAATTATTTCATGGTATTCCTCTTTATGTACTCTGTGTTCCAGCCAAAATGGTTCATTGCCATTTCCTGACCTCAGAATTCTACCTCCTAACATTGTACTTGGCACAGAACTGCCTGGAAGTGCCCTCCCTCCTCTCCTCTGCCTCTTATATTCTTAGCTTCCTTCAGAGTTCAACTTATGGGACATCTCCAGTGGGGAGACTTTCCTAATTCCCCTGAGTGCTAGTGTTCATCAAATTATCTTGTACTTATCAATATAAATGTTGTACTCTACAAGGAAAATTTCACCTCAAAGACAAAAACTGTTTTTTTAAAAAAGTTTTTGTCTCTTCAACTCTTAGTAAAGTGCCTTGCACTCAGTCAACAAATATTTATTAAGCCAATGAATGAAGCCACTATGTGCTTAGCACTGTCGGGGTCTAATAAATGTTTGCTGACCTAAATATTTTTCACATTCGGCTTGGTAACAAATCATTTCAGTGGAGTTTCTAAAATAAAAAAGTTTGAAAAATAAACATGCAGCATTAATTTAGCTGCTTTTTTCTAAGAAATTAAAATAGAATTTTAAATAATTTTTTATGATCATTTCCCACAATGTCCTTGGAAATTTGTACTACAGTGTCATCACAAGAGAACCTTGTCATTGAAAGGGACATTTTGTTGCAGAAGGAATGGCACGGGTTAACCAAGGTAGCGTATGAGACCTCTTCCAACTCTGAGAGATTTTGATTTTGACCCAAGGACTCCTTTACTCAAGAAGCTTTAATGTCTCTCTATTGCCTCTACTAGGA
Source organism: Pseudochirops corinnae (assembly GCA_028646515.1). Taxonomy (NCBI): domain Eukaryota; kingdom Metazoa; phylum Chordata; class Mammalia; order Diprotodontia; family Pseudocheiridae; genus Pseudochirops; species Pseudochirops corinnae. The sequence continues at coordinate 120,940,284 of CM053590.1, forward strand.
GCAGTGTGCTACTGGCTCTGAAAGGGTACTGGCTCAAGAGTCAGTGTACATGGTTTGTTCAAATCTCACCTCTAACACTACCTACTCACCACCCTTGAGAGTTCTATCCTCCCTCTGCAGCATGGGGGGAAATTTTAGTTATATATACTCCTAGTGCTTTAAAAAATATAACCTCAGGCTGTTCTAGAACAGGGGTGCTTAACCTAGGGTCCATGACCTTTTTAAAAAAATATTTTGATGACTGTATTTTAATATAATTAGTTTCATTTATAATTCTACATTTTAATTTTATGCATTTAAAAACATTATTTGAAGAAGGGGTTCATAGGCTTCTTCAGACTGCCAAAGGGGTTCTTGACACACAAAAAAAGGTTAAAAACCCCTGTTCTGGTGCTATTACAGGAAGGCTTAAAAAACCTACACATCAACCAAAATGTTCCTCCTTTCCCACCATTTTCATTGTCATAATGACTAACTGTGGCAACTGAAGATTAGTTTCTTATGTGTTAAATTCCATTTTTATTACAATTCTTACTTTCCTTTAGCCTTTTTTACTCTTTTAATCTTAGCATGACATCCTTTGGACCCTGTCCTATGAGTCTACATTGCTTTGCAGAAACCTATGTGGAAACACATGTATATATATACACATATACACATGAAATATGGAATCTGATGAAATGTGGCTCAGGATGAAGGTGTTTAATAATATTCACATAACTGAAAATAGAATTAAAATGAACAAAATCCAAAATGCTTGAGTATTTATCTGCTATAATGCATTACTGACCCCTAGGTGTGTGTGCACCACACTCTATGAGGATGGGTTCATACAGATACATACAGCAAGGACAAATAATCCAGGCTAATTTGCATGACTGCACTAGAGGTACCACTGACAAGAGAGGGAAAAAAAACAACAACACAATATCAGAGGGAGCACAGCAAGTCTGAGAGGTTCATCTTCCCTAAAGGGGAAGGTATAACAAATCTCCATCTTTCAAGGGAACCCAAGCTTTAAGTCTTTTCAGCCCAGAAGGGCTGCTTCCATTGTGCCCTGTGTGCAAAAGACCTTCTCAGCAGTCAAGGAGAAAGTGGCAATGGGGCCACTTGCTGACCCAAATTTGTCAAATCCTATTGGGAAACCAACTCATGCTGTCAGATGAAGCTGCTAGGCCTAAACAGACTAGTTGGATTAACTACAGAAGACAAGCTCCAGACTTGATGTCGCTAATATCATCACCACCATCTTGCAATCCTGATGGATCGAGGAGATTGGTCTACAGTTAAAGTGGCATACTACTTGGTTGGGGATGGTCAATAGAGCACACTGTATTGTCTTTGGAAGGTAACTTCTTTTCTTGGCTATGTTAGAGAAGCTAAGGAGTGACGTCAAGGTGTTGTCTGGCCAGAATTTGCAGATAAACCATAGAACTCTTCTCCTCCATCAGGCCTGGATTTAGGCTCCTTTAATTCCTGCAGTGATACAGGAGCTTCCAAATACCAAATTATTATCAGGCGGTCTTGGGGGAACCTCTGGGCCCTGAAATAAAGTAGACAGACTTTCTATTGAAACATGCTCTGGAGCAATTGAGTCCTGTCTGTGCAAACTGCGCTAAAACCCTGGAAAGCAGAGTCCTTTAATGTGGCGTGTACGAATCTCTTAAGACAACCTAACAAAGTTCAAGCATGTTAGTGAGCTTTTCATTATGGTACTTGTCACCTTAAGCTTAAAAACTTTTCCCTCCATTTCACATCTAATTCTTTACTAAACAAAGTTAGGTTTAAGCATTTGGAAAAGAAATTATATCCTATATAAGCATCATGATCAGCCTGAATTTTTGTTTTGTTGAATTAAAGCTCAGAGTCAAGTGACTCCCTCTCATTGACACTCATCTCACATCTCACACTCTTCACTTCTTGGTCTACAGTGACTTCTGCACAGTATAATCCTGACACAAACTTTTAATGTATTCCATATGAAAGCTTGTGTGTTTTCCATAGAACATTCCAAAACTTATTTCCTCTCTCTCTCTCTGTCTCTGTCTCTGTCTCTCTCCATCTCTCCTCTCCCCCTCCCTCCATCTCTCTCTCTTTTGCCCCTACCCCCACCCCCTTATCAAAGGTACAGAATCCATGTGAGGGTGCAATAGGCCCTTCCTAGCTTTAGGCCTCTACATTTCTAAAATGATGACATTTCTATCTGTCTACAATAAAGATGTCCAAGTGATCATTGCAAAGCCAGTGATCCCCATGGAGGAAAGATCTACCCAGGCAATGAACTCCTATTTACCTTAGTTTTGATAAACTGGAAAAATGACAAACAGAAAGAGGCATCTTTACCTGCTGCAGGGATGCAAACAAACATCAATAATTGGTAGGCAAATTGGTTTGGCCTCATAGTCATCATCATAAATGACTGTTTATTAAGCATTTATATGTATATGACATCACCAAAAAACTTAGACATTGGCCCTGCCCTCTAGGAGCTTACAATCTAAACTAGCCAATATTGCCAGGAAAAAAAATAAAATAATATATGCATATGATACATCTACCAATAGATATGGAAAGAGAAAAAAAAGTGTTATTGTCATGAGCAGTGAAATTTGAAAGAGAGGAAGGATGAAATGAAGAAGGAAATCTTTACTTCATTTCAGGAGACCTTTTGTTGCTATTATTTAATCGTAATTTTCCTGGCAATGATACTGGAGTGGTCTGTCTCTTTCTTCTCCAGCTCAGTTTACAGATGAGGAAAATAAGGCAAATAGGGTTAAGTGATTTGCCTGAGGTCACACAGCTAGTAAGTGTCTGAGGCTGGATTTGAACTCAGGTCTTTCTGACTCTAGTCCTAGTACTCTATTCACTTTACCTAGGTAGCTTCCCATTCAGGAAACCTAGGAAATGTTTTTAAGGTCATAAAGTTTCAGGAATTCCAAGGACAGCAAAAGGGAATGAAGATACCTAAAGATACCTTAGGAAAACAGAATGTTACAGCTTTGAAAGGGCACTTTTTGTTCTATCACTCAACCTCCCACTGTCTACTGATGAAGAAACTGACATCTAGAGAAGTAAAAAAGATTGGATTTGCCCGAGATCACACAGATAGTGAGTACAGTGTTCTGCAAAAGGCAGGTGGCAACATCAGGAAAAACAATGACGATTGAGATTAAAGCTCTGGCCATTGAAAAAGAGAGAAATGTAGATAGTCATGTTAAGCAGAATGGACTGGGAAGAGTTGGTAATAGCTTGGATTTTAGGAAAAACAACCAGGAGTTGAAAACAATTTGCTGAGGGAGTAATGCTACCCACTGCAGCTAAAAGAGTAAGGAGATATGAAGGCTTAGAAGAAAAAGGAGGAGAAGGAGGAGGAGGAAGAAAAGAAGAAGAAGAAGAAGAAGAAGAAGAAGAAGAAGAAGAAGAAGAAGAAGCAGCTCTGTTCTTGCCATTTTTTAAAAATTTTACTTGGCAAGGAGAAATACATTTGGGGAAATGAAAGTTCAGAAAGTTCACAGAAATGTGAAGAATTTAGGGTGGTCAGTCAAAAGTAAGGCTCCTATGTATAGAAATATTAACTAATAAACTCATAGGAGCTAATGATCTAATCCAACAGTGAAGCAGAAAGGGCTATTGTAGTGGTCCTTCACTCTTGAAGAGGGGAGGACCATGAGTGAAGAAAGAGAGCCCTTGGGAATTCCTTGGAAGGAAGAAGCTAAGTAAACTGGGTCCAGCAAAAGGACACAGTCCAGGAATAACTGACGAGTAATGAAGTAAACCAGTTAAGGAAAGTACTTTGAAAGCCCAAAGTCAGAAAGTACTGAACAGTAATTGGTAGTCAATCAAGTACACCAAGTAGGAGAGAGAAAGATTGAGAATGGAGGTGGGAAAATGGTTCTTTGGCAATGAAAATAAGTTAGAGACCTGGGTAAAGATGGTTACTTTGACTGGGGGGTGAGGGGTGGGAGACAAAAGTCAAACAGTGGAGGATTCAAATGTTAGAAGTGCACAGTTTAAAACAAATAGAGTTGTAGGAAAAATTTCTGAAATTTTTTTTGAAGAATAGAAGAATCTAAGTTTTCAATCACCACTAATTACCAAATTTCTTATTTCCCTTTGGGAAGTTATTCTAATAAAAATGAATCATTTACATTTGTGTGAAAAGTAATTAAAATATGGAAAGTCAAATCATTGCTTATTAAGCTTCTCTGCTTTCTTCAGAAGATGTCTTCCTTTAGCATGAATTTAAAAAGAAGATTCTTCCCTCACCTCCATGTCAACTGCTGATATTCTTTAATATGCATTTTGTTATTCCAGTTTGTAAGACTGATAAATACAGATTTTATTTCAAGAAAACCCTTGGGAAGACAATTTCTCTGTATTTTCTTCTAATCTTTCCCAAGTATAAGGAATACATCATATTCCACATCTTTTTAAAATGTTGACATTGAAACACATTCACAAAAAACAAAACAACAAAAATCCCTGACTCAAAACTCTAGCAAAAATCCCCACAGAACTTTGATTAAGAAAATATTCTTTGTACAAATTTTTAAGGAAATCATTCACAGAATCAGGAACTCTTGGCATTAGAAGAAACTGAAAATGTCTAGTCCAACCACCTACATAATGCAAGAATACTTTCTATAATAACTCCTTTGTTCTTTGTTGGGTTTTTGCTTGTTGGTTTGTTTTGGTAAAGCACATTTTAGTTTAGAGGTGAAATTCTTGCATGTTATACTTTCTTTTCCAATATCATTAATAAAAACTGAGGGTTTTGCCTGCCAAAGGGGGCCTTCCATGATGAACTTCATTAATAATATGACTTTAATGTAAGTCAACAGACAATATAAGTGGAATCATAGCATGATACTATGATGCCACCAGTGAATTAATACTATCCTACAAAAGATCTCCTGATAAACAATGTAAAATAATGCCCCATGTCATTTCACCATCATAATCAGATTTGCTTTCAAGTAACAACTTTTCCCCAAGGAACTCAAAGCTCTTTTCATATATCAATTCAATTATCCTGACATCTTTAATTTCATCTAAAAAAATAGTGAGCTCCAGTCTTACACAATGGCAAGCTTCAAATGCTTCCCCTCCAATCAACTAAACCCTATTCCATTCCTTAAGCATTCATGTAAGAAATGTGAGGAAAGGCACAAAATAGCAGGAGAGCCTTATTTAAAGGATTCTGTTAACCATTACTTAACTCCATTCTCTGGCCCATTTTTGGGATGCTGAACATTGCTTGGTCTCCACCATTTATAGCGGAAAGTTGAGACTATCAACATAAAATTTCTCACCTTACCCTAGAAGCACTATAAGAAACCTATATATCAGGGGCAGTATTCTTATGAAAATAGGTAGAAGAGATCTACTCTTGGTTGGCCTGCACAAATTTGGAATCAAGTGGCTGCCCTAGATTGCGGCAATTCTAGTTCCTTCTTACTGCTTTATACTTTATGCTTTATGGATTACATGTAAATTGAGAGCAAAATAGCCATCTGGGTCATGTGATAATGGAGAACTATGGGCATAATCCAAAGCTTTTTAAATTGTTGGCATAAAACCGAGGTAGCTCCATAGGATTAACTTCATACTGAACAAATAGGAGTCAACCTAGATAATATCTTCTTCATGAACTATTGAGGATCTTATTGATACTTAACACCATTAAAAAAAACCAAACCCTTATGCTAGAATTTAAGACTGTACTGTAGGAATAAAGTATCTATACTGATTTTATTCTATACCTACATAACCATTTTCTACTACTTCAATAGGTATTTCTTGCCAGAAATAAGAGAAACTGATTTTAAATTATACACATTTCCAATCTTTTGTAACTGAATGAACAGTCTCATTATACTCATTGTTCAATTTTCTCAAGGTAAGTATTGCCTTGACTCTGGATTTTTCTTGGTTAATGGATTTGGACAATGGACTCCAAGAGAAGGCAGTGTCTGATTGTCTGACTATATTTCTCATGCCAGCAGGTCTCACATCCTAAGGATTATGCAGACGAGAAAACAAAGAATCCATTCCATGGGCTAGCTGCCCCAACAGTACTCAGGCATTTCACTCCATTCCAGTTATCTTTTTGATTCTGATAAACCCATTAGTTTATAGAGGGAAGAAACAAAACAGCTAAGAAAAATAAACATCTGTACTTACATGTGTCTGGCTTGAGTTGACTGTTTGTGATTCCAAAGTACTGGGGATTTTCAATGACAGGAATCTTGGTCATTCCAATGATCACAGCATCAGGGCCTCCTTCTGAAGAAGATGGAGTGTTACTTCCATTGGAGATGTGATGGAGTGGACTGGCGGAATCATCATCGTTGCTGATAACTGAAGAAGGACCTAGAGTTAGAAACAAAGATTCTCCTGTAACTCCGTATATTGTTTTCTCCCTATTCCTTAACTAGGACTTTTTGGCAATCTCCCTCTGATCAGATCTCCCAGTAGTGCTCTTACATTCTCCTTTCCACTGAAAATATACCATACTAGGAGTTCAGAGACCTAGATTTTAATTCTCCATCTATCACCAACTGGCTATGACACCTTGGGCAAATCACTTAATCTGAGATCTCAGTTTGCTTATCTGAAGAATATAATATGAGGTTAATGGCTGCTCTATTGACTTCAGTGTTGTAGTGAAGATCACATGAGAAAAGTAATGTAAAAACTACATAGAGCATCAAGAATTTTTTACATAGTAGGCATTAAAATTAGTGTTAGCATCTTTATAATAGTGGCAATGAAACTATATTTGGTCACCATCGAATGTGATGATGATGATAATGCATCTCTTTATTTTTTTATAGTCAGTGTGTTTGTTATTTTTTTGAAATTCTTTGTAAATCATTCTCATGGCAGCATTGACATGAAACACCAATCCAATGGGCATGAATATGCCCCATCCTTAAGTTTGATCTATCACTTGGGTTAATTGCTTGGTTATTTGTTTACTGAAGTAACAGAGATAAAACATACCCCCTAAACAAGACTTAAACCGTTTTACCCTTCAAGAATATTCTAAGAATGTATTGTGTGTGTGTGTGTGTGTGTGTGTGTGTGTAGTTTGTGTATATATACACACACACACACACACATATGTTGTATACTTGGTTTTGTCTATACAATTCATCTTTTTACCACTAAACTCAAGCTTAAAAGGAAGATCAGACTGATAATAGATCATCAGAAAGGAAGGGATCTGTGCCAATGATCACTTTGAGGTTTCTAAATCATGAAGACCTCAATGGTTCAATTCAAGCAATCCATAATGGAGCAGTGGGACAGGAGTTCCCTAGATAGATGCTATAAATGTTTCCAAGGCATGTTGAAAGGATAGAGAGTCCTTTTGAAACAGATGACTGGTCACACCTCCTGGAGGGAGCAGGTGTGTGACTGTGTGTGTGTGTGTGTGTGTGTGTGTGTGTGTGTGTATAAAAGAGAGAGAGAGAGAGAGAGAGAGAGAGAGAGAGGGCTGTTAGGATGTAGGAGGAGAAGGAAGCAAGGATGGGACAGAGAGAATCATATATATGGACCTTATGGAAAAGGAAGGGTATATTTTCACTTCCTGGGTCCTACTGCATGATTTCCCTTACTTTGAATATTAAGAATTCCCTCCAGCAATGCTGGAGATCCCAATTTCTCCTTCTATTTGCTGTCTATCACCAACCCACCTATGCATATATAAAGAAGAATAATTGTAAAAATGATCAGAATTATCTTTTCATCCTTTTTTAATGGATAGAACAATAATGAGTAATCATCCCAAGATTCCCCCCAACACACACACATATTGGGGGATTATCATTCAGTTTTCAGCAATAACTATGAACTACTCTTGGGTTTTGTGTCTTAAATGAAATACACAACAAGCTGCCAACTTCACCTATACCTGATTTTGAAAATGTATTCTCAAGAGGGTGAAATAGAGTTGACTTTATTGACATATTTTGGGTTAGTCCTGAGCATCAGACCTCTCAAAACATGCCTAGAGGAGAAGAGGATCAAAAGCCAAGTCAAGTTTACCATTTGGTGGCATTTCACTTGCTGCTTATATGTGGGAGTTGAGATCAGAGTGCTACCCAGGAATAGATTTTTAAAAATGCTGTCTTTCAGGGATTCTTTCTTATCACTGTTAGATGACTTGCTTACTGGCATGGCAGGCCTAGATCACCCTCGTGTTTAAGCCCAGAATTCTAGCCATAGATGAAAATTGGAAGTCAGTTCCCCTTCCAAATTCTATATATTACCTTCTCATCACTTGTTATAATCACTGGTTTCTGTTACTAGTTCAGATTTTCTTTCATTTTTATCTTATTAAACCATGCTACTGACTAGCTTTCTTGAAAAAAGATAGTCAATGTCATATATTACTAGACAGTTTCCAGACTTCAACCTTATGCTAAAATTGCATGTTGTTCTGGTTCCTCTGACCCCCCTCCCCACTCACATATCCCTATTTCTAATCAGTTTATAAGTAGCCAATGTAAGGGGCCAATAGCAGGAAATAAGATTGCAAGGGGGGCAGCTGGGAAGTTACATACAAAACATCCCAAAGATCAAAAGAGCATAATTTACAAATTGTAGAATATTTTAACCAAAATTCACATGCTGGTGATATGCATTGAATCAGCAGAAGCCATCTGGGCAATGTTGTCAAGGTTCTGATCTATGATATGTAAACTCCAGACAAATTCCACAACTCCACAGTTCCAGATCAGTGGAATATAAAAATGGTGCTGATAATTTTGAGATGACTTTAAAGTTTTACTGATAACTTTGAGATGATTTATGAACTAACCCAAAGGAGGCACAGATAAAAAAAGTTTGTCTGTCCCCCCGCCAAAAAAAAAAACCTATAAAAATGATGCAACTCTAAGCCATGGTAACTTGAATGATACTCTCTTCCTCTCTCCCTTCCCATCCTCTTACCCTGCTACCTGCCTTTCTTCCCCATCCCATTCTCCATCCCAACACTGATTGGGTCTGTATATACCTCCCCAGTTTTCACCACTTGTCTCTGTACTTTCTATGCTGTTTGCCCTTACACTCTGTGTGGTTATTAAAATTTGAAGGCTGTCCGGTTTCCAAATCATGATTTTTCCTGACAAGTACCCAAAGAATTGGGCATATCTGTCCCCATTTCATAATTTTATAAACTGATTATCAATTCAACTTAACACAGATGTTACAATTTTTGAAAAATCCTCACCTTTTAGAAAGAAGAGAACTTGTAGAATTCCCACCTGAGCCACTGGAGCTATTAGGAATTTATAAGTCCCATTTGTTCTCCTATAACACTCTTCCACTAGCCCAGCTCCTGGTAAAATCATCACCATAATCAACTTCCAAGGAAACCCTCTCCCCCCCAGAGCATTATGTGGTACAGAGTAGGAGCTCAACTATGAAATGGAACTGAAATCAATCATAGAAACACTAGATTGGGGATGGGGAATGAGTATCGAAGGAAAAAAACCTCTAGATAAAGAATCCTCACTTTGCCACTTTGTACCTATATGACTCTGGTGAAGTCACTTATCCTCTTTGATCCTCTGGTCTCTCATCTGGAAAATGAGATGCTGGGCTTTGTCGATCAATATGCATTTACTAAATGCTTACTGTGTGCCAGGCAGTATGCTAAGGACTGGGAACACAAAGAAAGGCAAAATCACACGCAAAGTCCCTATACTCAAGGAGCTTATATACTAACGGGGGAGAAATTTGTAAATAAATAAGTAGAAATACAAATAGCCACGTGAGTCAAAGGAACGTCCCTCCTAGCTCCAAATCTATAACCTCTAATTGTCATCTGAAGTAGTCTGCATGTGGGAGATGGCTTTAAGACTCCAACTAAATCATCTGATGTGTAGTTTAACCCTAGCCTAAAAGTTCAGCTTTTAAGAATATCCCTTTTGCTTATTTTTCTCCTCCCATTCAATTCTCATCTCCTCTATCCCACATGCAATTAAAACTCTGACCTTGATTTGGCAGTCCATAAGGGAAGCACACTCAATGTTGGAAAAGCATTTCCCTCCCAATGCAGAAGCAATGTGAAGCAGCAAAGGTAATTTTTCAAATGGCCTTTTCACTTTGCCAGAAAGTCTCTGTTGACAAATTTAAGTAACACATAAATCTCTGCAATTTTTTCAAGTGAAATATTAATTCTAATGCCATTTTTGTCATTATTGATGTTCCATATATTGGAAGATGGATAGGGCTGGCAAAGTTGCAAGGATTAAGCCCATTTTTCTACAAACATTTTGATATAATGAAGTGCAGAGCCCAGCAAGGAAACCATAGAGGAGAAGATAGCTCTCAAGGCTCAGACAATAGATGTCTATATAATTTGACAGCAGTTTGGCTGTGCATAGTGAAGGGAATGCCTCTGTGTGCTTGTGTACATGCATGTACTATGGTATGAGACATGGGGAGGCAAGGGAAAGAGGAGCTGTCGCACCTCACAGGATATACCAACAACCACTTATTAGAGCCCCAGAGAAAATTCTTATTAATACATAATTAATAAAAAAACATTAATTAGACTGCTGTGTGCACACTTGCTCAGCTTCAGCTACATGGCACTACAACTCCAACGGATAAATGCAAATTCTACCTGACAGCACCACAGTCTGGGTTCATTTTAATATCTCCCTAGTGAAAAGGGCTAAGTCTCTTTTATTTTAGAACTTATTCTAGACACACAATTTCATAGCTACGTGTATGCTTAGAATAGGCTTCATTTCCAGGGGTTAGTTGAAAAGAGAGAGGTGGTCTCTGAAAGCTCCCCTATTCACCCAAGCCCTTAGGTTTCCAAAATGAAGGAATGCAAGGGATATTTGATAAGCAGCTATTTTCAAGTAGTAGTGTTAGTGAAAAAATGTGTGTATTGGAGAGAACAACTTAACAATACTAAAAATATATTATATATCAAATAAAGTTTTATGAAAAATTGTTTTATTTTACCTCTTATGTGCACATGCATGGTAAACTCTAGAATGTATTTCCTTTTATATTGAATAAAGGGAATGAGGCTTAATTAAAGCCAAGGTGTAAAGAAAGAGATCAAAAATGTTTAGGAACTTCTTCCCTAGCCTATGCCTACCAGATGAGATAAATGTACATTCAAGCAGGTCTCTGTTGTGAATAGTGAATAACACAGTTCTTTTCAGAAAGCACTTTCCTTCTGGCAATGCCTAAAAGAGTAAAGCCACTGCTGCTGCTGCTGCTGTTTTTATGTACCGTTGATCACAGAGTATCCTAAGCAACTGCCATCAAGTAGGCTAAAAAATGTTAACAGTTATAGTTGATGTATAATATGGCTTGGGACTGACTCATCATGCTGGGATGCCAAGGGAACCTTTTAATCCAGCTGCAGGCCATATTTTTAATTAAATATTTTACTTAAAATTTAGAGAGAAAATGTGTCCTACAAGATAGAGAGCCAGCTTCAAAGTCAGAAAGACCTGAGTACAAATTCTGTTTCTGACACATACTCTGTGCTGCATGAATCTGGGCAAATTATTTAACCTCTGTGTTCTCCTCAATTCTCCAAGGCTGCAAATTGCAGGGAAGGTACTGACCTAAATTTCTAGAGGATTTTTTTTGGATTCTGGAGTCCCCCATACTAATTAAATCACAGTTCCAATCCTTACTCTCCCTATTCAACATTGAACATCAAATATGATCAACTAAAGTTATTAAGTAATTGTTAATAGTTAAACAAATTAAATTCAAAGCATAATATATCATGAGAATTCTTTAGTTACTTGCTTATTTCCCCTTTGGGTTCATTTGGGGAGGCGGGATGGGTTGGGGGAGGTGGTCCAGATCTATAATGCAATTGATGTAGGGAATTCCCACACAGGAAACCCATTTACCATTGTATATCAGTCTCTATTTGGCCACTTCAGTCTTAGATTATATAAGTCACTCATATTGATTTAGAGTTACACCTCATGTATGTGTCATAAATGTGATTTGAACCCAGATTTTCAGAAATCCAAGACCTGATGTCTCTCCATTAATTTTCATTCACCTTCTTCTTCCATGGTCATAGTGAGTACTCTATCCTTCCAGTTTTGTTTTTAATTTTGCATTGTTATTTTCAAATTCTTCATATTAGTTTTAATTGCATTGCAGCATTCCATTCCATTAACTTTTTTGTCCATTAACTTATTGTTTGGACATTTAGTTTGCTTCCTTTTTTGTTTTTAACAATTATATGTAATCCTAAAATAAAAATCTTCAAAAAGATAACTTTTGCCTTTCATAACGCTTTTAGGACATATCCTCAAGTCTGGAATTAGTGGATGAAATGGCATGATTTTTAAAAGAATAAGTTTTACTTCACAGTACCAGATTACTTTCCAAAAGATATTTTGTTTGCAGTTCTACCAGCAAAGAATGAATGTGCCTGTTTCTTCACAACCTCACCAGCACTGATTTTCCTTGCTTTTGTTTTTGTTTATTTTGGCCAATAAGATGGGTTTGAAATGGTACCTGAGAGTTGTTTTCATATGGATCTCTTTGATTTTGAATGAAGTTGAGCAGTTTCTCAAATGATTATTAATAACATATGTTTCCTAATCTGAAAATTGCCTATTCATATCCTTTGACCATTTATTAGTTGTGAACTGGGAGTTGTAACTGTGACTTTTAAGCCGTTCTTCATATATTTTAAATGTCGAGTTTTTATCTGACATTTCCCATAAATATCTCTCCAGTCTGCTATTTTTCTTTTAATTATTTTGTTCTTATTATAATTTTAAAAAATGTTAATATAATGGAGCATGTCTCTCTTAGGGGACATATTTGTTTATTTTTATGCTTATTAATTAACTTACTAACTGAAGAATTTCAGATGCTGAACTGATAAACAAGGTTGACCTTCTTTAATCTATTTTAGGAGACCTGAGGAGTTCCTACCCATCCATCCAAATGAAGATAGCTAGATGGTACAGTAGATAGCATGCTGGGCTTAGAGAAAGACCTGGATTCAAATCCTATCTCCGAGGCTTACTAGCACTGTGATCCTGGGCAAATCTCTTAAATTCTCTTTGCCTTAGTTTTTTTCATCTGTAAAATGGGGATAATAATGGTACCTATTTCCCAAGGTTGTTGTGAGGATTAAAAGAAAAAAAAAATTCCAAAGCACTTTGCAAAAATGCTAGTTGCTATTTTATTAATTATTTTATTATTAACTGTCCTTCCTAAGTACAACTAGTGTTTGTCAACAAACTAGTATTTAGCAACAAAATCAACCAATTCATAATTATAAACACTAAAGCTTATAGTTCAAGAGAGGTTGGGTGTTACCTTATATTCAAACTAAAACATGAATACCTGAAATAAGACATTTCCCAGGGACTAGAAAAGATTTGACCACAGGTCTAGATGAAAAAGGAGCCAGGGAAGGAGAAAAGGGAGCCTGGCAGCAATGGAGATAAATGAACCCTATTTCGGGGAACCTGTGGCTTCGAAGCCACATTTAGCCCTCTAGGTCCTCAAGTGCAGCTCTCTGAGTCCAAACTTCACAGAACAAATCCCCTTAATAACATGATTTGTTCTGTAAAACTTGGACTCAGTCAAAAGGCCACACCCAAGGACCTAGAAGACCACATGTAACCACAAGACGGAAGGGTACCCACCCCTGGACAAAATTGAGAGGTAGGGTTCATTTACCTCCATGATCTGTAGCTTAACTCGTAGAATAAAATTGGCACTAACCAGGAATCACCCCTAAATGCTTTGGTGGCCAGACAAAAGGTACTGGATTCTATTTTTCCCTGAAGTCATCCAGGCTTATGAAAAAAAGGTAACAAATTGAAGGGCCTCTCTTATTTCGTGCAATTGTCAGTCCTGATGATAAGACTCTTTAATCGTATTTTAAAATTATTTTAAACTTTAAATTTAAATTTAAATCGTATTTTAAAATTATTAACATAGAACCTGAATGGGAGAAAGAGAAAGTGGTCGAGTAGAAACTAACTTCTCAGAACAAAGTCTTATTTGGAAGTTAATGAAACATCCAGAAACAGGCAGGTAAGAATAGAAGGAAGGACGATTTTCCATTTAGGGAAAAAATATGCATCAACCTATAATCTTATAAAAGTCACTTGAGCATCCACTCAAATCCAAACTTTGTTTTCTTTGTGATTCTTCTCCAAATGGGGGAGAACTAGTTTTAATTCAAAAATCTACTTAGTCAGCCTCATTTGACGGATATGAGAAAGCTGGGCCTCAAACTAATTTTCATTCTTGCTTGTTTGACAAACTACCTATTTTACATGAAGTTACATTTCATTTCCTTAATGCACTGACTAAATTATATCTCAGCCCAAGGCCAGGACCGCCGCTGACACTTTGCTGTAGAATAAAATGAGCAGATTTCAGTATTGCAAAACAATTTGTCAGAACTCAACTGGAAAAAAAAATGGATGTTCTATACTGGCAAGATGTTAGAGTTGCTCCTTTTCCATGAATCATTAATGTATTGCATAAATCAGACTAATCTCTTGAAGAGTGTCTAATTAAACGGGGTCACCTAATTACTTAGCCAAAGCAGGAAGAGTGAGGAACTCAACCATACCTTGCACTGATTTTGCTTTCCTAAACTAGACCATGAGAAAACCAGAAATCTTTAGAAGAGAAAAAAGCCCCTGGTGGTCAACATGGTTACCCAGCAAACACATGAGGAAATTAGGTTTGGGGAAGCTGGGATTTGAACCTAGGTGCTCTGACTCTAAAGACAGTCATCTGTCCACTCTATCCACTGATCCCTAGTCTTAAGTAATAGGATCAAGGATTTCAAACTAAAAGAGATTTCAGGGGCCTTTCATTTTACAGGTGAGGAAACACTAGCCAGATCCAGAGAGATGAAAGGATTTGCCTTGCTTCCCCCAGGGAGTGAATGTCAGAGGTGGGATTTGAACCCATGTTCTCCTGCCAGAGCCAGCATTCTTTCCAAGGTTCCATGCTGCCTCTCTTAATTCTGCCTTCCAGATACTTGGATCCTAAAAGTTTGATTTTATGTTAAAGATCTTTTTTCTTATTTTGAGAGAATGAAAAATTAAGTCTATTAAAAGATATCAACCTTTTTTTGAGAAAAAAAATGAAATGATGATGGGACAATATACATAATCCCACTGAGTCTCTCTCTTACTCTCCTTCCCCTTTCAAATAGAGATATGATCACCTATGCAAGGTAAGTGAAAAAAATGGGGCGGGGGCTGGGGGAGAAATGACAAACGTATTTGACAAACCACCAGTGGTTCTAAAATGTGGCAAGATGGGAAAGTACAAATGAAAACAAATCTCTTCTAGAGCTCAGGAATTCAGGAAGAAAAACCCTGGAGAGATCTGCTGCTTCAGCCAGGCACAGGGATACAGGAAGGAAGAAGGAGGATTCTATTCCAAGTTCCATTACTGACTCCTATAGTGACCTTGGGAAAATCACTAGGTTTCAATGGGGCTTAGTTTCCAGTCTTGTAAACTGGTGATGTTCTCTGTCTATATCACAAGAAAATACCTAAGCAGGACTTTGAGGGGCTCCAATAAACGGAGCCACGGCGACATTTTCCCGCCTCTAGGACACCTGTTTTCTCCTCTGTGTACAATTTCTCATGATTACATAGTGAATATCACACACAGGGGAATCCCAAACAGATATGGGAGCTAACTTATGATCTCTTTCTACCTTCAGCTTCCCCCCCCCAACAATTAAAGACAAAATACTTTGTAGAAGGAAGTACTAATTTACGTTTTTAGATTTGCAAATTTTTTGCCTTGTATCTAGGACTACACACACACACACACACACACACACACACGCACATACATGTGCACACACACATGCGCACACACACACACGCACACACACATGCACACACACACACACACACATTACAAGAGTGCTAGAGTTATAGTTCCAAGAGTTGGTTCTGGATTCCACTGGTGATGGTCTAGTCTTTTAGGACATTGGATTTCTACCCTATCATTTTTCTTGTTGTTATTCCTCATGATGGTTCTGTGATGAGTGCCATATCCCCAACATCTTGCTCATGAGCACTTTCTCAGGGTAAATAGGGAATCTTTAAAAGAACAAGTGTAGGACCTCATGAACTTCAGTAAAGTATACACACACACAAACACACACACACACACACACACACACACACACACACATATATATACATACGTACATATATATGGACATATGTGTATGTGTAAGTATGTGTGTACACATACATACACACCTTTCAAGCTGAAATCTCTTTTGGGAGTTCCATCCATTTCATTATGTCTACTCTATAGGAAGACCATAAGTGAATCATTTCCCTAACACAGAATAATTCTCCTGGATCAAACCTATTAGAAGTGAGTGTTATCTTTCCATATTCTCTGTCCTCTCTCGTATGAAAACTACGCAGCTCCCAGTCAGCCAAGGTTAACAATTCGTGAGGAACCAAAAAGGAGCTACTGATAATTACACAGAAGATAAACAAAACATTCTCTGATTTCCTAGAATGTTTGGCCTTCACCTACTAATTCAGTCCTGAATCCCTGAAATATTACTTGCTATTCTTTGACAACATAAGTAATGTTTCAAGGGAGTAGGGCAAGAATCAAATGAAAAACTAGCTGATTCTTGATCAGTCAGAAAGGGATTTTGAAAAATTTAACCAGTGGGTGATGCCCACTCCCATAGCTGCTCTTCTTTTCTCTTTTAGTAACTTCTACACTGAATCTTTGGGATAGCAAGCTACACACGAGCTGGTATAAGCCCTCCAACTCAAATAAACTTAGGAATTTTTAATGAACTTCCAATGGCATATCTGATAATCCATTTCCCTCCTGTAAATTTTATTGCCATCTTTGTACTCAGTGCTTTGTTTTGATCATTATCATTGATATTGCATCAGAAATAATTATTTTCCTAATGAAGACCTGATTTACATTTTTTCCCATTCTCATGCAGTTCTATAAAATTTAGTAAAAAAAAATTTTTACTGTTTTTCCCCATTGTGAGAAAGAATTCCTTGAATGATATTAGAAGTTAATGGAAAACTGACTAGATAATATACACATTTATAGACAGCTCTTTAGGAACACATCTATTCCCCAAAGTGAGGTAAATCTATTGGAATCTGCATCTGTCACCTGATAACAAGAACTGTCTTTTGCTTTTCTTTGTTTCTCTAGCACTTAACACAGTGTCCGGAATATAGTAAGAGCTTAATAATTGTTGACTGACTGGTCTGTGGAAAAAGGAATGCAATGTTGAATATACTATAGGCACTAAAACAAAAACAAAAACCAGCCCAATAACAACTATCCTCTCCTTAGTTGATTCACAAAACCTGAACCACTTGACAATGAAGAAAGGAAAAAATAAAATTAAAAGATCATTCTGTTGACAATCTCATTCATTCTCTTTTGTTGACAAGTAATCTGGATGATTCATAAATTGCTTCAAATTAGCTTCAATTCCTCAAGGTACATGTAGGTTTGGGGAGCCAAGTTTACTCTTCAATTTACTGTCACCTTTGAATCACCCCTATAAGCTACACAAGATGTCCAAAAGTCTTAATTCAATTTTAAATAGCTTAAAACTGCATTAAGACTTTTGGGACATCATGTATAAAAAACAATACTAGCTGCTAGGAAACGGCACTTGCATTGGGATGGGACCATTCGCAAAATTCCATTTGAGGGACCAGTGGTAACCTAAGTGAAGTTTCAGGCAACTATCACAACTTTTCCTCCACTATAATTCCTCTCCCCCATTTTCTCACTTGCAGTTAGTGGGGAGGGAGAGGGAATCTCTTTCTTCCTGTCTGTTGTATGCTTCCTATATAAAGATAAATCAGGGTCAATATTAGTGAGTGACTAGGAGTATGAAAATTTTTTTTAAAAAGAACATTAAAAGTATGATGATGAGAAAATTTTAACTTGAAGATATTCTATGCATGGCTTACACCCAATGTAGGAATGTACAAGCTATATTGCCAACATACACATTAATGAACTGCGCAAAGACTGAATGCTGGACTGAATGTTTCTTACTCTGGGATGCCATCTTCCAGAAAGTCCTGGTGGCAATTGCTCAGTTGGACACATTTTGTAATTAAATAATCCGAGATTAAAGAAGTTTGAAAATATAGAAACCTAGTAGTCAATAGTAGTAGATGGACATGTGGCCAAGGACAGTAGAGTTGTTCTGTCATTAAGATAGCAGGTTTTGAAAATCTAATCCGATGCAGTTTTCCTAAACCTGAAATACTGTTAAGTCAGTGTGATAGAGGAAAACTGTGAAAGTGTGTTTGGTCAAGAAGGCCATGGTGAAGAAAGGCAGTGTAGGTAGTAAATAAGGGCTATGAACTGCCAGGCTGACCTGGGACTGAATTGGAACCTCAGATACTTAACGGCCTGAGTGACCTGGAAGCAAATCTTTGAAGTTCTCTGAGTGTTAGTTTCCCTACCTATAAAAGGAAGAGGTTGGATTAGATATACTTTGGCCAAGACCACTGCTTAGATGTTATCATATAATAACCTTGGAAAGGGAGATACATCAAGTTCTACAGTTATATAAAAAGCCAGCTTCTGACCTTAGGAAATCCTTCAAACTATGAAAGAAAAATTACACAATTCAGGTAAACAAATGGGGGAAATAGGGGTATCTGGTTCTGCTTTTGATCTGTTATGGCATCATGAACTCCATTTAGAACATTTAACTTTGGCAAAGTAAAATGCTAAAGGCCTTGAGGGATAGGTCCAGTAGCTGACGGTCTGTTTGTTGAATAAGAACCAACCAAGTCCAGAGAGGCTCATGGGGGATCAATTTCTCAACCATGTCAACTCTTAAAGCACATCTCCCAAGTCACAAAAGGGTTGCAATATTCACTAGTAGAGAAAATATCATACCAGGACATCACAATGAACTTTACCCAAAACAAGTGTTCTGAACCTAAGGTCTGTGAACTTGTTCAAACAATATTTTGATATCTGTATTTCAATATAGCTCACTTCAATTATGATTCTATGTATTTTGTTAATTTAAAAATGTTATCCTCATAAGTGGTAGAAAGGCTTTAACAAATAGCCAAGGGGGTCCATGACACAAAAAGCTAAGAACTCCTGAAAGATATTTTTTCTGACTGGTTTGCCTTTTTGTCTTACAAGCTTGGAGTGTCAGAAAGAAAATCTGACTACTCTGTAATTTAGCCAAAGGCTTGCTTTTTAATCTATTCTGGATTAAGGAAAATTTTGTGGGGAATTTGAGGTCCCATGTTCCAGGGATGTTAAGTGTTTGAATTTGGAATACCTCCTAGGATTAGTTTCCCAATCTTGAGTTGAGGAAAAGAGCTGAGAGCTGGCAATCTTAACCAAATAATAATCCAAGCTTTATTCTTTCCACTTGACCATTCTTCTGGGATCTCAGAATACTTGACAAGCATTATTAGATCAGTCATCACACACTCCCTGCACTTAAGGTGATGTCTAGTTAGTTATACACAAAAAGGTTTCAGCAATAACATTGACTCAAGCTGGGTGATATCATCCAAATCTCTTCCTCTCTGAAAAACAAAGTTGAACTTGCAGGCCAACCCTGTGGCATGAGATTTTAACCAGTTCCCTGGGGAATTCTTCAAGGTCACCCTAGTGCTCCTTAAAGATAGTGACAGGCCCATGTCCCCCCTGTTCACTCCCCATTCTGGCAGAAGCATGGGTTCAAACTCTTTTGAAGAACTGTTTCCATGGAAAACCTAAACAGTGACTCAAAGCCAAGCAAACTTGCTTAGACACTTCAACAAGGTCTTATCACCAAACGAGAGCAAGGCAGTGTAAGCTTGTCATCACTCTGTCAGCTTCTCCTTGTCTGGGGTTCAACTCCCATATTGATTAAGTTTGGAAGCCATTTAATGTTTGGGTTTTCTTTCTTTTTAAAATATGAAAGGCATGGCTGTTGAAAAGGCCTTATAAGAATTTTTTGGTCTCTACACCTTCTCATATCTATTGTAGTCAGTACTATGGAGTGCTTCCCCAATTCTCACCCTTTTCTGCTTATTTAACAGACAGGATTTCTCTCACCCAGGGAGCAGAGATTCAGAATTTCGTGTCATTAGGCTGATTTCCATGATTTTCCCTATGGTGCACATGACATTTTTAGTAGGATTTTGGTTCTCCATTGCCACCTGGGAAAATATAGACCCTCACATTTCATTGTCAGTGATCCTATTGTCTTAAATGGGGACCCCTCTCCCTGATTTCCACATTCTTAAATTCAGCCAAATGCAAGAACAAGATGAGGCCACCATACTACCCAATGATGTTTACATAATTCTATTACACTGAATAACAGAAGAGCTCATAAAAGAGAATAATGGAATTATATCAACATAATATGGCAGCCTGCTGAATAAAAAGAATTGAATTAAAAGACCATAAATAGAACAGAATGAAAACCTATTGTTTAAAATACAAGTCAAATGGATTAACAGAAGGTAAACCTGTTTATTATCACTTGGGGTGATAAAGTTGTTGATGCCAGGAAAGCTCCATAGCCTTAAGATATACAAATTAGACTCTGTATCAGGTCTCTCTTCTTAAACATTTTGCCACAGAGTCTCCCATTTGTTCAAGAATTCCTACTGCCTTTGTTGAAACAGAGTAATGGTAACTGAGGACCCAGAACATAAACTAGAGGGAATTTAGTCCCAGCATTTAGGCCTTTCCACTGAATTATTTCAATTATTTCAAATTTCAAATTTCAATTATTTCAATTATTTCAAAATACAGGACTGTAGGGCCAGATGAATCTATTTTCAGCCCCATCCAAGCGTTTAGTTTTGGAAGTACCAAACACATTACTTGCTCGTTGGGCACAAGTCAATTGTGCCCAACTGGTCCTCACCTTCCTCATCTTTAAAATGGGGCTCATAAAAGCATCTACCTCACAGAGTTGTTATGAGCATCGAATGAGATAATAAACGTGAAACACTTTACAAACCTTGAAGTGCTTTATGAATGTCGACTCATTGTTGCATGAAAAGATATCATTGGTGAATCCATGGCATGGCCTCCAAGGAAAGTTTTAAAGCAATGCTCCGATGTAAACGTATGCATGCATGTATGTATGTGTATACTTCAGTCCTTGAAGAATGCTCTATTGCATCAGTGTGGGTATTCCTTAAATCCACACAAATTACACACCCTCTATACCTTATAGGACAGTTTTTGAGAGCTACTGTAGTGAAAAAAAAAATCACCTGACCCAATCCAGTGGTGAGCTCTCTAAATTTAGAGGGAGTCATTCCTGGATCACAAACACATGGTTTATTGCCAGGTCCATATTTGAGGCCTTTCTAGTTAGATAGAAACTGCTAGAGCTTGTGCTGGCCTGGCAATGGCCTTCAAGAATCCAGGGCCATCATCAAAAGAGAAAAACTACTCTTAAGGGCACTAAGTAGCTTAGATGACCCTGATCCTTGCTCTAAAGAGTTTGGCACCCAAAGATGCAAATTTCCTGTTCAGGAGATGAAAGGTCTCAGTAATAGCTCAGGCTCTCAGGAAATTAAAAAGAGGAGGCTTTTCTAGTGGTCCTAGGACAAGAGTTCTTTCTAATTTTTCTAAAAGGGCTGGGAAATAGTGTATGTATCAAGTTTAAGTAAAACAGCATGAGGATTTAGGCTAAGCCAGGAACTGGAGGCAAAGGACCAGGTTTATGGGGAAAGTATTATATATTACTGATGCTTTTCCTACTAGGAAAAATAGAAGGAAGAAGGGGAGGAGGAGGAGGAGGAGGAGGAGGAGGAATAGAATACTCTAGGGTCACTTCTATAATCAGATTTGTTTTGACAAGTCAAATCTCATGAATTACAGTGAAGACACAAGACCTCTGGTGGATAGTGATGAATATAGGTACAATTTTAACACCTTGCATATGGTATAGAAATGCCTTATTCCAATTCCTCCTGCCCTTACCTCTGGGTGAGAGGTCCTCCAAGTTTCTATAGGGATTTAACAGCTATGATAACTGTCCTAAAACCCAGATTAAGATAGTGCCTGGGAGTTATAATGTGACTGATGCTTTAGTAAACAGAATAGAATTTGTTCATTCAAATGAGTCTTGACCTCTTCAAAGTAGTCACTATGGATACCTATACACATCTCAACTATGCTGCCATTACTCAAAACATGTTTTGATTTTGTACACCTGAAATATGACAATTCAGCTACATTATACTACATAGGTTTTTGTTGACTAGCCTGGGAAACTAAGCAATATTCATAATATTTTTTCCTATGGAAAATATGCTCAAATCTAGTCATATATTGTTACATGAAGAAGGAACCTTAGAGATCATGTAATCTAATGGATACTCCCTCTCCCCATACGCACATCCCTTTTAGCTAAAGAAGCTAGAGACTCAGAGAGATTGAGTGATTTCCCTCAGAGTAATCTAACCTTAGACATTTACCAACTGTGTGACCCTGGGCAAGTCACTTAACCCCTATTTGCTTTAGTACCTCATCTATAAAATGAGGACACGTTGGACAAAGAAATGGCAGAATATTTCACTATCTTTGCCAAGCAAACCCTATGGACTTTGTCCATGGGGTCACAAAGAGTCAGGCATGACTGAATGACTGAACTTTACAGTAAATCTGGGATAAGGTGAACCATATCTCCTCCCTCCCTGACCACTATTCCAGATGGCTAACTTATAAACTTCTAGAGCCTATGGATAAGTTATTGGCGCTGGAGTCAGGAAGACTCGAGTGCAAATTTGATGCCTTGGACACTCATGAGGTATGTGACCCTGACCAAGTCCCCTAACTTAGGCTTTGGTTTCTTTACCATCTATAAAATAGGGATGATAACACATATGCTGCCTACCTCATAGGGCTGATCTGAGGATCAATGACACAATATATGTAAAGGACATCAACCTCCAAGCTATACACAAATGCCAGCTCTCATTTTTACTATTATCTGGCATTCCATGAACAAGAGCTCTCAATTATGTGGCACTGGTATATGAAGAAAAGGTTGGTTTGTTTTTTTTTTTTTTAATTTTTCTTCTCTGTCTGTGTGGCTGAGCATTTCAGAGCTAGTACAAGAAAACCAGGTAAATAGGTCTTTGAAGGTATTCTAAGGCATTTTGTTATGCTGACGTTTTACCACCACCAATGTCAACAGGTCTGTTGTGTCCATTAAAAAAACAACAACTCTCTCCTTCAAACTCATGTTTTAGAGTTAGATAGGCTTTCTGGTATTGCAACTACTTTGATTCCTCTAGAGATTGGGGAGCAAACAATTTCATCCATTTCCATAGAAATGAATAGACGCATCCTCCAACTATTCAAATATTTGACTAACACTTTTGTTGAGGCTTTGAACTCCAAAGAGCTGCAGCTGCCTATTTATGTTTGTTTCACTCATAGAAATCCAGCTTGCTGATTCAGTGGAAGCCCCATCCTTCGTTAATTAGCCCACTCTGAGTCTCAAAATCCCACTGCCTGCAAAAAAAAAGAAACGAATATTTGCATTTCCAATTGCTGAGAATTACTCTAGGCTTTTGGAGGCTGGAGGAATGGAAGCTGGAGGGCCACCTGGCTTTTGATGGGTACATTTACACTGGCTACAGTTTGGGTGGCAAGACCTCTCTGTCTGGTTGATTAATTTATCAGTTATCATTATTGGCAGGCAAACGAAACACAGACCTGAGAGGAAAACGTAGCAGAAGAGCTAGGGGCATTAATCAATACCCACACACGAGTCAGAGAGAGGTAAGGATCCAGAGGAAAATAAAACGCTCTGGGAGGCTTGAAAATGATTTATCACTTTTAATATATATATATATATATATATATATATATATATATATATATATATATATATATATATCATCAGGTCCATTCATTATCACTGCTCATGGGTTTCTGTGTTCTGAAAACTTTGGCAATAAAACAACCTTTCCTTAAAACACTTCGGTGAAAGATGCAGGTGGGAAAAATAAAATATTGTGAAAAACAAGCTGATGGTAAGAGAAGAAATGTTCAGATTAAAATGAAATCTCAGCTTGCTACTTTTCTGATCTCCCCAGAACTGTTCCTTTGCCTCCTCCATGTGTTCTGGCTTCCTTCAAGTCTCAGTTGAGATCCCACCTTCTGAGAAGCCTCTCCTGATCTCTTTTAATTCTGGTGCCTTCCCTTTATTCATGTATTTCCTACTTATCCTGAGTATAGCTTGTCTGTACACAGTTGTTTGCCTCAAAGGTTATCTTCCCCCATTAGATTGTCATTTCTTTGAAGTCTGTTTTCTGCCTTTCTCTGTATCCTCAGTGCTTAGCACTATGTGTAGCATACAGTAGACACTTAATAAATGCATCTTAACCAACTGACTAGAGAGAGTCCATGGAATCAATCAGATGTAGAAGAAGATGAAAGTTAGGTCCAAGAAGACCCAGTCCCTCCTCTCATTTTAGGTGGCAAGAGGAGGAAAAGTAGCCAATGAAGGAAATCTAAGAGCAGCATGAAGAGCACAGAAAAGTAAATAAAAAGGGGCAGCTAGGTGGTGCAGTGAATAGAGCACTGGCCCTGGAGTCAGGAGGACCTGAGTTCAAATATGACCTCAGACACTTAACACAAAACTAGCTGTGTGACCTTGGGCAAGTCACTTACTCCCAATTGCTTTACCTTCCCCCCTCTAAAAAAAAGCAAAAAAAGAAAAGTAAATAAAATATTGAAACAAGACTCACCATTACATAGGAAAAGCAGCTTTGAAAAAGTGGAACAGGAGTTAAGAAATCTAAATTCCAATCACTGTACTAACAACTAATACTACCTATCACTAGCTGTCTGTGTGACGTCAGGCAAGTAATTCCATCTCTCTGAGCCTTCCTTGGTTTGCTTCTTTGCAAAATACGAGGTTGAATGAGATGATCCCTGGCATACCTTTCATATCTGACATCTCATTCTAGAAAGGAAACCAAAGCAGTGAGAGCTGTGGAATATTATGTTCACACTTCGAGGTTTGCGAGGTATTTTATAGATGCTATCTCATTTGATCCTCACAACAACCCTGTGAAGGGGCTGTTATTATTATCCCCATTTTACAGATGAGAAAACTGTGGCTGAAAGAAAGTAAACGACATGGAGTCACCAAGCCAGTAAATGTCTGAGGCAGGATTCCAATGCCAGAAACTAGGGTAGGAGAGAAAGTTCCAAGAAGAAAGAGGTGGCCCCATCAGCGCCTAATGCAGGAGAGAGTACGAGGACTGGGACTGACAGAAAACCATCAGACTAAATCAGCTAAAGAGACTCCTCTAGGGCAGGGACTGTCTCTTTTCTGTGCCACTGAAAAACAGAGAGAATGGGACCTTCCCGCAGATTAGGCATTAATGAACATTCAGTGAATGTAGCTATGATCTGGGAGAGAACAATAATAACGCCAAGAGCTGAACTGGAGCCAACGCAATGTACTTGGAGTTAGAGCGATTCTTTGCTGGATCCAAGTGAAGCATTGGCAAAGGGGTAAGAGCTGATCTGAAGAAAATAAAAAAAGAGAGATTGAAAGCAGGGCTACATTAGAGAAGGAAGGGATTGAGGCAGGGCTACTGGGGTCCTGCAAGTCCCTCAGGACAGACGACACACGATAAAGCTATGAGTTGTGCTCCCCTCTTCGAGGACTGACCCATACTCCCAAAAGAAAATAACTCTTCCCCCAATTTCCCTTTCCCTGTCCAGTATCAGACACTCTGCTCCCTTCTTTTGCCCAAATAAATCCTGTGTTCTGGTTTTTCCACAAACATAAAGACGCCAGAGGTTAGCTAGACTTGTAAAACTTTAAACTAGGAGAGAAAGAAAGCAAGCAAGGGAGAGAAAGACAGAGACAGAGACAGAGACAGAGACAGAGACAGAGACAGAGAGACAGAGAGAGAGACAGAGACAGAGAGACAGAGACAGTGAGAGACAGAGAGAGACAGAGAGAGAGACAGAGAGACAGAGACAGAGAGAGACAGAGAGAGAGAGAGAGAGAGAGAGACAGAGAGAGAGAGAGAGACAGAGAGACAGAGAGACAGAGAGACAGAGAGCGTGCTCTGAATGTTATACATTTTCAGAGTTGGTGTGATTTTTATACTGATAGGCAGAGAAAGCTCCAGCAAGCGATTATTAAGCACTTAACATATGCTAAGAACTGTGCTAATAAACTTCTGTCTGGCACAAATTCCACAAAATTAGCAGAAAAAAGGAACTAGGGGGACCTGAAGACCATTAAATTGCCCCTAAACTAAAAGTAAGCTAGCTGTTCTAACAGGATGTGGCTAATTAAATTTTCAGGGACCAGTAGGTGGTCTCATAATGCACAGACTGCCAGGTCTGGAGTCCAGAAGACTCATCTTCCTGAGTTCAAATCTGGCCTCAGACACTTACTAGCAGGGTGATCCTGGCCAAGTCACTTAACCCTGGTTGCCTCAGTTTCCTCGTGTATAAAATGAACTAGAGAAGAAAATGGCAAACCACTCCAGTGTCTGTGCCAAAAAACCCCAAATGGGGTCACAAAGATTTTGGACAGGATCGAACACCAACAAAAAGGAGGGATTCAGCATTGCTGCTACCAGGAGGAAAGAGAAGGGGAAGGGAATCTACTATGCTAAGTGCTTTATTAATGCACGTTGCCTCATTTGATCCTCACAATAACCCTACAGGATAGGTACTGTTGTTATTCCCATTTTATAGTTGAGGAAACTGATACAGAGGATAAATGACTTGCCCAGGGTCATACAACTAGTAAGTATCTGAGGCTGGATTTGAACTTAGGTCTTCCTGACTCCAGGTTCAGTGCGCTATCCACTCTGCAACCAGCTGAAAGGATGCAATAATCTTCACAGCACCAGCTGCTATTAATAGAAGTGGGGAAGGAAAAAGAAGGAAAGTATAGAATGGGAGAGTTGTAGTCCAGAAAAACTGCTGGTTTTTTTAGACCTAGTCTTTGACTATCTGCTTCTCCATGTCCATATTCCCTTCTCCCACTTAACACCACCTCCCTTTTCTTTATTTAGCAAGGCCACTTTCCTGCATGGCATTACACATCAGAAATGAGATTTCCAATGTGAGATCCTACCCTTCCCTAGAAAACCTCTGGTCTTCTACAACATTCCTGAGCTACCCTGAATCATGGATCACACAGTCATACAGTCCCAGATCCATATCTGCAAATGATGTTGAATGATCGGATCCAACACCCTCATCTTTTAGATGAGGGAAGTGAGGCTTCATTCAAGATCATGTATGTAGTAAATATCTGAGTTGAGATTTGACCCCGAGCTTCTGACTGCAAGTAAACCACTCTACCCTCTCTGGTACGCCACTTCCCTGGAGTGGCAAAAGCCCGGGGTGAGTGAGGCTGCTAGAGACTTCTTTCCCTCAATTATTTTTATTTAGCAGCAATATATCTTACATTTACCCGTGTGCTTATTATTTCTTCCAGTAGAATGTAAGCTCCTTAGGGCAGGGGCTCTTACTTTTGTACATCAATCCCAAGAACATACTGAGTGACTGGCAAGTCTTAGGAGCTGCATGTCTCATAGGACCATGGCTGCCTCTCTTTTCCTGAAGATAATCACAACTGGGTCATATAAGAGAAGCAGCGTCCCTCCTTTTCTCTCTTCCATGGCCT
Organism: Pseudochirops corinnae; assembly: GCA_028646515.1. Taxonomy (NCBI): domain Eukaryota; kingdom Metazoa; phylum Chordata; class Mammalia; order Diprotodontia; family Pseudocheiridae; genus Pseudochirops; species Pseudochirops corinnae. The sequence continues at coordinate 120,967,993 of CM053590.1, forward strand.
TCTATCTTGGTTGAGGTATTGGTTGCCGCCCCAGTTGGAAAGTGGGGGTGGTGCTCAAGTTTTGGGGGTATAATTTGTCAGGTAAGTGTTATCCTAATATTTTTTCTTGTTGTTCCAGACTTCTCCTCCATACCTCCATATGTGAGAGTCTCAACAAAGCCTTCTCTATAATATATCAAATAACACAGACTATTGTTATCAACACTGATCAGTTCCTCAAATTCTCTTATGAATCTCCTTTAAATCCCAGCAACCAGGCAGCTCAGGGTGGAATTTCAGAATTACCCCCATTTGACCACACCATCAATTATCTGGGTCATTTTTTTCCAATTCAGTCAGTAATCTATATGTTTTGCCTAAAAGATGACACAGAGCTAAATATTTGGAAACATCTGGATGACTGATCTAATTCTCCACTTTTCTTCAGGGCATTTAATGTCATGTAATAAGTAGATAACAGTGTCAAGCGCCAATCATAGTGTAGGTCCATGGTTCCTAAAAAATGATTGAGAGACTAAGGAGGTTTTGTTTTCATTCCAAAAGTACTAGGGTAACTAATAAAAGGCCCAAACTTAATTCCAAGACTGAAAAGAAAAGAAAGAAAAGAAAAGAAAGAGAAAAAGAAAAAGAAAAAAAAAACCTGGCATCAAAATTCACCACTAAATAGCACCATTCTTCTGAAAGCACAGTTAGGAGGTGGGGAGCAAACCAAGAAATTCAATACCCGCTCATTTCAGAACTGCCCAGTTCTTCATCCATATGTCTAATAAAGAGTAGCAATTTGTCTATATTTTACAGACACAAATGGTCTGTTGGCAGCATCACACACTGCCTGTTTCCAGGGATTAGGGAGGACTGCATAGCTCTCCAGCAATAGAGCAAAGCAAAGCCACAAGCATGTTGGAGCCTGGCCCTTTCAAGTGTACAAGAATTTAAGGGGCCAAATTTGCTGCTCCAGCCATGCAAGTTGAAAGGAACTATATGCCTGGAAGAGGATAAGGAGTTGGCTCCCAATCACCATAAATAATGATAGCGGTCCAATTTCTTGCCTTGTCCAGCATCCCCCTGGAACTGCTTGGAACATAGAGGTCTGGCTGATGTCAGAGGGAACTCAGCACTTATCCAGACCCCTGGTTTTACAATATGAGATGGCAGAGGGAGCTGACAGCGCCAAAGAAATAATTCTAAAACTCAAGCATTCTATTCTATGCTTTCTACCCCATGCTTCAAATCAGAGACCACAAATCCTATCAGTGAACCTGGTGCATTTATTCTCATTTTCTTAAAAAAGCAAATTAGACGTCATAAAGTCTGACAACAATCAAACAATTGGGACCAAATGACTTTTGGTCAAGTAGTACATGCTTGTCTTAGTTGGAATTTATATTATGTATTATGCATGTATATATTATGTACAGGTGTGTTTACATGCATATATACACATATACACATGTGTGTGCATATGTACCCATGAGTATAAATGTGTGTTTGTATATCTGTATATGTGCACACATATGTACATATATAATTTATATACATATATACACGTGCATATATAAACTATCTTGGTAAGAAATTCTTAAGCTTAGAGTGACATGAAATGATTTCTAAAACCATTAGCTTGACTAGCAAATCAGAGGTGGGTATTAAACAACAACGAATCATGTTCAGAATTTAAAAGAATGTATGGAGTAATTACAAGACACAGACTGATCTTCTTCCTGAGTCTTTATATTTTTAACTGATCTACAGAGAAAATTTGGCAAGCTTTGGCACCTAGAAATTGGATGCAAATTTTAGAGTAAGAGCCTGCAAAAATTCATTATGTCTTCCACTGCAGAATTTCAATTATCTTGAACCAACGAAGCAGTTTCTGGAAAAAGACTGTCTATATTTCATACAAGGAAGGGTCTATTTTTAAGGCGATAATGGTATCTTTAGATGATTTATCATCAAAAACACCTGAGCCAATGAAATAATGTCATAAAACACTTCAGCTTATTTAAAAAAAAAAGATTGTGAAGAAAAATTAACTTATGTGGGTTTTGTTTTATTTCTTGATGTTTTCATGTAGTTAGACTGAACCCGTAATGTGTCAGGTGCTTTTATCATAATCCTTTAAAAGTAGTTTGCTGAAGCAATAACTTAAATTATTATATTCCTGGTATATTGAAAAGACTTGGGAAGCAAGATCAAAATGTGTCACACTTCAGAAAGTCAGATGAAAAGAAAATCAGGCTTGCTGACCTAATAAATGTAGAAAATACACACATATGGAGGTTGTTGGTTTTTTTTTTAATTTCTGGTGATGAAAATTTTTCTATCCATTCCACTCATACATAATGCAGTATATTTTTTCTAATATACTATTTTCTCTTTAAAATATATTGGTCACTCCAAAATATAAGCTATAATCAAAGCTGATATTGTTTATATATATATATATATACACACACACACACACATACATATATGTATACACACATATATATATATATACATATACACACATATGCATAGACATAGAGACACAAGCAATTAAAAAATGAGAGGCACATAGCCTACTGGTTAGAGTTGGCCCAGGAAGCAGTAAGATCTGGGTTTAAGTCCTACCTCTGAAATAACTTTATAATTTTATAATTATCATTTTCCTCACAACTAGAAGTTCATATTAGTACATGATAGTTCTGCTTTTTTTGCATCAAAGATCTTGAAATGTCTCTTATCGATGGAATATATTGAATATTTTCAATTATTTCATAAATTTTATGACTTATTTTCTTCAGCCATAAGATTTCCTCAAAAGCTGCTTAGCACAACACAAATAACAAAATGGAGGTTAGCTCAAGGTAAATAATAATAATAATAATAGCTCGTGGGTATTATTCTTTGCAAAACATTTTTCACAACTTTGTGAAGTACTGGAGGCAGCTAGGTGCTCCAGTGGATAGGACTTGGAGCTGGGTTCAAATCCTGCCTAAGATACTAGCTGAGTGACCTAAGCAAGTGATTGAACCTCTGTAAGCCTCAGTTTTCCCATATTAAAAATGGGAATAATAACAACATTTATCTTCCAAATCTATCCTAAGGATCGATTGAGGTAACACACATAAAGTGCTTTGCAAACCCCATAAATGCTAATTATTATGTTAATTAGCCCCAATTTTTAGAAGAAAATGAGGCATAAAACACTAACAGGAATTTCCTTTGTTCCTTAGGGAATAGGTGGCTGAGTGAGGATTCCCGTTGTTTTGTTGTTCAGCCATGTCAGTTATGGCCAACTCTTTGTGACCCCATTTGTGGTTTTCTTCACAAAGATACTGGAGTGGTTTGCCATTTCTTCCTCCAGTGCATTTTCAGATGAGGAAATTGAGGCAAATAGGGTTAAGTGACTTGCCCAGGGTCACACAGCTACTAAGTGTCTAAGGTTGAACTCATGAGGATGGATCTTCCTGACTCCAGGCCCTGCATTCTACCCACTGTACCACCTGGATTCCCACCCAAGTCTTTTAACCTGTAGAATTAGGGTGTTGGACTCAGTGTCCCTTGAGGTCCTTCCCAGCTTCAGATCTCTGAGCCTGACTCTCTCTATTCCATAATGCTGACCCTTGTTCCTTTGAGGTATCTCCTTCTACAAAGAAGAGATATTAAAGATGGTCTTGAAGTATTTCAGGGCTAATAGGATTCACTGGCATTCTCAGTAATTCTGAGGGGCCCAGAATGACTACCCTATCTTGACAGAAAGTCATCATATACTGCAGTGGCCAAACAAAAAAAAGAAATCAGCTCTCTACCTTAAGCCTCTTCAGACCTTAGCTGTGCCGATCCCTGGACAAAAGACATGCAGTCTGTTACTGAGACTGCACTTGAAGGCTTTGCCATTGGGCAGGGCCTGCCAGAGCTTGTTCTCCATTGGCACAAACACCCAGATCTCCAGGATTCTCTTCATAGCAAGCACAGTGAGGTGCTGACTGGATCAGGCAAAAGTGGAGGTACCCTCCAAATTATGCATTGGGGTGCTCCGAGTAGCTACAGTAATGATACTCCTCCCATTGTCCAGGGTATAGAGAGCTGAACCTGGAGTCAAGAAGACTGGAGTTCCAATCCAATCTTAGACACTCAGTAACTGTGTGACCCTGGGCAAGTCACTTAACTAATGCCTTAGTTTCTTTACCTGCAAAATGAGAACAGTAGCACCTACCTTGCAAGATTGCTGTGAGGATCAAATGAGAGTTGGGAAGTGCTTTGCAAGCCTTAAACTCCCCCTATAAAAATACTATTTATTGTTAACATCTGTAAAAATGGAGGATTTTCTTGCATTGAGAGTCAAGAAGATCTGAGTTCAAATATGACCTCAGACACTTCCTAGCTGTGTGACCCTGGACAAGTCACTTAACCTCTGCCTCCAATTCATGATCTGAAAATAGGGGTAAAAATAGCATCTACCTCTCAATGTTGTGTGGGGATCAAGTGAGGTAATAATTGGAAATGCTTAGCCCAGTACCTGGCACATAGTGATACAGAAATGCTAGGTGTCGTCGTCATCATCATCATCATCTTCATCATCCTGCCCAATATTTCATTTTTATTTTTTTGCCATTCTTTGTATCCTTAGCACTTAGAACAGTGCTGGGCACATAGAGGCATTGGATAAATGCTTGTTGACTTGATTTGATTTTTTTTTAAACTTGGTGGAATTGCAGCAGAAGCAAGTAAGGCTTATGAGTCATGAGTAAGAACCAGGATATTTAATTATACTTTTTAAAGTCTTTTACTGCATGTCCCTTATTTTAGCATATTTTCCTAGGAGTCAGTCGCCCTCCTTTCATGCTTGCCCACATGATCATCTTCAATAATGCCATATTGAAACAAACCAAGAAAAACATGCATTGAAAAATAATATGAAATTACTACATGAAATGATTCAAAATTTTTCTTAAGATTCAAACATTTATTTCAATATTTAAGAATAATAATAGATAAGACTTGAAGAGTACTGTATGTTAAGGTTTGAAAAGGATATTATATTGTGATCTCATTTGATCTTCACATAAAAGGTAGGTAAAATTATTTTCATCCTGATTTTACCCAAGAAGATACTGGGGCTCGGAGTGGTTATATGACTTGCTCCATGGTCACACCACTCATAATTATCTCGTGTAGAATTCAAACACAGGCCTGATTGACTCAAAATTGATCACTCTATCTAGTATGTCATGCTGCCTCTGGGATGTGCTGGCAAATATTTAGCACTATCTCTTTCTCTCTCAAAACAAACAAACAAAAACAAACAAAAACACTTGTACATCTACAACTTTTAAGTTTAATCTTCATTATTAGCAATTTTTCATCATTTTCTTAAGTCAAGACAATCAACAAAACAAGAAGTCAAGCCCTGATTTGCATTTGTCGATTCCCAAGATGTAAATGCTCACACTGAAAATTTAAAAAGTGACTCTTGAAAGTGGCTCCAATCTGGTTCCAGCAAACAACCTTCCCTCTACTGATGCAAAACAAAAACCCTCTGTGACTTAGCAGACAATGTTTGTGACCCCCCCAAAAAAAATTCTTTCTGATGTTCCACTTAAATGAAGATGTTTTATTCATTTTTATAATCATTGCTCTTTTTTCAATCAATTTCAATGCCTTTTCTCTCCTCCTAATCTTCACTACCATTCATTCACTGGACCAAAGAACACAGTTATAGCCCATGACCAGTTTTAGAACAAGACGGATTTTAAGAAAAACTATGCCCTATATTCAGACCAATAAAGAAATGAAGTGGCCCTAATTTCATGAATCTATCACAAAATTTCTAATAATAATGAGGCCCAGAATAAGAAATATTTTGTTGTATAAGACAGAAGTCAGGAAAATTACCAGAGCTATTAATCAAGAAAATCAAAGAGGCAGACTAGGCATATTTTGGTTTCTTTCTACCAACCACTTCTTGTTGCCTATATGACATTAAGTAGGTCATTTACTTTCTCAGGCAGCCCCAAGTTCCTCTTCTGTAAAATGAAGGAATTTAATCAGAGGCCCTCAGCCCCTTCCAGCTCTAAATGTATGATCTATGTCTGATAGTGCTGCTTAAGCTGTGGGTCATGACTCCATATGGGGTCTCGTAACTGAATGGGAGGGTTGCAAAAATATGGCAATGGTAAAAGGTTTCTGAGTGCACAAAGACCAAAAATTAATTCGAAATCAAATGTGTAATGAATTTGAAGTGTGCCTTGTAGTGCTTGCCCGTGTTGTATGGCTCTACTTCACTGCAGCCTTGGTTTTGAACACAACATTGACAATTATTAAATCAAAATACGGATCAACTCTGAAAAATGTTCAAAGATGCTCTTTGTCTTGCAGTAGCAAATATTCCACCAAGATTTAATTCTTTATGTAAAAACAAACAAGCATATCTATCTCATTAGTGTAAACATTTGCTGTTGTCTTTAATAAATGGTAAAATTATATGCATACCAAAGAATTGTTTTAAAATAATTTTTTATGATTTATTATCAGTAAATGTTTGATTTACATACCCTATTTTATATATCTATATATCTGGGGTCATGTAAAAATTTTTTGGACGAAAAGGGATCAGGAGAGGAAAAAGTTTAAGAAGCCCTGATCTATGATAAATTCTCCATTAACAACTCCACCGTCAGAATTTAGGTCTTGCTATAACAGAGTATGATAGGCATTTTCAATGGGCTGAAAGCAGTCTAGGACGTAAATTTAACAACAAGTTCTCTGTTTTATGCAGAAACAAGACTTTTAAAATGCTTCTCCATTATTTCTCTCCAAAGGCACATTTTACTTAGATTTATTTCTGCAGTCTTAGCATGCAGCTGGTTAAAACTCCAATAATCATTAATACTTTTTTTTTCTGAAAAAGAGAGTAATAGAGAGGATGAGAGAGAAAAACACATGGAATTCCTTCCTTTAAAGGTCAAAGGTTAGAAGGAACAAAGATAAAATTTATTATTTTGAAGAAAAGATTATGTTTGCTAGCCATCCTGATGAATGGGATGTTTTGAGGGCTTGGAAGTCAGTAGGGGCCTATCCTTGACCGTAATACATAAAGTTTACTTTTTCTGAAGGGGGCAGATGTTCATATAAAAAACAATATATCTTCTCTTCTTTTTCTTAGGGTGAGAAGAAACATACCTTATTCTACCATCCTGCTTTTAGCCATAAACCTAAGATTCTTCTTCCCTTCACTGGGAAAAGAAAATTATTAAGTGCCTTGGGCTTATTGATATCCTGTGATCACCTTCTCTGGCAATTTATTACATCTGTTGATTACCCTTCACATGGATAGGCCTTAGTTCTTGATTTATTTCATGTTTCTTAACACTAACATAAAGTTCTTATAATCATAATAGAAGAAAAATGTATAACTGCATGCATAACTTCAAAAATGTCTTTTCCTCTTAGATTCCTCTCACCAATGAACACCAATCTTAAATTTGCAGCCCTTAATATATTACTCAAAATAATTTAGGGACTTTTCTGGTTTGATAAATGTAGACTCACAAGTTCCAAAGGGCACATAGTGCTTTGCCCCAAGTTGTGAACATCTGGGCAGAGGTATACTTTCTCCCCAGAGGTACCCTTCCTCCCAGAAGTAAACATTACCAAGTTTTCTGAACCTTACCTCATGGTTCTCTGCCTGTCCTCCTCAATGAAACCATCCCCAGTCTGTGATCTCTAGTGCAATATTTTGCACCTCCCTAGAGAGGACTGTCATCATCCCTAACTCCATGGGGGAGGCACTCTCCCATCTCATGACTACATTCATAAATGGACTATTTTCAGGCATTATTCACCCACTCCTTGACTGAATTTTCCCAAGGAACAAATAATTCATAGTTACAGCTCTGGAAAAAGGAAGTTGAGGGTTTGAACCTAGTAGAGAACTAGAAACATTTATTAAACCTTTCAGAGGAGGTTAACAATGCTTCATCTCAACAGTAGGATACAGCTGAAGGCACTTGTTTCACATATATAATGCCTATTTTAGATAAAGATATCTATAGGGCTATGCTAAGAATGTAGAGACTGCAGCCTTTTCTAGGGTCTACACTACTCATGGACACCGTTTTCTTGTTCTTTGTTTTAAAAGGCTTTAGGGATTAGGGATAGGGAAAAGAGATCATGGAATGAAGTTGCCCATAATGAAGAGTAGGAGTATGAGATGTAGGATATCAAAGACCTCCATAATCAACAATACCCTCCTATTTTCTCTCTGGGCATAGGCAGAGGGCAGCATGGAAAGAACCACTCACCATCGTCCTGTAACCCAGAATGCAGTTCAGGTTAATTATCGCCTCATGTTCAGATCTGTTAAGCCAAACTTAGCTTTGGGTTTACCTATCCAACTAAAAGATTCCAATATTTCAAACGATGCACTGCTAATGACAAGGACTGCAGCACAGCCCTGGAGTATAACACTCGTGGATTTGATAGGCATTATCCTCTTAATGATAATAACTGACAGTTACGTGGCAATTTGAGTCTTGCAAGGCACTTTAGACACATGTTATTTGACCCTCACAATAACACTATGGATACTATTACCATCTGTGTTTTAGGGATGAGGAAAGTCAGCCCCAAGAGGTAGACTTGCTCATGGTCAAACATCTGCTAAGAATAAGATGAGGGTTTTGAGAACCCAGGTCCTCCTGCCTCCACGCCTAGCACTCCATCCATTATGCCACACTGCCCTGCTTATGGCCATTGACACCACTGGTGAGGCCCATGTTTGATGCTATTAGGACAAAACAATCATTGGAAGAAAATTAAAAAAGAATGAAAATAAAGTAGAAGACGAGGAGAAAAGCTGAAAGGGAGAAGCAAAGGAGGAAACCATGGAATAGTCATCTGCCAAAGGTGGTAGAGTACCTCAGTGGCCATGGAGGGACGACGGCTGCCTCTTCCACTGAATGTCACACCTTGATCCACAGTCATCAGAAAGGGACTTCATAAAATCTTTTTACACTTCTAGAATTTGATGACTTTGTATGTAGTTAGAATAGAAACATGTCACAAATGGCACTTAAAAGCAAGTTTATTGAAATTTAGTGTATCTACATCAGATTATTGTATCTCGTACATTCCTGCTTCAGACGCCATGAAAATGAAATAGGGCTCTCAGTGATGAAAACGCAAGCTGCTGTGGCTGGCGGAAACGAGGCCCGTATCAATGAGAAGAAAATGCATTTGTCTCAGTGTGCTATTTACTGATTATTTTCTCATTACTAGAACCTATGCTATTACAAGTTAAATGTGAAAAGTTTTAAAGCTGCACAAGGACTTTAAGAAGCAAATTAATTTGGTGGGGAGGAGGGTCAGGAGTTTCAGAACACATTTTGAATTGAATTAGTTGCACAGCTTCATATAATAGATACGATGCCAGAGTTGAAACAAGGGAAACCTGGGTTCATATCTTGTCTCTGACACTTAGTTGAAGTGTGGCCTTAGGCAAGTGATTCTGAGCCTCAGTTTCCTCATCTGTAAAATTAAGAGGGCTGGGCTTTATGGCCTCCAAGATCCCTTCTAGCTTCAAATCCATGATTAGAATGAGCCATTATGCTATTAGGACATGAGTAAAGGGACCAGGTATGTTTTTCAGGAGAAAAGAAAATCCAGAGGAATCATGATAGCTATCTTTAAATATCTCGAGCTATCTTGGGAAGGTATCAAACTTGTTCTGTTCAGTCCCAGAGGAGAGAAGAACCAAGAGTAGTGCATAAAAATTTCAAAGGGGACAAATTTGGGCTTTGGTCTTAACTTTGAGTTGTCCAAAAGTGGACTGCCTCAAAAAGGTTGAGTTCCTTCTCCTTGGAGATCTTCAGAAAGTGACTAAATGACCATTTGCCTGGTCTCTTTTATGGATCTAGATGGTTTATTTTTTTTAAAACTCATTAAAAGTGAGCTCCTTTAGGGGAGGGATGGTTTCTGTCTCTCTCAGTAGCCTCAGCATTTAGTACTGTTTGGCACATGACTTGCTGACCAATTGGTGACTAACTGAATGTATAGTAAGGATTCCTTTGTGTATGGGCTCGATCAAATGGCCAATGAGATCCCTGGTAACTTTCAAAGTCTGTATGATTCTGTGAAGTTCAGTGTGCTTTTCCATAAGCTCAAAGTGATAGGATTATAACTGAGGGAAAGCAAATGTTCTGTAGTTAGACAGTTTGCACATTCTGGCCCAGCACTTTCTGGATAGGAAAAGATATCATTCCTATTCTAATTCTAGGCAGGGCTGTATCTCCCATTGGAGTCACCAAAAAGTCACAACATTCAACAAAAGTAATGAGAATAAGAATAGCTCATATTTCCTTGGCACTTTGATACTTGCAAAATGCATTCCTCAGTAGTACAAAAATGAGTCCCTTCCTCCTCCTCCATTCTATAGATGGACATGCTAATACGTTTTTCTTCATGTTCTCTGCTCACTGAGAGAGATGATTTGCCTAATTAGAAGACACACTTTCCAACCCCAAACCAGAGACTACCAAAAAGTGTTCCATATTTCACAGCTGACCCATGGTAAGATTTTTGTGGACTAGTCCTAGAATTTATTGCTGAAGGGGATCTTCAAGGTCATTTGGTTCAACTGCTTCATTTCACAGATGAGAAAACTGAGGCCCAGAGATAGGAAGTGGATTGTTTGAGGTTACAGAGATGATAGGTAGCAGAACAGGGCAACTAGGGAGTACAGTGAATTAGAGTGTCAGACCTGGAGTCAGGAAGACTTGCGTTCAAATCCAGCTTCAGATATTTACTAGCTGTGTGGCTTGTGGCAAATTACTTAATTGTGTTTGCCTCAGTTTCCTCATCTGTAAAATGAGCTGGAGAAAGAAATGGCAAACTACTCCAGTATCCTTGCCAAGAAAACCCCAGATGGAATCACAAAATGAACAACAACAACAACAAAACTCCTGAGTCTAAATTCAGTGTCCTTTGCCACTCCATAGCAGATAGTATAAGATCAGGTATCAATGACTATGACATGAAGTATTCCTCAGAGTCATCAGTTTTCTGTTTCTTTCATTGACAGTTAAAAAAGTAAGGACTCTTGAAACCAATGAAAGAAATTCACTCAGTCCCATTCCTCTCTGCTGTGCAGAGGCAACAGCTGCCTTGGAATTTCCTTTGTAAGAGATACATCTGGAGCTTGGTGAGAAAGGATTAAGCTATTCCACCCATCAGAGATTTTTTTTTTTTTAAGTAAGCATCATAAATTCATAGTTAACCCCTGGTGGGTTTTGATGAACCTCTGGCTTATACCATTGGTGGGCTAAAGAACCTCATGGTTCACCCAATTCCTGGAGTCTCTTGCTCATAGAAACTGCACTCCCCAAATGAAAGAAGTGAGATGATTGGCGAGAGGTGAACATGTCCTCCAGTCATTCAACACAAACACAAACCCGCAACCAGTGAATCTAAACTCCAAATCTTCTCTAGCTAACCAGAAACAGCAGAGATCTTGACGGCCAAGTGATAGGTCAATGCAGTTTAAAAAAATTAAATAAATACATAACTGAGTGCGTGGATGGATAGACAAATGAATATAACCAGTTTGAGCATCATAGAGGTGAAGCAACTTAGGAGTTGTCCTTTTATTCATACCTGAACTCACTTGTTGAAGACAAGTTTTGCCTTGTAGACTTACAGAAATCTGTTCTAACTCGAAGTACAAATCTACCAGTAAAAACTTGCATTCAGGGGCAGCTAGCTGATGCAGTGAATAGAGCACTGGCCCTGGAGTCAGCAGGACCTGAGTTCAAATCCAACCTCAGACCCTTCACACTTACTAGCTGTGTGACCTTGGACAAGTCATTTAACCCCAATTGCCCCTCCCCCCCAAAAAGATGATAAAAACTTTGCATTCAAAGATCTTTTTCTTGAACAAAACATCATAACTCAAGTACCACCTCCTATAAGAAATTTCTCTTGATTCCCACAGTTGTTACCACTTTCCCTCCCAAACTCATTTTGTCTTCATTTTGTATGTCTTACATTTATTCGTCTGTAGAAATGTGTCCCCCAGAAGAATGTAAGCTCCTTGAATGTAAGAACTGCCATACGTTTGTATTTGTGTCTTTGGTACTTCACACACTGCTAAGAACCATGTAAGTGTCAGTCAGTTAACAAGCATTTTTAAAGAACTTACTATGTACCAGACACTGTGCTAGTAATACAAATGTAAGAAGAGAAGACAATCCCTGCCCTCAAGAAGCTTACATTCTAATGAGCAAACAACAACACACAAAAGAAAGATGAAAAGGGATCAGAGTTGTGGGGGGTGGGGCAACCTAGTATGGGGGCACAGGAAAGAAAGTCCAGAGTACAACAGCATGGAGAAGAATGACATACGGCTATTCTGGGCATCCTCCTTAAATGAAGGTTCTTGGAAAAGCCATACAACCAGACGGAGAGGCTTTGTGGGTAGAGGTTGCTTCCAAAGTGTGAATTCTGGAGATGGAGTGAAACTTCAGCATGAAAAGCTGGAGCATGGAAGAGGAAATACAGAGCACAGCCTAGATGGAAATGCTTGTTGATTTTCTAATTGGTAGTTTCAAAAATATCAGAATTCTTTGATAAAATGTGCTTGGGATCAACGAATGTTGCTTTTGGTTCTCTGGAATGGACATGATATTTAATATGCTGTGATGAATTTGTTATCTCACTGATGTAGGCAGTCTCTCTAACAATGCAGCCCACTGATACCAACCATAAGGATACAAAAAAATTAGTATACTGAATCTGTTATCTAATCCTCTTCTTGGAAAGGGCAAGACAATATAGTAGGAAGAATCCTAACCTTCTAGTCAGAGACTGTGGATTTGAATCTATATCTAACTTTAGTAGTATGAATGGGGAAAGGTGATTCAACTTATTGTAAGTTTCTCCACCTGTAAAATAGGACAATAACACCTGTCTCAGAGGATTGCCATGAGGTCAAATGATGCATCTAAAGGGCTTTGCAATCTTTAAAGTACTATATTAATGTTTGCTGTCAGTCTGATCTCTGGAACCTTAGACAAGTCTCTTGGCTTCCTTTCAGTTTCCTTGTTTGTAGAAATGAAAGGATTGGACAAGATGATCTGTAGAGTGCATTCCAACTCTAAATTCTATTATCTCCACCTATGTCTTTCAAAAAGGCATTTTCCCCTTTTATCTTAGAGCTCAATGTACACAAATCCATCTAAAATAAATGTCTCCCAAAATGTACTCAACCAGGTAAGCAAATGAGAGAACAAGAACCACATCTGTGGGAAATGAACAAGATCCCTAGCATGAGAATAAAACCACAAAGATGAATTTTCATTTTCAACCTGGAGCAAAGTTACATTTTTTGACAAACAAGGCTCTGTGTTGTCATGACAACCAGGCTTGTCAGAGGCACATGTGCACATGTGCACACACACACACACACACGCCATCCATAAATCAGGGTTCATGAGGAATGGGTTAAAACAAACATTTCTAGACTATTCTCAAGATGTAGCACCAAGAAGGCAATTACAGACATTTCTATCAGTCTGCTACAAAGCATGACAGCTTCAATTTTACATTAAAACATGTTAATTAAAAAATCTATTAAATCCATGTCCCTGTGTGAGAAATTAATATCACACCTAAGATTTAGAGTCAATGCATCACTGGAGCTGTTAAGTCTGGTATGGTAGTGACAAATAAAAAGAGCTAAACTCCATTTCTGACGCAAGACAAGTGACTTCACTCTAATTCTGACCTCAGTAGAAGAAGCAAACATGGCAATATGACCAAGCTGAGTGATCCGTCTTCTACAAGACTCTTCAAGAGGACTCAAGAACTGATGAAAAGCTTTGGGAATAGATATTCTAAAGAAAGGCAAAAGAAGCTAAGATGGTAGCCTGGAGAAAAGGATGAAGGGGATCTTGGCACCTGGAGGCATCTTAAATAAATTATGAGAGTTCAATATTATCAGTTTTCAACAAGAACAGAACAACAGGGAATAGACTTAAATTGGATAAGAAAGAACAGGGGGGGGAGGGCGGAGCCAAGATGGCGGCGTAGCAGCAGCAACATATCACAGCTCTCACATAGCCACCCCAAAATACCCATAAAATAGGACTCTAAACCAATCCTACAACTCCAAAACGCACACAAGGATACTTCCCACTAAAGTCAGCTCGGCTAGGAGGAACCATATCAGTACTGCGAACCGAAGCCAGCCTGGCCTGAAGCTGCAGCTGCTCCAGGGGGGGTGGGGGTGGGGGCGCTGGAAGAGCCTTTCAGGTGAGCGGAGGATTAGCACCACCTGCAGATTAGCACCAGCTGCGAGTGGGGATTGCGAAAGGGGGAGATAAGCGTCTGGCCGAAAGGTCTCCAGAGAGGAAAAGCGAAAGGCAGAGGTTTTGCACCCGCCTCTGCGTTGTAGCTCCCCGCCCGCGGCCTGCAGAAAGCAGGGGGACTGAGCGATTGTTTTCAGGCCAGGGCTCTCGTGTTGAGCGGCCTGGATCCGGATCGCCGTCTTGGGCCTCTGTCTTGGAGTCTTCATTATCCAGTCAGCTGGAAGTCTACGGCAGCCGGGAGGACCCCAGCAATTTGGGACAGAGCTTTCCCTTCTGGAAGCAGAGCCCCATAGAGATTAAAAAAAATAAAATAAAATTACGGTCTGAACAACCATGAGTAAGAATAAGCATAAGAAGCTAAGTAAGAACAGCTCCAAAAACCTAGATTCCTTCTT
>CM053590.1:120983235-121016893 GCA_028646515.1 Pseudochirops corinnae
TATTGCTGGGTCAAAGGGTATGCAATTATTTATAGCCCTTTGGGCATAGTTCCAGATTGCTCTCCAGAATGGTTGTATCAATTCACAACTCCACCAACAATGCATTAGTGTTCCAATTTTTCCACATCCTCTCCAGCATCTCAATTGCTTTTCTGTATTTCGTTTCCCTAATTTGTTTTTCACCAGGATGGTGGATCCCATAAACTAATCTTTCCATTCTGCACATTTCCTATCAGTGTGTAAAAAATCATGTGCATGTGACTATTGGCATCAATAAATATTTGCTTAAAGATATGAGTATTCCTTTTCAAATAGTAGATCATTGCTGTTTGTATTTTATATATATACATATATATGTATCTTATGCATATATATTATATCATATTAATTTAAAAGTTAGTAAGGAAAGGGATTTATAATACAATGTTTACAGTTTGTTTCCAAACATAGGTTTTTGAGTTATGCCTAGACGTCTCTTCATTAATGATTACATCCGCTGTTAAGTCTAAAATCATCATAATAATACAAAAATCTCTCGAGGAATCACTTGAGCATACACACATATGTGTGCATATACATACACAAATACACAGAAATGGTAGGTGAATATTCTGAAGCCCAAAGACATTAATAACATCCCCTTTGACAGAGAAATAAGCTCACAGTTTTGTCTCACTCACCATATGGATGAAACTAAATATGTCCCTCCTAACAGTGAAGCAGAAGGATTGCATAGCTTCACTTATTTCTAATGAACTAATGCAGTGCAGAGGTCTCTCTCTCTCTCCCTCTCCCTCTCTCTCTCCCTCTCTCTCCATCTCCATCTCTCTCTCTCTCTTCTTCATTTCCTCTCCGTGTCTGTCTCTCTTCTCCTCTTCTTGCCCTTTCCCTTCCCTCTTCTTTTCTTTCCCCCCTCCACCCTCTCCATCCATGTCCCTCTTTCTCTCTTCCCCCGTTTCCCTTCCTCCTTTCTTCTCCCTCTCTTCTCTTTTATTCTCTGTCTCTTCCTCTCTGTCTTTATCTGTCTCTATCTCTTTTTTTCTGTTTCTTTCTCATACATTAATTTCAGTTAAATGGTTAAACAGCAGCTAGGTGGCATAGTAAACAGAGTGTAGGACTTGGGGTCAGGAAGACTTGAGTTCAAATCTAGCATCAGACACTTGCTATCCATGTAACCCTGAGCAAGTAACTTAACTTCTCTGTGCCTCAGTTATATCATCTATAAAATGGGGGTAATGACAGCACTGACCTCCCAGGACTGTTGTGAGGATCAAATGAAGTAACATGTAGAAAATGTTTTGCAAATTTTAAACTGTATAAATGTTAGCTGCTGACGCAGCCGCTACTCCTACTCCTACTCCTGCTCCTGCTACTACTACTATACGTCAGGACAGAGTTTAGACAATCACCAGCATCACATTACTCAGATTGTGACAGATTAATGTGAAATAGATGAATCTTTGAGAAGACATTATTTCATACTATTCTGCATTTATTTATATAGGAGTTCTAATTTTATCACTTAATGGATATAGAGCTCACCTCAGAGCCAGGAAAAAGCTTATTTCAAGTCTTACTTCTAACCTTATCCTAATTGTGTGACCCTGGGCAAGTCATTTCATCTTTATGTTCTGGTCAGCTTTCCTTAACTCTGGGTTGCAGAGAACGTGTTAGCCTCCATTTGTAGAAGAAGTTTCCACCATTGGGAGTTCCCTACTTCCGTAAAACCACCAGTTCAGTTGCTATCCCCCATTCATGCAGAGAGGCAACAAGAACACCCAATAGAGGGTGTAAATGAGGGAGGCAAAAGGCTGGAGAGCACCTGGGAGGAGCCACAGGGGACTGAAGTTGTCACTTAGGTTGGATTAGAGATAGTGTTGTGGACAGAATAGCATGTCAGTCTAGTATAAACATGAATGATGTCCAGGATGAAGTGTGGGAGGTTTTGCTTCCTAAGGCTGCCTAAATGCTGTTTTCTGTGGATATTAGAAGGATGTGGATTCAAATCCTGCTTCTGATGCTTGCTAACTAGGCAACTCTCAGCAAATCACCTAACCAACTTCCTATGATTCCGGCAGTTTCTCCAGGAACTGTGTACTAAATTATCCTCAGCTATAAAAAGATGTAGTCACACTAGATCACTTCTACATTTCCCTTCCTAATCTAAATCTATGGTTCTCAAGTCATGGACAGCTTTGATCTTCTATTCACATTGGTGGAGCGAGTTCCCAAACAGGAAATTCCTTACACTAAGGAATCAGAGCTCCTTTGAGTATGCCTATATTTGTTATCCTCTTGCATATGTGAGATAGTGAGAGAGGAATTTTTATGTTATTGACTCCAACAATGTTCCTTCCTATCACAGAGCTTTGCCCTCTGTTGGCAACATGGTGAAGTGAGCACTGGATTGAGAGTCAATGGCCTGGTCAGTAATCTTGGGTCTGTGACTTACTTACTAGCTGTGACTTAGGAAAGTCTGTTAACCTGTCTGAGCCTCATTTTCCTAAAACAAAGATGATGCCTTAACCATCTCATAGAATTGTTAAGAGGATCATATTTGGAGCTAGAAAGGATTTTAGAGGTCATATAACCCAGTTCTCTCATTTTGTACCTGAGGAAACAGGTCTAGAGAAACAGGCTTAAGTCACAAAGACTGCACAGAGAAGTAGCCAAATTGGGATTTGAATCCAATTTCTCTGACTCCAAACCCATTGTTTTTTCTCCAATATCACTCCAATTTATAAACATACACACATATGCATATATATATATATATATATATATATATATATATATATGAAAGTACATTGAAAACTATAAAAGGTGTGTGCAGATATAATGTATTAATTTTATCACTGAGATATTGCAGGGAAAAAATCTTCTTAAGAGATGGTCTGTTTCTATACTAGTCAAGTGAATATGCCACAAAGTGATGGTTTTCCTACAAGAAATGATAGCAAGTACATTTACCCATTTTTGGAGATTAGAATTGTTTTGCGACTCTTGGGAAAAAGAAGCAATCATTTCACTCACTGTCAGAAGATCACAATTATATGTGTGTATGTATATACACATTTATTTGTGTTTATATATATATATATGTATATATATATGTATATATATATGTATATATATATATATATATATATATATATACACACATACACACACATTAAGATGTGTGTGTATGTGGGGTGAGAGAGACAGACAGACAGAGACAGAGAGACAGAGAGAGCCAGAGAGAGAGAGAGGAGAGAGAGACAGACATAGAGAGAGCTTTCCTCTCTCTTAACATCCTTATTTAAAAAAAATAAAATAAAAAATAAGTTAAACCTGTGGAAGTACCACCAAGGCATTTTCCAGGCTACAGGACAATGGCTTATCTGGTGAATTAGGGGTAGTATTTAATCAGTGTGTTTATAGAATTTACTGAGTGAGCTGCTTTTCAAGCCAGATGTTAGACCAGTTGCTGAGCAGCTGCTTCAGGCTGTTCAAAATGAATGAATCTAAATTAACAGTACCTAAAATGCCTAAGTGGGGAAGAACAGAGAAAATCTGACTAGCCCTACAAACCAACTGAGACAGAAAGATTTCCTTTATTTGTTTTAGGTACCTCCCTTTCTTATTAATCTTGGGGTTTTTGTCTTTGAATCCCCACGGTATCCAGCAGTCCCAAACTCATAGATAGTGCTTAATAAAGGTTTGTTGAAAGGTTATGATAATTGGATTTCATACTTTGCACCTTGACCATGGTTGAACTCTGGGATCTGAATTGGTTATTTTTGAATTCTAAAACTAGCAAGTGCACCAACTTCTTTTTTGGCCCTGGGTAAGGCATGTAATATGATCTAAGTATCTCTCTAAGACAAGAAGGTGCCAGCTTCTGTTGGTATTGGTTGCCTCCTGTGGATGTTCCCTCTATTAATAAAATTACAGTTCTAAATTTTGCAGATTTACATTTAAAATAACCACATGACATTGTCCTGTTGGGGTTTGTTGTTGTTGCTGTTGTCATTGTTATTACTTAGTTTTCTTTGGAAATTCATATTAGAAACACATAAAGCATATATGGGATTCTGTGGTTCAAAAGAAAGTCAGCATAACCTGGGCAAAACTGACAGAGGATGGTTTTTGGGATTTAACTTTGATGAAGTGCTATTTCACTTAGAACAGTGGTCATGGTCGAAAAGATTTGTGACTCTTGAGGCTTAAGTCTTCCATAGATGTCAGTTAGAGCCATCAAACTTTGTCTGGTCTAAGAGCTTCTGGAACATTAATGGGACAAGGATCTCCGATGGGGTCCCAAACTATATCCTGTACACCCATTTGTGTTTTGCTGTCCAGTGTCTTTAATACTAGGTTTCTTATGAGTAAATTCTCAGCCAATCTATTTTATTTAAGGAAAAGAAAAGAAACAAGGTGTGCCTTAGAAGGGCCTCACCTATGAAAAATGTAGCTTGGCTGAATAAGTTGCATTGGAATGTAACTTCTTATCTCCCCCAATTTCCATAGCCACAGGATATTTCAGAATCCAAATTTGTGAAACATACTACACTTGGAACCCTGTGTGCCCTCTCCATGAAACTCTTTCCAGATGCTTTGTTCACTACCAACAACAAGGAAAAACAAAACCGTCACCGTGAGCTTCATTAACTTTCATACCAAGATGTGGAAAGTTAAATGAATCAAATATTTTTATACCTGCTGCAATAGCAACAGTCCTCCAAAAGTGCCCAAGATGGTGTCTGAAACAAAATTGTAAAACAATATTAAGTACCAAGAGATAAGGGTGCTACATCAACATTGACAAACCTTGGCGTTTTGGGATGTATGATAAAAATTTTTGGGGATGGGGGGGAGTTGGGGAACAGAGTAAAAGTCTAATACTTGCTAAGATTTTCTTAGTTCTTTACTGATGTGAACTGTCAGGTAACTGATGAAAATGGAAAGTAATCAGTGAGCTGCAAAGGAATCTAGAGTTCAAAGACATTGTCTCCTTTCCATTTCTTTCACCCAGTGGTGAATTTCATTTCATTACATTTCTTTCCTTCGCCTAATGGGTTACATATAAAACCTCTGTCCCAGATTACAGGGTCTGAACTTATAGATCAAGGTTAGTTGATGTTTTGAAGGCTTTTTTTTTTCTCAGTCCTCTATGATGTGCCAGCCTAGGGAATGTCCCCTGGAAACTTTGACAGCAGGGAAAAAAGGAGATGCTTTAACTTTACAAAGAACATACTGGTTTTTAAAAATAGTCCAGAGCAAAGGAAATCAAAGCTATTCGGATGGTGACTATCAGAAAAGGGAAATTGTATTAAACTTTGGATATGTAGTAAGATTTCATTAACTGAAGTCTCCCTAATTTGGAATTCATGTTAATTCAGGCAAGTTTTGGGGGAAGTTCAGCTTTATGCTCCCTTTTTGTGAAAGAGCTTGCCAATGAATGAGAATTTGTAAACAAATATCAGCCTATTTAATTAATTTAAAAGAATAAATTCAGAAAGAATGCCAAATGATAGTTATTAACAAATGGTTCTTATCTGTTCATTCAAATTGGTGAGACAGGACTTCTACTTGAAAATACTTTTAAAAATAGGAAAACTTAATTTCTCTAGAATTAATAGCTTCTTCAAGCTGATTTTTCCATAATTATTGACCATACATATACCATTGCATATGAGTGTCCAATAAATAAATCATTGATCCAGATTAATTAGAATTAAATTGAAATTGAACAAGGGTATATGCAAAGTTCAATATTTACTATCAGGTTCTCTATATAAATTTACAAAGCCAAATGATGAATCCCATTAGTACTGGTTGGGAACATTTAACTAGGTAGCAGTTCCCAAGAAAAATAACTAGGTATTTTGGATATCAACATTTTATATAGGGAATCTCTGCTGTGGAGAATTGCTGGGCCTGCAGTCAGTAAGACTCATCTTCCTGAGTTCAAATGTGATCTGAGACATTTACTATCTGTGTGACCTTGGACAAGTCACTTAACCATTTGCCTCAGTTTTCTCATCTGTAAAATAAGCTGGAGAAGGAAATAGCAAACCATTCCAGTATCTTTGCCAAGAAAATCCCAAATAGGGTCATAGAGAGTCAGACATGCCTGAAATGACTAAACAACAAAAATGACCTGACTCAACCTTAGTTTGAGTTTATAGATACATGTTATCTAAGGCAGAAGTAGTTCTACTATACATTGTCACTGGCCAAGTCATGTTTGAAAGATTATGTTTAGTTCTGAACACTACATTAAAATAATATTTATTAATAACTTCTTTTTACATCACTTTCATTTACATATTTCTTTCTCCCACCAAGTCATCCCTTATAACAAAGAATTAATAAAAGAAAAAAAGCAATTCATCCTACCTCACCAATACATCAATGGAATCTAATACTATTTGCAGTATTCCTCTTCCATAGCCCCACTATTTCTGCAAAAAAGGAAAGAGATGCATTTCCTCATATCTTTCTCAACCAAGTTAATATTCAGTTTTGTTGTTACAGTTTCTATTGCTATTCCTTTAATAATTGTGTATATTGTTCTGCCCACTTTATTCTGCATCAGATCATATGAGTCTTCCTATATTTCTCTGAATTCTTCCTTGTCATCGTTTCTTATATGGGCACCACATATATAGATAAAGTAGAGATTGTCAAGAGGCTAGTAGCTAGTGGGTAAAGTTCTATAAGTTAGCAGTTTCAGACTCAAATAGAAATGTCCCTACAGGCCACATTATGACTTAGTTATCTATGTTCTATTATATTTTAATTTATTTTGTTAAATATTTCCCAATTAATCTGGTCCAGAGTATATTGGCAGCCTACATGGGCAGCAGCCTGAATGTTTGATACCTGTGGGTAGGTCATGTCATTTAAAAAATTGGTGGATTCACTATAAAAGTGAATTCACTACTTATTTTCAAGAATTTAGAGGGTTTTATTGTGGATGAGGGAATAATAAACTTGTTCTGTTACTCCATGTGATAAAATTAGAACTAATGGGTAGGATTAGAAGGTCATAGGTCTGGAGCTAGAAGAGATTTCAAACATCATTTAGGACCCCTTTTCCATTTTACAGGTAGAGTTACTTGGAGATAAATTTCATTCCATTATGAGAGAACTTTCTATTAACTAGAAGTATCCAATAATGAAATAAGATGTAGGAATGAGTCCTACCTTAAGGGTGTCCCAAAAGTCTTGATGCTGTTTTAAGCACTTAAGAGTTTTAAATTTTAATAAGTTAAAAACAGCACCAAGACTTTTGAGACAGCCTAAGTGGCATTATTCAGAGGCTAGGGGACCATCTATCCAAAATGTTATAAAAGGGATTTTTATATTGAGTAAGTGATTAGAGGGGATGAATTCTAAGGTCCCTTTCAACTTCCATTTTCTCTGCTTCTGTGACCTCTGTCCAGTCTATTTAATACAGCCCCAACAAATGTATATGAGATCTTCTAAGCCTTAGTTATAAGGTAGATACTCTCCATTATCGATTGTTGAAGTTGTAGAGAATTTTCTAGACCTGTATTGATGTGTGACATACCTTCAGGGGATATCATAGCATGGTAGGCACAAAATCATAGAGATGTTGGCTCAAATATGACCTCAGTGACTTATTCACTATGTGATTCTGAGCAAGTCATTGAACTTATGTAACCTTATTTGTGGGGCAGCTAGATGGCACATTGGATAGAGTGCTAGTTCTGGAGTCAGGAAGACCTGAGTTAAAAT
This sequence comes from Pseudochirops corinnae, assembly GCA_028646515.1. Lineage (NCBI taxonomy): Eukaryota > Metazoa > Chordata > Mammalia > Diprotodontia > Pseudocheiridae > Pseudochirops > Pseudochirops corinnae. Next base: position 120,990,985 of record CM053590.1, read on the forward strand.
GCAGACTCAGACATTAGCTGTGTGACCCTGGGCAAGTCACTTAACCCTGTTTGCCTCAGTTTCCTCATCTGTAAAATGAGGTGGAGCAGGAAATGACAAAGCACTCCAGTGTTTTGCTAAGAAAACCCTAAATGCAGTCATGAAGAATCAGATGTAACTAAAAATGGCTAAACAACAACCTTATTTGTAAATCCTCATTTGTAAAATTGAGGTAGTAACCATACTTGTGATGTCTTCTTCAAAAGGCTATTGTGAGACTTGAATCAAATCCTAGGATGCCCATCTTGTCCAATTCCTTTCTTTCATAGATTAGGAAAGTGAGGCCTAATGAGGTTAGGTAGCTTGTTCAAGGTTTAGCAAAATTAAGCACTTTGTCCACTGCAGATATTCAATACATAAAATGTAGAAATCTAAAGTGTTAAGTAAGATTAAGCATTAAACAAGTAATTGTCAGAAGTTGGATTTGAACCCAGGACTACTAACTCTAGATTTTCTTTACTATCTCAATTTTGCATTCAATTTTCTGTATGGCTCTGATAGTTTGTTAAGTACAACATGCACTAAGTCTAGGTAAGATTATTCCTAGTGGGTGTTTTTTCTTGTCTTTGTATTGTGTGTGTGTGTGTGTGTGTGTGTGTGTGCATATTTAAAGGAGGGTCAACATTAACCTATTCAAGTACTTAAAGAAGTCTTAAAGACATAGAGTCTTAAAGAATTATATTAGCTTGGTTTGCTTACATTTCTTTATTAGGCCCAGATGTGTTCCTTATTTTCCTATAATATCCAGAACACATGATCTCCCATTAATGTATACCTCTACTTTACACTAAATACATTCAATGCATGTATTATTTAAGACTAGGATTCCACATGAGATTGTTAATAAACACTAGCTTAGATTGCATGCAGAGATTATTTGTTTTATCAAAGTACCAGACTTTGCGCTCTCCATTCACTGGGAGGTGCATCTGCTTGCACAGGGCACATCTTTTACAGTTATGGCATTACAGAACCACTCTTTATTGTATTCTGTTCATTTGAATTAGATCATCCAGTTGAAGATTAAGTAAGGGATATTAGAGGCCATCCAGACCTAAATCCCCATTTTGCAGAGGAGGAAACTGAGGCTAAGGGAGGCGAAAGAATTTGCTCCGGGTCACACAGATGGTGATTGACCAGGCTCAGCTTCAAATCCAAGTCCCCTGATTCCCAAATTAACCCTTATTTCACCATACTACACCCTTTAACCCTTCCATAGTTCTATTCCAATGGTGAGTTGCATTCCATGCCATATTGTAAATACCTACAAGGTTGAATTTACTTCCTTTCTTTAAGGTCTCTAGTTCAACTTGTTTGCTAGTCATAATTAGAACATTTTATACAGAAATCTGAAATTATGTGTTGGCACCCTTTTCTTGGGTCATGTCTCCTATGCATATTTCCTCTCTGTTGGAATTTTTATTTATGTTGTGTATCTATTACTCTTTGTGGTTTTTGACTTGGAAAGTATATATGATCAGTTTTCTTTCTCTCTCTCAATTTTCAGCTTAAAATTCCATTAATCAGATTTTTAAGTCTTTGGACTCTGTGTTTGTATGTATATATATATATATATATATATATATATATATATATATATATATATATATATATGTGTGTGTGTGTGTGTACATATATAATCATATATATAACATGTATATTTTGCATGTGTATGTATGTGTATATTATGTATATGTGGAGATATAGCATGCATGTGTGTGTGTGTGTGTGTGTGTGTGTGTGTGCGCTCATTCAGCTCATTACATCTTTGGTCAAGAACTTTCCTATGTCCTAAACTGTGGTCTAGAAATCTAAATTTCTTTCTGTGACACCATCTTCTTACCCAACCCTTTACCTCCTAAACCTACCTTTCTCTTTTGGATCATTTCTCTTTGGTCAGCATCAGTGATTAAAAATAGCACATATATCTTATTGGACTTTGTGTTGCAGATTAATATTGAAACAAATTAAAATAAGTAAGTGAGAGAAATAATCAGTATTCCTATGAAGATAAACTGCTGAATTGCTAAATACATAGACTGCTCAGGTGTACTTGACTAAAGAGCTGATAAGTTATATTACCAAGCCTTGATTTTTCAGTGGCAGTGTACAGGAAGAATTTCACAAAAAAAGCAAATTTCACTGGAGGGGGTAGATATTGAAATTTGGCACAATAGTTATATGGATGATTGGCAGGAAAAATATTCCTCGCTTTGCAAATTTTTCTCCTCTAAAGAAACCCAAGAATTGAATCACTCTGTATTCTTGGGTCCTAAAGATTTCGGGGCAGCTGGTCAGAACGTTGAATTTCAAGAGAGGGAGGTGAGAGGTATAAATGAATTATGTTGGCACTTATTAAGCTTTTATAGAACATAATACATGTGTTCTTGATATCTACATAAAATTAATTGTTGCTAATTAATCAAGGCTGCCAACTCAGTTTTCCATGTGAGCTTCACACACCTCTCTTAGGTTAATGAGCTTTTCTTCTAGAATGAGTGAAGATCCTGGAACATTCCATGTGTGCAGGATGTCAATTCTGTAGCCCTTCTCTCTGCTACATATACTTTTTATTCCACTGACCACATATGCTCTTCTTAGGTGGAGGGGGATAACAGGAGGGGAGGATATGGAACTAATTTTCCATCAGAGTATTTACAAGTCACCCCTGGCAGCAGACATGCTAGGTGGGGCAAGTTCATTTTTCACAAAAGCACCTGTACCATGCTACAGTTATCATTTGACCAAACATAAAGAAACAAAATACTAATCTCTTTCCATGTGTAAGAGCAAAAGACTCAATTCTCATGAGAGAATAAAATTCAACTCTCTGTGACTTCTTCTCTGCCTCTTTCTCTTTTCTTCAGCCCTCTTCTTCTCTAGGCTTGAGAAGGTATAACTGAGTGCATTATAGTGTAATCATAAACCAGCTAGCAAACAAATGCACTGTGTTGCAAGGGACTGTTTGGGCAACTCTGGTCCTTAATGACAGCTCCTTGGCACAGCGCACAGTGATGATCAACTTTAACAGAGGCTTTTAGGTGCTAAAAGCATAATGGCATGAACTGATGTTATTCTGAGCTTGCTTTTAGGCTGTGACCTTAAACCCTGTCCATGGTTGCACATAGCCGTTTGTAGTGGGCATGACTATAGTGGAGGAGGACTTCTTCCAAAAGCTGCTAATGTACACTCTAAGGCAATGGGAATCATTGAGTTATTCTGAGGTTGGCATTCTTATCCAATTATATACATGTTGTTGTTGCTGTTGTTGTTTAGTCATGTCTGACTCTCCATAATGCCATTTGGGATTTTTGGCAAAGATACATGACTGGTTTGCCATTTCCTTCTCCAGCTTACTGTACAGATGAGGAAACTGAGGCAAACAGGGTTAAATGACTTGCCCAGGTCACACAGCTAATGTCTGAGGCCAGATCTGAACTCAGGAAAATGAGTGTTCCTGACTCTAGACCTGACACTCTAACCACTGTGCCACCTAGCTGCCCTAGTTATGAACATACACATACACATTCAATGCATACATATACACCTATATACATATGAACTAATTCACGTTATATTCATATGTATGAAGTAATAATTCATATTTTATGTGTGTATATATGAACTAATAAGTTATATATGGTATAAAAAATAAAGAAGTCTGGAAAATGAATTGTCAGAGTAAAATATATATACACACATATAAAATACACTATATATGTATATGTGTGTGCATACATTCTGTGTAAAAATAAGGATCCTTTCCCAAGCACAATTATCTTCCCAGGGGAGCACACTTCTCATGTGCTTGCTCTACTAACAAAACAGAGAGATTGAGGAGAGACAAAATACAATTTACAGAAAAATCCAGACAGGAAGATTTAGGCTTAATCCCACCTGTGCTAATTGGGCTTCTTTGACACATATTCCCAGAGAAATGAATGTTATGTAATTGGTGGGCAAACTGCTGTCAAAACAGTTGTGCTTTGTTTTTAAAGGCATACACAGGGGAGTTGAGCAATGCTTAGAGGTGAATAAAAAGTATTATTCTACTACTGATGATTAAGGGAAAATCTTTGCTCAGCTTTGGGAAGGGGGAGAAAGAGACACAGAGAGAGAGAGAGAAAGAGAGAGAGAGAGAGAGAGAGAGGGAGGGAGGGAGGGAGGGAAGGAAGAGAGGAGGGAGGGAGAGAGGGAGAGGAGGAGAAGAAGAAGAAGAAGAAGAAAGAGGAGGAGGAGGATGTAGAGGGAAAAAGGGAAGGAGAGAGAGGAAGAGGAAGAAGAGGAAGGAAGAGAAAGAGGTAGAGAGAAGAAGAGGAAGGAGGAGAAGGAGAGAGGAGAGAGAGAAAAGAAAGTAGGGAAAGATAGGGGAGAGAGAGAGAAGGGGGTGAGGGTGGGAGAGAACAAGCATTTCTCTAGTCCCTCCTATGTGCCAGGTATTGTGCTACACACTTTATAAATATTATATCATTTGATATTCACATTAAGCTTTGTTTGCAGGAATGAAAGCCAAGGATCTCTCCAAATCACTAAGATGTTGAGGATCCAACCATTAACCTCTTAGTGCCTCCAAGTTATAGGTGCACATAAGAAAGAATGAATAGTCAAGCACTGGTACCCATGGTGCTCTGAACCATCCATTAGTCACTTGGCATTAGTGCATTCCTTGATACTATTGGTATAAGCCTGTCACTAAATTTCATCATACCAAAGTTTCCTTATCTGTCCTCACACCCAAAATACCACTCCCTCAATTTCCCTTGCTGTTAATCTCAAAATCTAAACTATTTGGTAATAACTTCACCCTATAATAAATTTAGTTGCCAAGTCATGTCCATACTTTCTTGTGTCTGTCTCCATCTCTCCAATTCCATTTCTGCTATTCTGGTCCAGGCCCTCATGATCTCCCATCTATTTTTTGCAGCTTCCTAACTGGCCTCTTGATTTCTGCCTCTCTTTTGTTTCTAATCCATCTTTCATCTCTGCTTGATGCCCAGATCTGATCATGTAACTTCCCTGCTTTGAACCCTTTAGTGGCTTCCCACTATAAAGGATAAAATACAAACTTGTTAACTTCTCCACAATCTGTCTTCTACCTGGTTTTCTAGCCTTGTCTCACATTACTTTATACCATCTACTCTCGATCCAAAGTGGGAATACATGTTTCTTGCTCTCATAACTGGATTAGTAAAAGAACCATTGAGCCCTTATTGCTACCTTCCATTGTCTTCTACTTGCCCTTCCATCATCTATCTTGCATTTTATTTTCAGGTTATTCTTTAAATGTCACTTTGATTTTGCTATGAATCCACTGTGATTTTCTACTCAGCCAACAATGTGTTTCCATTGTCCCATTGGGCAGACGTAATGAATTATCAGATTTAGAGCTGGAAAGAACCTTAGAGACCATCTAATTGAACCTCATAATTTTACATATGAAGATGTGAAGTATCAGAATTGGAGACATGACTTACCCATAGTGACCTTACCTTTCACTCTCCATCCCATATAAGTTTTTCCTCTGATTCAGCCAATCTCACTTAATACATTGTGCTCATTCCTGCTTCACCTTTGCCTGTACTGAGAGGCAGACTAGTACAAAAGGACTGCTTGACTCAGAGTCTGAAGAGCCCTAGGGTCACATTCCTTTTTTAATGCTTCCTCATTTTTATGATCATGGTCAAAGCCTTAACCTCTTTGAACCTCAGTTTTCTTATGGGTAAAATGGTGCTAGAAATACCTACCTCACAGAGTTGTTTATAGAATTGACTGAGATCATATGTATTAAATTCTTTATAAATTTTAAAGGGTTTTAAAAATCGAGTTATAATTATTTTACTGCTTGTCATTTTCTTCTTTCTCTATCCAAATTTTTAAGGTCCCTTCTTCAAAGCTTAGCTCAAGGCTTCCTCCTTACTGAAGTCTTTCCTTAGTGACTTCAATCTGTACTAATTTCTTCCTTCTTGACATCCTTTAGTCTTTTTATTTGAATACTATATTATTATCTATCTGTAGATAGATAAAGCATCTATTAAGCACCTGCTTGTAAGGGCACTGTGCCAAGAATTGCACAAACAAAAAAAGAGAAGACAGCCTCTCTCCTCAAGGAGTTTTCATTCTAAGGGGTGGGGTAGACACATAAAGGGGAGCTGAATGAGGAGAGGGTGAGCAGGAAGCATGTAAATGCAGGGTCGAATGTGGCTGGTAAGGAACTGGACAAATGTGGAGAGTGAATTCAGTCAGTAGTAAAGTGATTGTGGATGACATTGGTGGCCTTTTATCTTTAAAATGGAAATAATGATACCTTCAGTTCCTTCCTCACAGGGTTATTGTGAGGCTCAAATGAGATGTTTGAAATCACTTTTAAAAATACTTAAACCACTCTACAAACACTAGCTATCATCATCATCATCACCACCACCACCATTATCACCAAAAGCACCCATGTTGCTGAATGAATAGAGTCCTGGTCCTGGAGTTAGGAAGGCCTGGATTTCAGTTTGGCTTCAGACATTTATTAGCTATGTGATTTTGGATACAACCTTTGACTTAATTTTCTTATCTATAAAATGGGGATCATAAAAACAACTATCTCCCAGGGCTGCTGTTAGAATCAAAGATGATATTGTAGAGTGCTTAGTACAATGCCCAGCACATAATAGGTGCTTAATAAATGTCTGTTTCTGTCCTTCCTCTTACTATTTTTTAATTGTTTCCCATGTGCATGTCTTACCTCTCTAACAGAATTGTGAGCTCCTTGAGGACACAAACCAAATCCTAAAAGATCTCAGAATCTCAGAACTGTATGGGACTTCTGTAGTGGTCTATTCCAACCCATACCTGAACAAGCATGCCCTCTACAATGAGCCTCTGATGTTATCATCTCCCCTCCTCCCCCATAGGACTCTTCCTAGCAAAGGAGAACCTATTCTCTCTTGGGCAGACCATTCCACTGAAGATTAACTTATTATTAGGGCTCTTGCCCCAGACATCAAGCCCAAAGATACTTCTTTGCAACGTTACCCCTAGTTTTGCCTTCTGGGGCAATACATAGGTCTGATATCTCTTCCACATGAAAGCCCTTTAAATACTTGAAGACAGTTGACATGTCCTTCCAAAATGTTCTCTTTTTAAATCTATATTATTATTCAGTCATGTTGGGTTCCCATATGGGGTTTTTTTGGCAAAGGTCCTGAGGTGCTTTGCCCATTCCTTCTCCAGCTCGTTTTACAGATGAGGAAATCAAGGCAAGCAGAGTTAAATGACTTGCCCAGGGTCACATAGCTAACAAGTGTCTGAGGCCAGATTTGAACTCAGGTCTTCCTGACTCCAAGCCCGGCACTCTGTTCACTGTGCCACCTACTTACTCTTTTTCAGTCTAAACATGCCTAATGCCTTTGATTGGTGCTTATATGACATCATCTCCAAGGCCTTTTGCTCTTTTCTATGGATTCTCTAAGGTATCAATGGATCAATGGCCTCCTTTTAAAATGGAACCAAAAAATGAGCACAGGACTCCAGAAGTGGCCTGCCAAGGACAGAATGCTTCCATATTATCACTTTCTCACCTCCATATTATCACTCTGTATCACACTATGCCTTTCTTAAGATTCTGAAGCTTATCAATGTTGGTCACCATGTCACACTGTGCACTCACCAAGCTTGGTATTTTAATTGTACTATACTTAGCTGCTATCCCCTGACTAGTTTCTATCACAGTGCTAGGTTTCCCTAACAAATACTTCTTGAATTAAGCTAATAAAAAGATGACTATAAGGGATTTTTGTGAAATTTGAACACCATATAATTATAGCAGTTATGCCTGATAATATGTATTATCCCTTTTTTATTTTTAGGAGACTTTTCATCTAGTTTCTCATTTAATCCTAAGAACATCTCCCTCAGAGAAGAATAGTATTTTTATTTTTACTTTACAGAATAGGAAAACAAACAATTTAAGTGACTTGCCAGAATTAGTCAGTGGCAAGGCTAGGGCTAGGACCCCTGACTTCCAGTCAGATGTTTCTTTCTGGTAAATTATAGTCATTTGCATTTAACACATATTCCAAGGTCTTTCATCTTACATCTTCCACCTGGCCTGTTTAATCCATGTTTTCTATCCTGGTTATCTTTGACTTTATTGCAGGGAGATGTGGCCCTACAAAGGGCTGCAATGATACCATTTCTTAATTTTTCATCAGGTGTCCAAGGCCACGAGGCCTTGAAGGACACATCCTTGCCTATGAAGAAATATACTTAGATTGATTTAACCTTGGAAAACAGAATACTTTTGCAACTGTCCTAGGACTGATGAGTTCTGGAGAGGCTGAGCTATGTTGGCTACGGAAGAAATTGGACATTTTCCAGGCAGTGGAAGCACAAAGAAGGAAAAAAAAAAGATTCCTTATCTTAAGGCAGACAGAGGAAGAAGATGAGTACTGTAGTTCTCACTTTATAAATCTGCTCTCAGCTCACAAGCTGCCGTCAACTCCTTTTTCTCGTTCACACTTGAAGTTGTGTAGCCTGTGAAAGATGGACAGGGCAAATAGGCAAGAGGAATAGACACCACTTGGTTTCTGTGAAGAAAGGGATGAAGAGATTCCTAGGGACTGACTGCATTAATAATCCATAGACCCCCTAGGCAACATGTCTTCTCTGACTCCTCGCCTATCCCCCACATCCTCAGTTTTCACCTGTATAACATACTTCTCCCTGGCAGGCCGTTTCCATGGCCTCCCAGAGTTCTGGATGGCCACAGAATTAGACTTATCCTGCTGAGTTAGGGGATGGAGGCACGGCTGGTAGCTGATGGTGATAATGGACATAATTATACCTCGCTCACACCAATTAATTTGCACATGGGATAGTAATCGAAATTTCCATGATGAAATAATAACAGTAGCCACTCTATGAAGTGTCTCCTTTTTAAAAGCCCAGAGGCTTTTTACAACTATTTGTTGAGAAGGAAAGGGAGATGAATTGGATGCTGTGTCTCTATTCTTCCTCCCCCTCCCCCTCTGCTTTTTGTTTCCTTCCTCTCTCTCCTGCCCCAATTTTCTTTACCTAATAAGGAGCACCACACTGTATTAAAAACAAAACTAAATAAAAGTCTGGCTGATATCTCTGAAACTATAGGAAATTGAACATTTTGGAAGGACAGGAAAGACCAACAGGAATTTTTTTTTTTTGCCTGTCATACCATACACTGCAGCTGCCTTGTTTGATGATATCTAATATATGGCCCCTTAAGGCAAAAGGAGTCAGAGACCTGCCTGAACCATTCCCTGTCCCCCAGTTCTTTGGCTAGACTCTTGAAAATGTGTAGGAAGATCTTATACAAAACATGGGCAAAAGACCTGTCAAGTCTTAGAAGTCCAAATGGAAATCAGAAGGCCTACCAATGTAAATTTTCTCAATGGCAGGAGATTTGTTTGCTGTGAGAAAGGCATTGACAGGATATGTAAGAGGACAGCTTGATAACATGGATTCTCTTTTCTGTGCCCATCTTGGGAAGTAGGGTGAACCATGATCCTAGATATTGCAATGGAAAGAGACTTAGCTTTGGAGTCTGGAGGAGCAGCTGCTAGGATGAGGGTTCAAGTCTTGGCTCTGCCCCTTACATGTGTTGAAGTTGGACATGTCATTTTACTTTTCTAGGCCTCAGTTTCCTCACCTCTGGAATGGATCTGGGGGGCTTACATTAGATGGCCTCTAAAATCCTTTCTAGCACTAAGGTTTTCCAAGTGCTTGATCTGTATTAATCATCAGATTAGATTCACACAACAGTCCCCTTAGATGGCCCTAGAGCTTATTATCTCCATTTTAAAGATGAGAAAACTAAAAATAAGAGGTTAAGCCATTTCTCCGTGGTCATTCATCTGATGTTACTAGCAGAATATAAACCTGGGTATACATACACATAGCACAAGTAGCATTTCTCGTTCAGTGTTCCTTATTTATTCTCTTCAGTAGCTGGAAACCCTTCTGTCTAGATGTTATTGTAAAAAGAGATTCTTCTTAGTAAGTCTGTGATTTATAAAACAGTTGTTGATACTTTCATCTCTTCAGCATTCCATAAGCACAATTTTGAGTCTGTTCTGTACTATGTTGTTACTTTCAGCACTGTGATTTTAAGGGTATGTTATCTAGGGTCTTAGACCACAATACTACCTATTCATGCAGAAAATTATCACTTAAGGAAGTCATTGCAAATCAAGTAAATATGAAAGCCTGATAAATCCCCCAGACTTTATCCAGGGCATTTTGCAAAGAAAACAAACAAAAAGTTTAGACACACAAGAAGAAAATAATTTCAGACATTTGTTGCCTAGTTTGTCGTAAAGAAAATGCAAAACTTTAGTCCATTCCATTCAAGAGACTGCCATATGAACATAACGAATAAAGACCCTTACTCAAGTACTTAAAAGATAATTCTTAGAGTGATTCTTCATAGAGTAAACTCTTCTGAATCAATTTATATGCTGAACACAAATAATTTTGTGCTGGAGATCCTAGTAATTAGCCCAGCATAAAACACTTAACAACAACTTAGCTAGGCACATGGGATTATGTTGGGATATATTTCAACATTTTTGCTGGCTCAGAGCATGTCCTAAAATTCCCCACCCTCATAGTTGAAGGATTTTCATTTCAGAGACAAATTAGTAAATATTTTGCTGTCCTAGCCTGCACTGCAAATTAGAGGGGGAAAAGATATAGGATCAATTATGCACAAAAAATTGTCTCTTGGTAATTATTAGGTTACACTTGACTGTACATTACTGGGTGATGGGCATAAGTACATACTTATGTAGAGCAGGGGGCTCCTCCTGGATCATTGTGTTTTCATGGTGGAGGGGTTTGCATAACTCACTGAGCTATGCCATGCAGGGTTACCCAATCCTGAGAGGTCATAAGGGAGACTTCTGACAAAAAATGATCCGCTGGACAAGGAAATGGCAAACCATTCCAGTATCTTTGCCAAGAAAATTCCATGGACAATATTAAAATGATAGAAGAATGAGCATGAACTTGGACAGACTGAGAGATAGTGGAAGATAGAAGGACCTGGTGTGCTACATTCCATGGAATCATGAAGAGTTAAATAGGATTGGGCAACTGGACAAGAACAAAACTAGGGAGCAGCAAAATATGGCCTGAGAGCCAAATCCAGTCTTCTACCTGTTCTATATGGCTCATGTACATGTTAATGGTAACTGTTTCTCTTTGGAACAACATCCCCAAGGGTCTTCCCCTCCCAACTTGATTTTTTTGTTTTTTTTTCTTTTTTTCTAATTAAAGGGGCCATCCCTTGACTTACTTCTTAAAGAGAATTCTACTCACTGAATGAGTATTACCTCACTCTAAGTGAGTATATGAAAAACCTTAGCCTAAAAGGGCAGGCCCATTGCATCCTGGGTTATCTCCAGTCATCCTGATGAATCTCTGGCCACTGGACCCAGATGACTCTGGAGGAGAAAGTGAGGCTGGTGACCTTGCACAGCCCTCCCTCACTCAAATCAAAATCAACTGCAAGCCATGGCATCATCTCCCTGACACCATGGTCCTCTTCAAAAACAAAGGACAAACACAATGAATGGCCCATGTAAGTCCTGTGTAGAATCAAAATGGAAGAAGGATTTCCCATACTTGAGGAGGTCTTATGTGTATTCCTGTTTGTGGATGGCATTGTGTATCAGCCTTGGAAAAATTGTTGAGCCTCCTAAATTAAATCCATAATCCGTAATAAAAATAACTCAGTCTAATAATCCACAAAGGAAAAACAAATAAAGAATATACATTCAAAACAATGATAAGCATTTGGGCAGGTACCTCATTGAACTGTTCCATTAGTGCATATATCTTTGATAGATACTAACCATGGAGGATCAGTAAGGCACAGAATTGAATAGGAAGAAGAGAGAGGGCTAGATTGCATTTGAAAAATTATGCTTAAAAGATAATTCTTAGAGCTTCCTCTTGAAATAAGACCCCATTTTTTAAAACCAGTAGTCTTCCAGTGTCAGTGAATGATGGAAAACCATTGATCTCATAAGGAAATGTATGCTGGACAAAAATAAATTACATCATATTACTAATGATGAATTTCACATAGGAAGATGCATAAAAAGACATCAGAGATGTATTACAGGAAAACAACATGGATCCATTGGACAGAGAGATTGAAGAATAATAGATGAACAAACAGTTCATGTGCTAGACTGGTCTCCCTATATTTTTGAGACCTAGAGTTCCAAACTTGGGTACATCACTTATGGAGGATGTGTAGGTGGATATAGACAAGGGTTACACAGGATGAGAAGGTGGGAATGGATGTCTCTCTACCTATTGGAGGGAGTACCCTCACTTGTGAGATGATAGCTACTCAGAAGCCTTGAAGATAGGAAATGACATACAAGAGGAAATCTACATACCCTTAGCCCAGTGGTTCTCAACCTTCCTAATGCTGCAACCTTTTAATACTGGTATGTTGGCATGTCTGCATGTGGGTGGACCTGCCTGGAGACAGATAGAGGAGTGGTGTCTTGGTTCCTAAGACCATCGGAAATATGTGTTTTCCGATGGTCTTAGGTGACTCCTGTGACCCCTGTGAAAGGATCATTGGATCCCCAAAGGTGTCGCAATCCACAGGTTGAGAACCACTGCCTTAGCCAGACTGCAACCATCAGTGTTATGAAGGATGTAATATGAAAAAGCTGAAGTGCTTTGAGGTGAAATGGGGCAGTCACAACTAGGCCAGACAGAAGGATAGACAGAAATGATTTCAAAGGCCAGGACATAGCTTTAGACTGGTTAACCACAGTGGTTGTAGATAATTTGCCAATCCTGGAAGCATTTTTCAGAGAGGGGTTGCCTCACTCTGAACAGAAGCACTGGGTCTGCAGGGTGAGTGAAATCTGCAAAAAGGATATGAAGTTGCAAATACAAAGAGATGTTTTCCTTTGTACACAATAAGAGAATGACTATTGCGTTATTTTTTTTTCAAGTATAGGTGGATATGTTAGCCCCAGTCAGTATTGCCTATATATCCCACTGGGGTAAGAGTTATTAATTTTTTTTTGAGTAATAGATCCCTTTGGCAGTTCTGTGAAGTCTATGGACATCCTTTTCAAATCCTTTTAAAATATCATAATGGAAGAAAATGGTAAATTTCAGTTAGAGATAAGTGAAAATAAATGTCATTTGTTTTCTTATCTAAGTTTAAGAAATCATCAAAATCTCTCCATGGACCCCAGGTTAGGAACCCTTCTCTGAGACCTCTTGAATGTAAGACAAGAAAAAGTACTTCTAATTAGCAGGGCTCAAATATACAATCTTTTTCTGACTCCTCTATGAGTAACGTGGCACCAAGTCAGCTGGAGAACTGCATTTACTTAAAATTTTAAACTATTTTTAAGTGAACTGGTATGCATATGAGGAAGTTTTTATTATTTACATATTGTCTTGTCCTAAGGCACAAGCCATGCAGTTCTTTATGCCTGAAACCATAACAAAATATAATCACCATTTAAAATTCTTTTCCTAAAGAAAAGATGCAAATTAATGCCTTTAAAGGTCAGTATCAGGGGCAGAAGAGTAGTAGGGGTGTGTGTGTGTGTGTGTGTGTGTGTGATATGGTGGAACTAATTATGGTTCTATCTAGTACTTTACAGACCTTAGTTTGCCCAAGTATCCTTTTTTCTCTTGCTATCATAAAGAAACAACGAAAGTCAATTCAAATAGTAAAATACTCACCTTCTCTGAGAAGGCTTCAGCCCAGAGTAAATTAAGTAAGTGGGAATTCCATGCCTGAAGAGCATATGGCAGGCAATGAGCTAAATATTTACTCTAATTAGTTCTTTGTTCTTGCATCATATCAGTGCTTTTTAATGTGGTCACTTCCCAATGAACACATTTCTTACTTCATTTTATTACTGCTGCTGCAAAAGGAGAGATTTCTATCTGCTCTGGTGCATGTGACTTCTGCAAATACAATGGCCCCTTTAATTTCCATTCCCCTGAGTTCCCACAGAAACCATGATCTCTTTCATTGTGTTTCCCACTTAATCCATCTCTTGATCCTCCTGAAAGTCTGTTAAGGACCACCTGCACTTTGCATATTTTCCATAAAGTAGATGTGAAAGGAAAGAACATTAAGCATGTATTTACTGATCATCAACTCTGTGCCCAGGATTGTGCTGGGCACTGTGGCCCTGTCCAGAAGGGGCCTTTACAATCTATTTGGTAGAGATGACAGAGCAATAGAGATCATATGTTCATGATCCCAGGTTTCAGAATTAGGAGAGACCTTAGAAATCATCCAGTCCAATCCCTTCACTTTACAGATGAGAAAACTGAAGACTGGGGAGGATAAATGACTAATCCATGATCACACAGATGCTAAGTGAAAGAATCAAGATTCAAATTCGCGACTTTTGACTCCATATCCAGCATTCTTTCCACTGGGACAAATAGTATACCTCCAAGTGGTATTATCTTTGAAAATGAAAAGCAAAGATCTGTAAAATGGATACAATCCTAAATACAGAGGAAATGTTCATCTAATTGAGATCCTAAAATCACAGACAGAACTGGTAGAGATCTCAGAGAGCCACACCTGGAATACTCTCCCTTTTCAGCTCCTCTCCTCCTGGTTTCCCTGGCTCCCATCAGTGTTCAACTCAGATCCCCGCCTTGTTCAAGAGACTTTTCCTAGTCCTCCCTGCCTGTCCCTCTGATAGCACCTATCATTTACAATGGATATCTTAGTATGTTCATAGTTGCATATTGTTTCTACTCTTAGAATATGAGTTCTTGAGGGCAGAGTCCACATTGTTGCCTTCCCTGCTCAGCACTTAGGCAGATACAAAGCATTTCCTAAAGGCTAATCGTCTCTTTTTCGCTGATTCTGTTTGATCTTTTCATTTTGCAAACAAGAGAAATGAGACTGACTTGGAGAGGTATTAAATATCTTGCCCACGATCATACAGGTCCTAGATAGCAAATTTGAATGTGGGTCTCCAGATCAAGGGTCCCCTCCACTCATTTTCTCACTGTTACATAACATAATACCTATTAAATTATGAGAGTCTCTACCACATTTGGAGAAAATGTATCATGATCTCTGTTTAAAACTAAGAAACAAAAATCAGCAAGAGAATGAAAGTGTAACACCTTGGTTTAATTGGGAGGAACAGACTGTAGATCAACAGAAGAGGGCTTCTGCCCAGAGGGAATAAACTGAGATTCAGGCTTTTTTAGGAAAACTTTCATGGAAGAGAAAGAAGGGAGGACCTTGAATGGGTAGGGTAGGGGTGGGGATGGGGGGAGGGTGCAATATTGTTCCCTCTGGTTGATAGGTACTTTCTCTTTCTCCTCTGAGTTCAGTATGCAAAAGGTCATTTGAGTCAATTTAACTCAGCAAGTAGTGACTAGGTGACTGTTTATAGACCAAGCATGGTGCTAGCCACTGGCAAAAATGAAACCTGTCTGGTCCTAAAAGAGTTTATTGGGGGTGGGGGGGGGGGAGAGCTAAACAAGTGCACGCAGATAATTCAGAACAAAATATATACAAAAATAATTTGTAGGGGCAGGTAGGTGGCAAAATGTTTAGAGAACTGGCCCTGAAGTCAGGATTTCAACTTAACACTTAACTAGCTGTGTGACCTTGGGCAAGTCACCTAACCCCAATTACATCACTAAAAAAATTAAATTACAAAAATAATTTGTTAGGGGGGCAGAGACACTGATTATTGGAGGGAGAATATATCTCTTGTAAGACCTGGTATTTAAAGGTACTAGGAAATCTAAGAGGCAGGGTTGAGAAGGGAGTGCATTCTGGGAGGGGAGAGGGTGGCACATGGGATATACAACCTATGCTTTGCATCCATCCCTCTCCCCTCCACCTTCTGGCAAGAACTGTGACTGTTCCACATTGCATCCCACTGACACCTTCTTCTCACAATTCAGAGTCATTGCAAGGATGGGCACAGACTGACTACTCTTGAAGGGACTGCCTGTAGAGGAGAGTACTAAGGAATGAAGGGAACCCCATGCCTGCCTACTAACAGTATGTGCCATTGATTCCCTCAGCCAGTGACCCACTACCCACCTCCGTATGCTTCAGCTCGAATTTTTATTCTGTGTTTCTTTTACAGTCGTTCAGCACATTAAGAGACATAACATCGTTCTGAAAAGGGAACTAGGTGAAGGAGCCTTTGGAAAAGTTTTCCTCGCTGAGTGTTATAACCTTTGCCCTGAGCAGGACAAGATCTTGGTGGCAGTAAAGGTAAGGAAATCTCTAATTCCTGACAATTCCATGTCTTGAGACTGACACTTAAAAGTATTTTTAGTGAACTTTTCGGTGACAAAGAAAGTAATGTGGCAAAGTGGATAGAGTCAGGAAGATAGGAATTTGAATCCCATCTTAGACATATTCAAGCTTAGTTACTCTGGACATTGTTACTTAATCTCATGGCTTCAGTTTTCTGATATATAAAAAGGAGATAATAACAGCATTTACCTTACAGGGTGATTGTAGTGGTCAAATGAGATAGTATATGCAAAGCTCTTTGTAAATCTCAAAGTGCTATCTAAGTGTTAGCTATAATCTGTACTAATTGACTAAACTGGCTGCAATCTGCACTGATGGAAGATATCCTCATACTGGGGGTTCCCTTTACTGGTTAAGTCATGAATTCTTTTAGTATATAAGTATTCAAGAATAAGCAGTCCCTGCTGCATCGAATACCAGTGTTCAAATCTACTTTACTCATGGAATAGTAAGACATTCAATCCCAGGGTCTACTTTATAGGGCTCAGTGGATCACAAAGGTCACCAAACCAATACTGCATCAGTTTACAGATGAGAAACTAGGCCAAGAGAGATCAAGTGATTTGCTCAAGACCATATAGTAAGTGATAGATTCAGGATCTGAACCAGATCCCTGGTCTCTGTATACAGTATTCTTTCCATTGTACCACTCTTTGTGACCACTTACGTGTAGACTTACTGAATTCTTAGTCACTCTTCAGAATCAATATTAACAGAAATGTGGACAGAGAGAATGGAAAATCCCACTCACCTGAGTACAGAGAGTCTGGTCTCAATCTAGGGGCTTAGTGAAGCTGGCTGGAACCTGCTTGGGAGAGTTGTTCATCAAATTGATTGTTAAATCTTCAGTGTCAGCCTTTCACCATGGAAATCTAATTAACCTTCAAAGGTCTTGATTGATTGCTTTGTTGATTGTTTCAACTTTAAAAACCATTAATAATTTAGATCAAACTCAAAAACATTGTGGGCACTTTTTTTTTCCTGAAGAGATGGTTATTTAATATCTACCAACTTGCCTCTCCCTCAATTTGGATTCCTCTTACTGTGGCCCCCTAGAATCTTCAGCCTAGGATCTACCACATGCCTGGACACCTGGAGATGAGAGCTGTAGCATGTTTTAACCCCCCTTAGTAGGGATATATAGATGCAGGTCTTCCCATCATTTGCTTTTTCCTTCCTAAATCCTTCCCAAGCTTCTAGAATTTGAGTCTGAGACCCAGAATAGGGTAAAATTACGTAGCATCCCAGGTAGATTCCGTCTCCTTTAATTAGGCATAATGTATTCGTCTCATGAACAGATTTTATAATGACTTTCATTAAAATCATAAAGAGAAAATAATTGACATGTACATGACACTTTTTTAATTTGTGAAGTATTTTTTGTCTGTTGTCTAATTTGAACCCCACAAATATCCTGTGCATTAAGTACTATTGGTATTATTATCCCCATTTTATCGATGAGGAAACTGTGGTTCAAAGAAGTTAAAAGGACTTCCCCAAGTTACCTAGCTAGTACATGTCAGAGGTAGGGTTCAAACCTGGGTCTTCCCAATTCCAAGTCCAGCACTCTTTCCACTAAGTCCCAATGTAAATGAAAATTTCAGAAAGAGGTGGAATTTCTCATGATTTCTTTCACACACAAGAAACATTTGTTTAAAAATCTCAGAGAATTTTTATAAAAATTCCAAGTAATCTTTTACAAATATATTATGTAAAAAAAAAATACTTATCAAAGTTTGAGTCACATCACATGCAAAAGAATGAAGCCATGAGTTTCCTTAATGAAATGCGTATATAATAGATATTAATGTGACCTTCCACAAACTTTATTGAATTGTCATCTTTTGTCTTGAACCCCTGGTGGACTTGAGAATGGTTTGGGGTGGGGGTGAAGGCATGTAGAAGGGTATTAAGAAATGGATACTTTCAATCTGAAACAGCTTCTTTTAAAAAGTACATGAACAAATCTTAAACACTTAATTTGGATTAAGGATCTTATTATTATCAGGGCAACATTTCATTGTTACAAGGGTTTTATGGCCGACTATTGCTGTGGTTAGCGTTTATTAACTAGCATAATGGGCAGCTAATAAAGAAAAAGACTTAAAAAAAGTCTAAACTTCTCCACCATGCAGACTAAACATTCTAAAAGTAGCAGATGGAGCTCAGATTTTTCCAAGTAGAAATATTCTACATGTGTTTTTCTTGTCATAGAAAGGAACTAACTTGGGTGGCAAAAAGTCCCAGGGACTGTCAACAAATTCCATATTTTGAGCAAATGAAGGCTGTAAGTCTCTTATGATAACCAAGTTCATGTTTATAAAATAAATATAAGCTTAATGAATGGATAAAGAATGATTCATTTGGTTGGGGTTGAGGGGGGAATCAAGGAAGCCTTTGAGAGATTTGGAGTTTAGGAGGTCAAGTTGGGGGGAGGGGGAATTGGAATAGGTGGGTTTGACCAGGCAGATGATTTAAAAAAAGAATCTTTTCTGACTCTCAGAATGTTTAACTCCTGTTGTCTCGATTGCTTCTTTCCTTCATTGACTACCCTGGGGAGGCAGGGCTGGGAATTATTAAGAATAGCATTTTCAGAATGCTATTTCTGCATTTGTGATTCTTCTAATAGTCTTTTTTTTGCTCTCTTGGGTGGGTGGAACTAGAGGGGCCTTTAGGTAGGAGTACTACTAACAGGAACTTTTCACAGTTGTGGCATAGTGGACAAACTGGCCTTGAAGTCACATAAAATAGGGTTCAATTCATAGTTGTGACTCATACTTGATGGATGACTATGGGCCAGGTACTTAACTTCTCCAAACCCCAGACATCCTCTCTAAGAATGTTAGTTCATGCTAAGTCCCATTTCTGCTGTTTGCTGCTTGTATAGCCTTTGACAAGTCACTTAGATCTCTGGACTTCAGTTTCTTCAACTCTAAAATGAAGGGATTGGACTAGATGAGCTTTAAGGACTCTTCCATCTTTAAATCTACAATCTTGAGTTACAGGAGAGTTGCCATTTAGCATGGTGTAGGGCAGAAGTGTCAAACTTGCCACCCACGAGGTAGGCAGCAAAACTCCCAAATGCTGCCTGAAACAAATTAAAATGTAAGTGAGAAATGTTTAACAAAATAAACAAAAATACCATGCAACAGAGGTAATGCTAATTTGTGGGTTTTTTTAAGAATGTGTTGCTGCAGGAATCCATTTCTCTTAGAGTTTGACCCCACTGGTGTTGAAAATATCCACATATGGGGGGGTGGAGCCAAGATGGCAGCGTAGCAGTAGCAACATATCGCAGCTCTCACATAGCCACCCCAAAATACCCATAAAATAGGACTCTAAACCAATCCTAGAACTCCAAAACGCACACAAAGCTACTTCCCACAAAAGTCAGCTCAGCTACGAGGAACCATATCAGCACTGCCAACCAAAACCAGCCTGGCCTGAAGCCGCGGCTGTGCCCCAGCGGCGACTGGACGGGAGGAGCAGAGGAGGCTCTCTGGTGAGCGGATTAGCAGCAGCTGCTAGCAGCTCAGTGGGACTTCCGAAGTTGGGAGGGAGGAGCAGTCTGGCCAAAAGGCCTCCAGAGCAGAAAAGCGAAAGGCGGAGGTTTTGCACCTGCCTCCGCGTGGCAGATTCCTGCCCCCGACCTGCAGACAGCAGGGGGACTGAGCGATTGTTCTCAGGCCAGTGCTCTCACGTTGAGCAGCCTGGATCCGGATCGCCATCTTGGGCCTCAGTTCTGGAGTCTTCACTATCCAGTCAGCCAGAAGTAATTAGGAAGGGTCCCAGCATCTTCCTGAGAGCTACGGCAGCCGGGAGGACCCCAGCGATTTGGGACAGAGCTTTCCCTTCTGGAAGCAGAGCCCCACAGAGATTTAAAAAAAAAATATCACGGACTGAACAACCATGAGTAAGAATAAGAAAATATCCACAGATGGACTTCAGTACATTGATAAAATCGAGGTTTTAGATGATAAGGGAAGAAAGAATCTAGCTTAGTTATTCTTCTTGTAATGCCCTGAGGAGAAAGCATGTTCCAAAGGATTTGAACTCCAAGCCAGGGCTTCCTGTGTGATTTTATTTGGATATCCAAGTCTTTAGTCAGCAATTGTTTAGCCAATGGCAAATCTTGAGAGAAACGGCACCTGAAACCAAGTTGTCCTGCCTAGAGACTTGAGTAAAGCAGTACATTGAAGGTCATGCCACCATGATAACTGCATCCTTGCCCTGGCTCTGTAGTTGTATCTCTACCTCACACCAGGATCCTGTGCCAGATTCACCCTGAAGAATGGCAGGAATTAACTGTCAGACTGTTCTTCCAACCTCTCCTTCAAGATCAAGAAGAGGGCAGTGGGAGGGCTTTTCAGCAAGGCAATAGCTTTGTGCCAAATCCGGGTCTGCTGCAGAAACACATTGAATCCCCCAACTCAGAGCCAAGGTTCTGATGATGCCACCATAGTTGTTTGGTCTGCCCTTAGCTTGTTGGACATAAGGTTCCAAATTGCTGCGTAGTAATATCACTATAGCCTCTGCCAGTGTGGCTCTGAAAGTCTGTGGACCAGATTATAAGGGAGGTTGTAAAGATCAAGAACAATGTTTTGTACATTTCTGTGTCCAGTATAGAATTTTGCACTCTAGAAGACTCTGAATGTTGAATGAATGAATGAATTGTTGAATTTCTTTTCAATGCCTACCCCTGTTTGTATGCCTTGGTTTGAACTAGCTGACCAATGGCCAATCATGTCCTTAATTTGTATATGATTACTTTAGTGCCGAGATGATGAAAAAATATAAGTTTGACTTCCTTTTCTTCCTTAAAACAATTTCTCCAAGATCTTCCTTCTAAAAATATATTCTCCTTCTGCCATTTGACCAATACAGCCCGAGTAGACTTGAACATAAATAGTTCATACCCAGACTTAGGGCCACCTATTTACCCTATTCCTTCTGGATAGATATAGCTACTCATAGCACTTGGAGAGTCACCAACCACAATTATTCTGGTTAGATAGAAGACAGCTGGCTCTTTCCATCTGCCCTACTACTTCATGCCCAGATTCCCAGCCATTGCCATCTGACCTGCCAATGTAATGTGAGAATCCCTGAGCCTTTTCATCTACCTTACCTGCAATGTTAGGATCATTTGATCCTTCCATCTATACTGCAGATGAATCACCATAATATATGCATGCATATATAGAAAATGTACATATATTATATACTGTGTTTCATGTATGTATGTATATATATACACATATCCATATATATACACATATACATACACACACATATACACATACACGTGTGTATGTGTGAAGATTCATCTGCAGAGCAGATGGAAGGGTCCATTGATAAATATATACATGCATACATACATATACATATATATATATACATATATATATATATGTATAACATGCTCCTTACAAGCAAGGAGCTCTCCTGTACTTACTTGGCCCATACTAAGTGCTTATAAAGTGCTTAATGAATGGCTTTTTCATTCATTCATTCATTTATTCCCATCAACATATGGACTTGACCTAGAAGTCTGATATTACTGCATTGGGTGAATAGGAGAGGGGGTAAACCTTGTTAGAAGGAAGATGTTTGAGAAAATGTTTTAAGAAATAAAGAGAATTCCAACTTTCGTTTTCCCTCATCCTGCTGCTAAATTAATTGGATTCAAATTCAGTCCATGATTAGTTATTGGTCAGCTAATCCAATCCAAGGCAAAAAGGCTCAATAAATATTGAGCATCTGTTATGTGCTAGGTGGCAGGGATTTACAGACAAAGGGAAAAGCATTCTCTGCCCTTGGGGAACTTATACTCTACTGCAGGATTTGAGGGCACTGACCCGGTCATCATTCCAGCTACCACCTTATCCAGGACTCAACAACCATAACCCCAGGTGGACCCTATCCGCCAGGACCCCAAAGAGGGTTAACATATGGACTACTTTAGTGTGATACTGATATGCACCGAACAGCAAAAAGAAGCAGAAGAAGGGCCCCAGTTCAGTAAGGGTAGACACAGCATGGGGGGTTTACAGAGAAAACATGGAGAAGAATTAGTCAGAATGAGAAACCTTGGATGTATTCTAATCAGTACCAGGGGAGGACATGCTCATACCTAAGATTTCACAATTCATTGACTTATTGAAGACTGTTGCTTAGTCTTTGAGTCAACGCTTTAGCCATGCTATTAAAACAGTCTCAAAAACATTGAGAAGCTGTGTTGAAACTTCACCTTCTTAAATAAATTTAAGCAAAAGTATGACGTCAGCCTCAGATGTGAAGGGCTGTATAACTGGAAAGTGTATGGTATTTCTATGAACACAAGATGAAGAGCCTCCTCCTAGATGCATCTATCACTTACTACCTTTGAGTCTCTAGACAAGTCACTCTGGGCCTCAGTTTCCTCATCAATATGGGTTGCTTTGGCTTCATAACTTTTAAGGTCCCTTTTGGCTCTAAATCAGCAATCCTATCATCCTGTATAAGTGGACTTTTATTGAAACAATGATTTGGCTTGCGCATTAGGGTTGAGATCACATAAAGACATGAGTGTTGACAAATTTAATGAATGAATGAATGAATGAATAAAAAAAGCATTTATTTGGGATATGTTCCAGTCTAGGTAATGATTATATAAATATAAAAGTGAGCCAGCCCATTGCCCTCAATGAGCTTACAGCCTAAAAGGGGGAGATCATGAATATGGATGACAGTTGACAAGGGAATGGAATTTTGGTTTGGAGCATCACAACAATTGGGAGTAGAATCATAGTATAGTGTCAGCTGAACTAGGGAGAAAGTGCCCACAATTAGTTGTCACTTGTCACACACTTTCCAGTCACCATGCTAGTGCTGATTGTTACTATTGCTTCCACAGCAAAAGGTAAGGTAGCAGGATGGGGGAACAGTGGGGCACATATGGAGGCAGAGCAGATGGCAAGACATCCTGGATTCCTGGTAGATGTCTAGATGGAGTATGAAACCTATCCATGTCTTTTGACAACAAAATCCGAGTAGGGCCACCCCACACATTCATCTTGTTCTTGTGTATGAGCTATAATTCGAAGAGCCCATGACCCTTTCTAAAAGACTGCATCTTTCTTAGACTATAGGGAAGCAATATTTCTTACTCGCTCACATTTGACTTCTTGATAAGAATTTCCAGTGATGGAAATCTAGGAGAGCACATTCTCAATGAGACTGAAAGGATACTCTTTTGCTGGGCTAGTTTGGACTGCACCCTCATTGAAGTGTAACACTAACCAAAAATAAAGGTATGATTTAGGGAGAAAACAAATTGAGCAAGATTGCCAAGGAATGAGCATCTTCTCACCTATATGGGATTGCTGTCAGTGCTTCTCTTCATTGATTGGAAGCTCTTTGGGGTCTTTGACATGCCATCTGCTTGTTGCCTAGCAACTCTTGCAGCATTGTGCATGCATGTTAAGAAATAGCTGCTATTGTGCTGTATTCTTCTTTAGGGGGAAGTGCCTGGGCTTCAAAATAGAGTGCTTTTCTTCCAGACAGATGGATGCCATTCAAAATCTTGGGGTAGATGCTGAAATATCTAAGAGCTGAAGCATGCATAAGAAATTTGGCTCAGGATAAATATAGATACTTAAAGACATACATGAACATACCTGCCCCCATGAAAGTATCTGGGCTTGGTTTTTTTGTTTTTTTTTTTTTAATCCATAAAGTTTCTACTTTTCTTGGATATTTTCATATTACCTTTGGCTTATAGGACAATAAATTTGCCAGCTGCTTTCTTTCCCTTTTATACAGCACTATCATTAAACACCTAACAAGAACACAGAACAGAATATACTTTAGCCTTCAAGGAACTGAGTTATAAATTCAAAGGAGGGCTGCATTTTCTCTCTGCATCACCTGTCAGTACACTAGCTATTTCCATATCTCTCTCTCTCTCTCTCTCTCTCTCTCTGTCTCTGTCTCTTTCTCTCTCTCTCTCTCTCTCCATACACACACACACACACACACACACACACATATGCATATACACACTACATTTTATAGTTATGCTTCCAGTTATATCCCTTCATACTATAAATGTTCTCTTCTAAAACAATTAAAATAGAGATACATTAGAGAATTCAAATTTAGAGTCCATATATCTCCTCCCCACCAAGAAAAATAAAATCTCCCATGGTGCATGAAGCCATAGTATAATAGAATACTGAATCTCAGAGGGACCCAAGAAATCATCCATTCTTACCTCCCCTTCATGTCATGAATGAATGATCCGAAGCTAGAGATTGTGGTTTGATGAATTATATAAATAAAAATGACTGTAAATCCAAGTTGATGCAAAAGAAGAGACATTTACTGCAATAAAAGTTGGACTTAAGTTCAGCAAGATATGTGGTGACTCTAGGGTATATAACTTCTACTCTTTATACTTTTAAGCCCTCCCCTTCTTTAAAACAATCAGAAGTGATGATAATTACTTGCCTGTTATTGGGGGATTAACTACTAAAAATTACCTCAAAATGCCTGGGAGTCATGACATGTTATCAACAAGCTAAGTGATCCATCAAAAAAAAATACTTGGTTTTTTTAAATTAAATTTTATGTTTATTTTTAGGTTACAACATTCATTTCCATAAGATTTTGAGTTGCAAATTTTCTCCCCGTCTTTCCCCTACCCACAATCCCAAAACAGCTATCCCATTGAATATCCCCTCCCCCAATCTGCTCTCGCCTATATCCTCCCCCATCCCCCTCTGACTTTCCAGTAGAGAAAGATGGATCTCCATACCCAGTGCTTGTATATCTTATTTCCCAGTTGCATGTAAAAAATATAATAATAATTATACATATATATATACATATATATATATATATATATATATATATATATAAAACATTTCATTTTAAACCTTTGAATTCCAGAATTTTTCCCTTCTTCTCTCGTCACCCACCCCTACTGGGAAGATAAACAATTCAATATAGGTTGTATATGTGTAGTTACATAAAACATTTCCATAGTGGATATATTGTGAAAGACTGACTATATTTCCCTCCATCCTATCCCACCTCCCACTTGCTCTATTTTCTACTTTGACCCTGTCCATCTTCAAAAGTGTGTGCTTCCAACTACCCTCCCTCCCAGTCTTCCCTCGCTTCTATCATCCCCCCTTTTATCCCCTTCCCTCCTACTTTCCTGTAGGGTAAGATAAATTTAGTGTGTATGTTATTCCCTCCTTAAGCCAAATTCAATGAGAGTAAGGTTGACCCATTCCCTTTTGCCTTCCTGTTCTTACCCTCAGTTGTAACAGTTATCCCTTGCCTCTTCTATATAAGATAATTTACCGCATTCTGTCTCTCCCCATCTCCTCTCATTATATTCCTCTCTCACCTCTCAATTTCATCTTTTAAATATCATCCCTTCCTGTTCAATTGATCCTGTGCCCTCTGTCTATGTATACCTGTACACATTTATACACACACTCACATACGTATTTATACACACATATACCATCTTATATAGATATATAT
>CM053590.1:121017393-121045379 GCA_028646515.1 Pseudochirops corinnae
TTGTAAATTAAAAGTAAATGAGTAAATAAAAAAAAAAATTAAAAAAAAAAAAAAGAAACATTAAGAATCAGAGAACTGAGTTTCCTGAGATCATGAAACAGTACATTGAGAGCCAATATCTAAACCCTACAGTCTTTGATTTCAAATCCAATATAAAGAGGCTCCTCTTCCTGAGTTCAAATCTGACCTCAGAAACTTATTAGCTATGTGACCCTGGCCAAGTCACTTAATCCTGTTTGCCTCAGTTTCCTCATCTGTAAAATAAACTGGAGAAGGAAATGACAAACCATTCCAAAATGTCTGCCGAGTTAATTCCAAACAGGGTCATGAAGAGTCAGATGCAGCTGTAAATGACTGAACAGCAATACTCTTTTTTACCGTACCATGTTACATACTGGTTTGGAAATTTGCAATAAATTCCGACATCTTCTTTTTCGCTTTCCTTTGAACCCAGACATCTTTACTTTTTGTCATCAGATAGTGTCTGTTTTCCCGGAAACATTTAGGTGGTGTAGTGGTTAGAGTGTTGAGTTGGAATCAAGAAGACATGAGTTCAGATACTTGCTAGCTCAGTGACCCAGGATAAATCACTTAACCTTTGTCTGCCTCAGTTTCCCAAACTGTAAAATGGGCATAATTAGATCACCTACCTCCTTGTGGAGATAAAATTAAATAATATTTGTAAAGCTTTTAGTACAATACCTGGAACATTGTGGGTGTTTAATAAATGCTCATTTTATTTCTTCTTAGTATAAAAGATGATAGATAGATAGATAGATAGATAGATAGATAGATAGATAGGGTCTTCCTTTCCCCCCCATATGACATACCTGCTTCAACAGAGCCTAGTGTAATGGTTACATGTTCTATCTACAACATCTCAGTTATTCCTGTTAAACTATAACTGTCTTTGTTTCTCTACTAAGGTCCCAAGTTTCTTCTCCAGACCTTCATTATTGTTCAAGCATTTCAGAGAATCAGGAATTTTCTTATCTTTCTCTTGTTTAACCATCAGAAATTTTTAATTATCTTCTTAAACTTAGCTCACACCCCAGTGCCCTGCCTAGCTAGAATCAATGTATACTTCATGTGCTGTTCGACTATTTTGAGCAAGAGGTAAGAAACTCCCTTGGGAGTTTCCTCAGAAGTCATGTCAGTTAAGGAAATGTCAAAAATTCATAAGCAATAAGAAAAAGCAAAGTTCCAGAGTTGACATTTAAAATAAGAAAATCCTGATGTTCAATGATGGGGCTGGCAAGTGTGGCAGAATGGTGGTCAGGAAGAGGAAATGTTACCAAAAGAAACTGTGCTATTATGTCTATAGATGAGATGCAATACTAAAAGATTGGATGCACCAGAGAAAACTTCCATTAATTGAAAGAAAGGATAATTACCCTAGAGTGTTCTCCTATGCTACAAGTGGAATAATTTTTATTAATAGAGTTTTAGGGAAAGGCTTT
This sequence comes from Pseudochirops corinnae, assembly GCA_028646515.1. Lineage (NCBI taxonomy): Eukaryota > Metazoa > Chordata > Mammalia > Diprotodontia > Pseudocheiridae > Pseudochirops > Pseudochirops corinnae. The sequence goes on from CM053590.1 coordinate 121,018,854, forward strand.
TCTAAAAGTCTTGGAAATCAAGTTATCTGGATTCAGTTCCTGTCAAAGGAATTCTACCTATGGAGCAACATAATTCTTACTTAGTTTTTTGTCCCAAGAAGGTTTGAGGTTTTTTAACTTATCCCCATCTGATCATCTGAGTCCTTGAATCCAGAATCAAGTCACCTTTTGGAATAAATACTTAGCTTGTGATATAGGTCAACCAGTAGGGTAAAGTAGGATTGCTTGGAAAGGCTCATTGGTTAAATAAAGAATTATTAAGTGCCTACCATCAGCAAAGCATATTGCTGGGTACTGGGGAGACAAAGACAAAATGGAAAGAGCCCTGCCTTCAAGGAGTTCACATTCCATTGGGAATATACAATGTACACTGAAAAAAAAGGTGAGATAAAATATATGCAAATGATTTGGGGGTGAAGAGTATTAGCAACTGAGGGGATGCAGAAGGACTTAGTCTACAAGGAGGCATCTAATCTGAGCCTTAAGGGAGGGAAAAATTCCAAAAGATGAGAGATGAGGAGAAATAGGGCAATTGTATGATGTTGTATAGAACACTTCCAACTAGGTGGAGCAGTGGTTTGGAGTCTGGAAGACTCATCCTTCTGAGTTCAGATCTAGGCAAGTCATTTAACCCTGTTTGCTTCAGTTTTTTCATCTGTAAAGTGAGCTGGAGAAGGAAATGGCAAACCACTCTAGTATCTTTGCATGAAAACCCCCAAAGCGGTTACAAAGAGTTGGACACAATTGAAAAAAAATGAACAACAACAACACCCCTTCCCACCTCCTCTCTGAAAAAAAATCCAAAAGTCTGTATTTGTGTCTCTTCCACGAGCAACCATAATAGGAAAATAAAGAAAGTGAATTTAGGTTCCAGACAGCCCAGGTACTGAAGTTCCGCAGGATATGCACCTATACATGATCACAGCACGGGCATGATGCCACTATTCATTTTGCCAGTAAGTGCAGCATACATAGTTACCATAACAGCTTCTATGCTTAAGGCACTTCTTGCTCCCCTCCCCCTCCCCCCACCCTCCCCCGAGATATAGCATCCCCTGAGCCACGTAACATCCACTCTTTACAAAGCCAGGAAGTGCTGTTTTGTTCACTTCTGAAAACAATCTCAAGATTAAATTATGAATGGCCTCGCCAAACTCTGTTTTAAAAATATTTTTCCAAAGTTTCACTGAAGAAGTGACTGCATCTCCAACTTGCTGGGTTCCTTGGACTCTGTGCTGTTAAAAGTTGCTAATGGGGCGCCAGGTAGTGCAGTGAATAGTGAATTTGCAGGGCCATGTTGCATTGGCCCTGGAGTCAGGAGGACTTGAGTTCAAATACAGCCTCAGACACTTAACACTCACTAGCTTTATGACCTTGGGCAAGTCACTTAACCCCAATTGCCCTGCCTTTCCCCCCTCCAAAAAGCAAAAACAAAAACAAAAAAGGTGCTAATGTAAGTGAAGGTTAGGGCTTAAGAAACTCCCTTCCCCTCTCCTCCTTCTTCCCTCCCTTGCCCACCAGGTTCTCTAAGTAAGACATAGTGACTAGAGAGCTTAGAAGTCATTATACCAGCTCACAGATGCATAATGCTTTGATATTCACAAAGTACTTCCCACTACTACCTAGTGATGGGGAAAGTGCCAGTGTTAATGATAAGAAGAGCCAACATTTGCACTGCAGTGGAAAGGTTTGTAAAGTGCTTTGCATACATTGTCTCCTTTGATTCTCACAACAAGCCTAAGAGATAGGTGCTATTATTATCTCCATTTTACAGATTGGGAAACTGAGATTGTGTGGATTGTTCAGTGACTTGCCCAGGGTCTTATAGCTAGTTTGTCTTTGAAGACTTTTCTGACTCCAAGTCCAGCTCTCTCTGTAACTGCACCACACCAGCTAGCCACTGCAAGAAATTTTTTTTCTTCATTGCCATTTTGGAGAAGAATAAAGTAAAACTCAGAGAGGTCAGAGGATGTGCCCAAGGTCACACAGAGCCAGGCTGGAATTCAGGTTGAATGTTTCCGTGGTCACTGCCCTTTTCACTGCAGCATCCTATCTCTCTGTACATGAGGATGCTGATGTTTTCATTCATTCCTAACTTAGTGGGGAGAAATCCTAATGTTGCTTTACAATGGGAACCTACCAGATTTAATCCAAATAATGATAAATTCTCATCTCCCTGACTCTCCAGATTCTCCTTCTCCTCAGGTATTATATAGGTGGCATAATTTGTATATAGCCATAAAGAAGATGGAGGACAGGTTGGCATTGTAGGGTCATTTTATCTTTAGCAACAAGATAATTTTGCAGCTGGCAGCTAGGTGATGCAGTGGACAGAATACTGGGCCTTAAGTCAAGATGTCTTCTCTTCCTAAGTTCAAATCTTGCCTCAGACTCTTACTAGCTGTGTGACCTTGTAAAAGTCACTTAACCCTGTTTGCCTCAGTTTCCTCATGTATAAAATGAGTTGGAGAAGGAAATGGCACACCATTCCAGTATCTTTCCCTAGAAAATGTCAAATGGGGTCACAAAGAGTTGAACATGACTGAACAACAACAAATTTTGCATTTCTCTCTATCCAGGGAAATTTCTTGATTTTAAAATCCCATTAGCATATGCTGAAGAAGGATCCCAAAATGTTATCTGAATAAAAAGAATCATATGTTATAATATTGAGGAAATCCATCTAATGAAAGTTTGGTTTATTATATGTCATCCCTGTTCAGCAAGGGCTTAAAGGGAGTGAAAACTATGAGAAAAATATGTGCACACAAATAATCAATTATAGCTTAATGTCTTGCAGTCTCAAAAATTAAAAAGAAAGTGTTTCCCAGAAATCTTTTATGTAAGTTTAATTTCTCGCACATTTTGTCATTTCCACTCACACACAAATGACTTTTTTTATGCCAAGCCTTGCTTTAATTCACCCATGTTTTTAATTTTTAAATTCTTTTGCTGTTTTCTTCCACCAAACCAGACACTGAAAGATGCCAGTGAAAATGCCCGCAAGGACTTCCACCGAGAGGCCGAATTGCTGACCAATCTCCAACATGAGCACATCGTGAAATTCTATGGTGTCTGTGTGGAAGGAGATCCTCTTATCATGGTCTTTGAATATATGAAGCATGGAGATCTCAACAAATATCTCAGGTATGGTTCCTGGGGCATATGGAGAACTGTGTATCCACCGGAGTAGGAACTCAGGGAAGTTCCTTGAACTTAGGAATTGAATACCATTGCCAATTCATTTCCTATTCAGCTAAACAAGCATTCATTAAACATCTCTCATATGCAAAGCAGCACGCTTATGGAAAGATACACAAAGTTTAAAGGGAACAATCCTTCCTTCATGGAGCTATGAAAAATAATCATTTTTCTCTTGTATTAATAACTAATTATTGCTTTAGGACCAAGGCTTTTTCCCTTTTCTACTTCCTCATCCAGAAATCAATTAGTGTGGGTCTCTTAAAGATTGATCCAGGCCAGGACCTAACCAGACATAAAAGAAATTATAAGCTTAGGTAATGGGTGCATTCCTGCTCATTGTGTTTGCTCAGACAGGTCTGGGAAAATGTGGATCCTCCCTTTTGTCAGACAGGTGATATGGAATTGATAAATTCCTTTGACCGATATGTAGGTGATCCAAGTCATATACCCCAAGACTCTCACAGTAATATAGCCCAGCATCTCATCGTAATATTCATTTTCTCATTAATTGTTAACAGAGTTGATTACCACCTTCAGGAATACCTGCTCTTCCAAGGGCATATATACTGTGAGTCCACTGCCATGAGGGGTCTTTGATTTAAAGGAGATGGCCAAATGATCATCCTTTTATTAATAAATGTGCTGGCTATTAAAATGATTAAATTACCCAGAAACTATGTCTCTCAAACCTTTAACCACCATACAGCTTACATTCTACTAGAGAGATAAAGCATGTATGACAATATATAAATAATGTAAGTACAATAAAAATTATTAGAAGTCTATGCCACCCTCTGGAGCAGCCTTCAGAGATTGCCTGTATAACCTACTTTGGATCAGATCTTGTACTCCCGAGGTGGGTCACATTTCCACTGAGAGAAAGGAAATCAACTATCTTAGCACATGGTCCTTTTCTATAATTAACCCAGCACCATTTTAATCTGAGAGGGGGCACTCAAGGCAAGGAAAAGGAAATTTGTGGTGGGTCTAAAATAAAATGAGAGCTAGAAAATGGTTATTGTTTTGATTACTCAGTACAGTAGCTATCAGCTATCTAGGCAAGAAGAAAATTTCAGAGACCTGAGCTTGATAAGGAGAAAGTTCATGATCAGCCTGGTAGGAATTCGGTTAACTATTCTTGTTTTACTGTTACTGTGACTTTAGGTGAGTCATTTGACCCTCAGAATCTTTGTTTCCTGGAGTTTCTTACCAGATGATTTTAAAAAATCTATTCCCCCCCCTCCACTTCTACCTTCTGCAAAACTGGGGCATTTCTTACTCATGATCTCTTATTATCATATTTTTCCCCTTTTTTGTCCAGAGTAGAGGCAGCATGAATGATATAGTGGATAGAATGTTGGGCTTAGAACACCTGGGTTTAAATTTTTCTTACTTCTCATGCTTTTTAGATTTGTCCAGAGTATAGGATATGAAGCTTCTAACAATTAAAAAAAAATCTTTAAGTTAATGGTATGTTTAGAATGCTCTTCCACCCAGCATCTGAGTATTTCAAAGGCCAAAATTTTGGTACATTCAAGCAGGGGAGGATCCAGAAAATCTGTAGTTTAAATGTGGATATTATTTCACTGGTATAAGGGGACTCCTAGATATGAACACAGATTGGCAGCCTTCTCTGCACCTTAGTCTTAGAGAGTGAAACCTTAGAGGTAAGTGACTTGCCCAGAATCACAAAGCCAGTATGTGTCTGAGGCTGGACTTAACCTAGGTCTGCCAGTCTCCACTAGCTAAAATAGGAGTTCCTCTTAAGGTCAGTTTAATATTCACTATACCACACTGATTTATATACAGTGTAATAACTAAATATCTGGAAGGATGCTGGAAGGGGAGAAGGTTCATTTGTGTTCATCAAAACATCACTGTTTGGACTGCTTAGACACCTTTTGACTGCACTTTTCTTCAATGTATGATCCATTTAAGTTGTTAAGCCTCTCTTCCTTGCCATGCCTTAGGTTAATAATCTGTATAGAAGTTTAGTCAAGAAAATATTTGTTGAGGTTAGCAGTGGGTAGCTGGTTTGTGGTATAATGAGCTTTCCTTCTAAATATTCATTTTGTTTTACTTACAGTCACCAAAACAGAAAAAAAAAAATCACATGGCTGAAATATTCTCACACTGTTTTGTCAACCATCACTTGGGGCATGGAAGAGAGGATGAATCATGTTGAACTCTTTCCCTTTTCACACAACTGACCGTAGTTACCTACCCCTGCTGTTTGAAGTTCTGCTATTCCACCTTCTTCTCTGTGCCTCATGCTACCCTCATTAAGATAGTTGTTTTCCTGTCTTGCTACCATAATGCACCAAATGCCCCCATCTGGCTGGGTTTAGCGGTTTAAATGTGCTCAGACTGTTTATATTATCTACCTGGAGGCAACTCAGCACCTTTTTTTTCCCCTTCCCTTGTTCAGGCACCCTCCCATCAACTTCCCATCTGCATTCAAGAAGGAGCAGGTAGGCACCTGGTGTGGTGCCTCAAATAGGGCATGTAGCAGCTAGTAACTTCCTCTGCTTGATTTGAGAATCTGCCCAATTCTTAGGGGTTGGATATTATTTATCACTGCAAAAGAGTCAAGTTCTCATGCTAGGTAGTGTTTGGCAAAAACCACTCCATGATACCAAAGGCCATAATTCTCTGGTTCCCATAAGACTGCCCTTGAGGGTAACATGCCTTTTCTAGGATGGGCATCTTCCCCGTTTGCTGCCTTCTTTGTGCTCTTAGGTGTTGTGTAGAATCTTTTTTTCTGCTTAGAGGAAAAAAAAAAAAAGATTGGGCTCTTATGAATGGGCCAAGGTTAGTTGTAAGTGTTCTTGAATCCCAGATGACTGACTTGGTATGGCCACAGTGCTGACCATTCTCTCTCACTTCGGTACATCCCTGTCTCCCACAACCAGGTTTATTGGATCTTCAAGCTGGAAGGAAGCTTAGAGAACCCCTAGTTCAACTCCATTTTACAGTGGAGGAATCAGCTTTGAAAACAATCAGGGGACTTGGCCAAGCTCGCACAGTTAGGAACAGAGCTGTGTTTTGGACCCGAGATTTCTCTTCAAATCAGTGCTCTTTTCAGGATTCCCTTTTTATATTCCTAAGAAGATAGCTTTCCTGCACAAGATCCTAAAATTCCCTTTTCTTGGCAAGCACTGCAGAGTAGCCTGAGGGGTCAGAGCAAAGCAGTGTGGTGTGGACTTTGTTAGGGATGTATTTAGATAACATGTCTTCCTCTTACCATAAGGAGTTCACTTTCCTGCTAGAGTGGCATGCCAGGACTATGCCTATGAAAAAGGAGGCTAAAAATCATTCCAGAAAGAGAGAGGGGGAAATGACATTAACCAGATGGGAACCTACTGAGATTGATGTCTACTAATTGAGAGAATATATAAGAATTTGAAAGGCCATGAGCTCTCTAGTGTCTTCAGAAGATGCTACTGTACCAGAACTTGACATAAAACAAGACTGCTGAATCTTTTTCCCCCGAGCAGGATGATTGTTTGTTGTATCCTTGCATTCAGAGCTCACGCTGGAAGGGACCACCTTATAAAGAGGTCATGTAGACTAATCCTCTTGTTTTACTGATGAAACTGAAGCCTCGGTTGATTAAGTGATCTTGTCGTTTGTTGTTGTTCAGTCGTTTCAGTCCATGTCTGACTCTTTGTGACCTCATTTGGGGTTTTCTTGGCAAAGATACTGGCGTGGTTTGCCATTTTCTTCTCCAGCTCATTTTACAGATGAGGAAACCGAGGCAGACAGGATTAAGTGACTTGCCCAGAGTCACACAGCTAGTAAGTGTCTGAGGCCAGATTTTAACTCACAAAGACAAGTCTTCCTGACTCCAGGGTTGGCACTCTATACACTGCACCACCTGGCTCCCCTTTAAGGGAGTTAGTTACCCAAGGTCACACGTGGAGTAAGAAGCAGAGAAAGGATTGTAGCCTAGGTCCTCCCAACTCCAAGTCCAGGATATTTTCCATTATACCAGAGACTGAATGAAATTAGGATCATAGATTATTGATTGGACAAGACCCCAGCAGTCATCCAGTCAGTCTGACTCCCTTATTTTACAGAGGAAAAAGGAAAACTGGGAGGGAGACTTGCCTGAAGTCACTGAAGCATTAAGCATTACCAGCAGGATTTGAACACAGGTCCTCTGAACTCTTGAGCAGCTATGTTCTCTCCACTGTACTATGCTCCCTTCCAGTACCTTCCCTCTCAGATTATCTTCAATGTATCCTGTGAATATCTTGTTTGTACCCAATTGTTTGTGTATTTTCTCCCTTTTATACTGTGAGGTCCTTGAGACTGATTTTTTTTGTTTGTTTTCCCTTCTTACCCCTTGGGCTTAACACAGTGTAACACATAGTAGGTACTCAATAAATGATCGTTGACTTGAGAAGAGATAATAATCTTCTGGGAGGGAAATAAATTCAAGTTACATAAATGGTATTCTTTATTTTGTGAGCTCACCATCCCTTAGCTTCCTTTTTCTCATATGAAAAAAGAGGGAGATGGCCTTGATGGTGCCGAACATCCTTTCCAGCTTTAGATCTGTGCCCCTGTTGCTATGCTGACTTGCTCTTTGGATTTTCCCAGTTTGGGTCTGCCCTTCTCCCTTCAGCACATTGGCAAGTCTGGATAAGTGGCTCTCTATTCTAAGGTCAGCGTGCGAACCAATGACCCCTTCTAATGACTGAGAGCCTTCTCTCTCCTCCCCATCTTTCCTCTCTGTGCTGTATGGAGGTTTAGACTTGTTTAACTTTTAATGAAGGGGAAAGGTCAGGCCCTTTAGTGGGCTTCAGAGTCCTCTTACAGGACTATATACCAGTATAAGAGAAAAAAGAAAACCTAGCATTATCCAAGCTTTCATCTCTTCTTCCTTCCTTTACTTTGTTTTTTAAATAGACCTTTGTTCAATAAACCTTTCTCGTGGATAGTGCAGTCAAGTTAACAAGCATTTATTAAGCTTGAGCTTTCATCTCCTTTTTCTTCCTTCATTTTTTTTAAATGGACCTTTGTTCAATAAACCTTTCTCTCAGATAGTACAGTCAAATCAACACACATTTATTAAATACCTACTATGTGCCCAGCACTGTGCTAAGAGCTGGGAAAGATAAAAGACAGCCCCACTCTCAAGGAACTCACAGTCTAATCGGGGACACAACATACAAACGCTATATACAATCAATACATGAAGTGAATAAATTGGAAATCTCAGAGAAAAGCCACTAGGATTAAATCTTGGGAAAGGCTTCTTGTCAGAGGCGAGACATTGGTTAAGTTTTGATGGAAGCCAGGAAGTGGAGAAGAGGAAGGGAGGGAGTTTTAGGCACTGGGAGGGAGCGGGGGCAGCCAGTGAAAATGCCTAGAATCCAGAGATGGAGTGTCTTGTTTGTGTGAGAAACAGCCAGGAGGCTGGTATCACTGAATGGAAGGATGATGGTGTCCATGACAGAAATAGGAATGTTAGAAAGAGGGATGGGTTTGTGGGGAGGGATAATGTTTATAACTGTTGCTTCTACTTCCTGACCTCTCATTTATTTTTTTTTACCTCTTACAGTCTAGTTTTTGAGTCAGCTGAAACTACTCTCTTTAATGTCATCAATAATATTATTAATACTGTACAGGATGATACTAGTAAGTGTAGACATATTAAAAGTCAGAAAGAGTTGATGGTGGAACACCACTCACATAAAGCACATAACTACCTTCTCTTCTCTCCTTCTCAGGGAGAGGATGGGAGCAGTGAAGAGAACTGATCATAGGGACTGTCCAAATGTTGGTGTTGGAGTTTTTGTTGAGTGATAGCAAGAAACTAAAAGTGATCTATGGTACCTGAAGTAATGTGAAATCTGGCTGGTATGATAAGTTGAAAGCAGGTTAAGGAGTATCTTGAACACCCCACTGAGGAGATTCTATTTAATTTGAAATAGGGAGCACTTGAAGGAGAGACAGACAGACAGAGAACATGTGAGCACAGGCATGCGAGTGCCCTGTGCTTTAGGAATATCCAGTTGGCAGCTATATGATGAATGGATTAGAGAGGAGAGAGCATAGAAATAGGAGGTAAGGTGTGATGATAATTATCCAAGTTAAAAGTAATGAGGACTTGAAATGAGGTGAAGACTATGTGAGTAGAGAGATATAGGTGAATGTAAGACATTGTAGACACAGAATGCACCCAACTCCAATTCAATTCAACAAACATGTATTTGGTACCTTTTAGGGCAGTGAGGTAGTGCAGAGGATAGAGTGCCCCTCCTGAAGTCAGAAGGACTCACCATCTTGAGTGAAAATCTGTCCTCATATACTTACTAGCTGTGTGACCCTGGGCAAGTCACTTCACCCTGTTTGCCTCAGTTTCCTCATCTTTAAAATAAACTGGAGAAGGAAATGACAAATCACTCCATCATCTTTGCCACGAAAACCCCAAACAGGGTCACGAAAAGTCAGACACAACTGAACAACAATGTGCTAAGAATTGTGGATATAAGAGTTGAGGAAAGTGAGGAGTCAGAGATGACACAAGGTTGCAAACTTTGGTGACCGGAAGCATGATGATGCTCTTGACAAGAGCAGGGATGGGGGGTGGGGGAGAGAGAAGGAGGAAAGAAATAGTGCCTATATTCATTGTTTCTACTTCCTTACCTACCTTGGAATTCCTGAGCTCTTAAAGCTGGTTTCTGACCCTGCTGCTCAAATGATACCACTCTCTCCAAGGTCATCCACAACCTCTCAATTCCTAAGTCAAATGACCATCATTCTGGACTTTCTTTGGCATTGACACTGCTCATTAGTCATTGTCTCTTCCTGGATAGGGTATTCTCTCTTCCCCAGGTTTCCCATGAGATAACTTTACCTTGGTTCTCTACCTACTTGTCACATTGCTCCTTTTCATTTTCCATCACCAGATCATTATCCATGCCCTGCTCCTGTTATGTGAGTAAACTGGGTTCTCTTATCCACATAGACTCTCTCTTGGTGATCATGTCAGGTCCCATTATCTTCTGTAATCAAATGACTCCCAAATCAACATAGCCAGTCCTCATTCCTTTCTATCACCAATGCTTCTGCTGGGCATCTCTTCCTCAATCACCTAGAGGCATCTCAAGTTCATAACATGCATGATGGAACTCCTCTTTCCTCCCAAACACACCACTCTTCCTAACTTCTTCATTTCTGTGGAAGGTACCAACAACCTTCTAATCATTCAAGTTTGCAACCCTGTAGTCATTCTTGTCTTCAACACTTCTTAGTTACTATGCCTTTCATTCTACCTCTATAACATCCCTCACATCCATACACCTTCTCTCCATGCTCATGGCCACCACCCTAGTCCAGGCCCTCATCACTACTTGCCTGAACTATAACCATAGCCTCCTAATCAGTCTCTCTACCTCTACCTTCTCCTTCCCCAATCTATTTTCTACAAAGCCAGCAGACTGATATTCCTAAAGCAAAGCTTTGCGTATGTCACTTCTCTGCTCATGAAGTTTTAATGACTCCCAATTGCCTCTAGGATAAAATACAATCTGTTGGCTTTGTGTTTAAAGCTCTTTGCAATTCAATTTCAGATTATCTACTTAGACTAATCTCGTATATCTTCCCTCCTCACCCATACTCTATCCCAACCAAACTGTCCTGCTTGTTCCTTATACAAAACATTGATCTCATCTTACATCTTTGTCCCCCATACTTAGAATGCTCTCTCTCCTTGCCTCTGCCTCCCATAAAGACATGTTTCAAGTACTGCCTCCTATGTGGAATTGGCATGGTTTTGGGATTTGGTTTTCTGGTGTCTGAATAAATGTTTTGGTTCTGTCCTCTATATGGAGAGTTTGCTATATTTTGTGATCAAACACTATATGGGCATATTTATAGTCACAGTCAGCACTGTAAATACTGCATTGGCACTACAAGCGTCTACTGTATAGTTGCCGCTGTGTTAAGTATTTTATAAATATTCATCCTCACAACAACAAACTGGAAGGTAGGTGCTGTTATTATCCTGATTTTACAGATGAGGAAACAGAGGCAAACAGAGGTTCAATGACTTGCCCAGGGTCACAGAGCTTTAAGGCCTTTCCTCATCCCAGTATCAAGTTAATATACTCACTACCCTTGAATGTGTTTTCTGATGGTTTTAATAGCTATTTATCTACATGTATGATATTCCCTGCCAGTAGAATATAAGTTCCTTGGGCCTTGTAACTGTTTTTATTTTTGTCTTTATATACCTGGCTCCTAACCTGGAACATTTACTAAATGCTTCTTGAATTGAACTTAACCTAGTCTAACTCCCTCTTTTTGTGGGAAACTGAGGCCAGGAAGAAAGTAACATCTAATTAATTGAAGAGAAAGAATTAGAACTCAGGTCTCTTGCCTTTTAATATAATCTTTGGGAATCAGGAGACACATTCCCCCTTCTTTTTTGCCACTATGATTTGGGGTGATTCACATAATCTTCCTTAATATTAGTTTCATCTGACAAAATAAGGAGGTTGGACTAGATGACCTCTGACCCATTTCCTGCTCTAATATTCTGTCCTTATTTTGTCTAGCATGGAAAGCAAGGTTTTTTTGTGTTGGGTTTTGTTGTTGTTGTTGTTTTTGTTTTTATAAGCTAAACTGAATGATAGCAGATGGTGATAAGCTCTAGAGGAATTCAAAGAAGGAGGGTCAGAATATGGAATGGAGGCTTCCCAGAGGATGTGGGCTTTGACCTGGCTTAAACGTGGGTAATAATTCCCTGAAATTTGTCATAACCCTACCTCTCTAGTAAGTTTTAACTATTTGAGGGGAAGGATCCCCCATTTTGAAACTGTCTCATCTCCCTGTCTGTTTAGCTTAGACTCTTTAACATGCAGTTGGAGACAGATCTTCCTGTTTATCCCAGGAAGATCCTTCTCCAGGGAAATGCTCCTTATCTGAATCAGGGCACTGGCCTCTCCTGCTGACATCGGTGTTGGAGTCTGCAGAGGCAGAGTGAGCCCTTTTCTGGGGCTGGGAACAGTGCCTTCATTTCTTGCCCTATAGTGCCGCCCCAGGTCAGTCAGGGAAGGTGAATCCGAGGACGAAGAGAACCTCCTGGCTCTCTCGCATACCATTTCAGCTTTGAGGGAGGTACGGCTGCAGTGCTGGAGATTATAAGCAGCTCCAGCTCTCTCTACTGAACTGGGTTTAAAGACAAACACATTGGCTCGCTCCCTCCCTCATCCCCATCTCTGCAACACACACATGTTGTCATATACCTTGGGCTACCAAACAGCTGAAGGGGAGGAAAGGGGAGGAAAACAAAGCAGGCAAGCCATTGCATTAAAAAGAAAGAAAGACTCTAAATGGGAATGTTTTTAAAATACTCTCAGACATCTTAGTCAAAGAATTAATTAGTTGAAACTCAAAATAACGTGTGTGTGTGTGTGTGTGTGTGTGTGTGTGTGTGTGTGTGGCTCTTGACAAGCTCCGAGATCTGGGAGGGAATGGAGAGAGAAGATTGCCATTTTTTTTTTCATTGGAAATGCATCAGATCACGTCCAAGCTGATATGCTTCCAGTGACCTTGATGTATTTTTTTATGAAAGAGAGAAAGGACAACTGGGAAATCCTGCCTGGCTATGTGCAAACAAGGGTCAGTACTAAGATGGGATAAAAACATTGAGACTCTGGATCTGGGGTTCTTACCTTTTATTTGTTTGTTGAATGGAACCCCTTTGGCAGTCGGGTAAAATTTATGGGCCCTATCTCAGAATATTTTTTAATTAAAAAAATAAAATACATAGGATTACAAAATAAACCAATTATATTAAAATAGTTTTTTTTAAAGCAAGTAAGTTCAAAGACCCAATGTTAAAACCTGATGTAGACTTTATTAAAGCTGTACCTGTGGAAAGAACACAATCTGTTATCCTTTCAGTGGTGCTGGTATGTTTGGTGGGGTGAGGGGTTTGGTGAGAAAGGAGACAGGGTTTGTGTTTATCTATGTTTTGGGAAACAAAAAGAAGAAAAGCAATGTTTAGGCATCCTGAATCTCTTTTCCCAATTCCTGATCATATACTCACTCCACCTTTGACTTTATAGTGGTCTCCTGATAAGTATCCTGAACCTCAAGATGGTTTCTGAGCTCCTGGGGCTTCCAGAAGGATTCAGACCCATATGGCACTTGAAATTCCACAGGCTCCTGGGGAATGTATGCCATGGAGGAAAACATGGTTAAAACATTTTCATTGTCTTCTGTATATGCCAAGCATCTTTTAGTAAACAGGAGTTTGATTATTTAGTTCTGGTGAGAAACATCAGAGAGCCCACAGTTCCAGTACTACAAGGGGGATATGGAACCCATATCTGTATGTTATCCATGCAGGGCCCATGGACCAGATGCTGTGCTCATGGCAGAAGGCAACCGCCCCACTGAATTGACCCAATCCCAGATGTTGCACATTGCCCAGCAGATTGCAGCTGGCATGGTTTACTTGGCATCCCAGCATTTTGTGCACCGTGATCTTGCCACCCGAAACTGCTTGGTTGGAGAGAACCTACTGGTGAAAATTGGTGACTTTGGGATGTCCCGTGATGTGTACAGTACTGACTACTACAGGGTGAGTTGCTACTTTGGATGTTAATTAAAGTTTCTATTATGGTCCTTTCTGTGACTGATGATAGCATAACTTTCATGTTGAGATAACTTTTCTGGTAGATTTCTACATCTGAGGTACAGGGAGGGAAAGGACCAGTCCTTCTTGGTAGTAGGGTACAAGTGCTTGGGAAGACTTTTGAGAGCCAAGTCAAAGAATTTTGATCTGGGGGGAATCTGAGCTTCCATGAAAATATGGCCACGTAATTATGGAATGATCAGTGTTGGCCTCAGAGGAGTAAGCGAGGGAATTATAAGTATATGATATTTCATAAACTGTGAGAGGTAGTTGATGTATCAGCTAAATTTGCCTATATAAATGTGTGTTATATATGACTTGGTTTGTTCATAACATTGTAATGTTTGGTATATGTGTTTTTTTCCCCCACTTCATTTCAAGAGAAGGCTGCTGAGGTGGAGAAGAGCATGTCTGGAAATGATGAGGATGTAAAACAAAAGGCACAATTAAACTTTAAAAGAAAACAGTCACAATGGGTATAAAGCCCTTTGGGAGCTCACTTGGTGAGCACTATGTAAGTGACAGCTGTTATTATTAGAATATGAGGAACTTTCACTGGAGGTTAGAGGAAATACTATGTCTTTTTCTACAGAGATAAATATTAGGCTTGATTGGTGTTACTGAGAGGGGGCCACATATATTGGTTGATCTGAAAGGTTCTGCACCTCACCTCTTATAGCTAGCTAATGTTTCTACTTTGGTTGTTGAGACTGCCTGTGTACCCAAAGAGCTTGTCCAGGATGTTACCTATAATTCCCACCCCTAGAGCCACTAAGGCAAGGGTTCTCTGTCATTTTGTGTCGTGGAGTCTGGTGAAGTCTATAGATTCTCTTTTTAAAAATGATTTTATCTTTAATATGGAATAAAACAAGCATTTCTATGACATTATAATAAAAAGACAACTTGTACATGAAACTGCAAATCTACTATGCACAACTTGCTATTCCTTTCAAATATACAACAAAATTGTCATATAAATTTCTTTTTTCCCACTTCTCTACCCGTCCTAGAGATGGCTACCATTAGACATAAATAGTTTCTCTCTCTCTCTCTCTCTCTCTCTCTATATATATATATATATATACATATATATACATATAAACACGTATATATGTGTATATGTATATATGTGTGTGTGCGTGTGTGTATATATATATATATATAATTCTTTACGTCCTTCCATTTATCATTTTTTTCTCTGGCTGCAGGTAGCATCTTTCTTCATATGTCCTTTGTAGTTAATTTGGGTATTTGGGATAGTCAAAATAACTTCTTAAAACAACAAATAGCAAGCAAACATTTGTTAGTTGTCTCTTAATCCCTGTTCTCCTTTGTAAAATGCTATGAGTTTTAGGCAAGGTTTATTCCTTATTTTGTATATTTGAGCATCTTTTGTGATTAAAAGTATAATTTAAAAGGTTTTCTTAAAAATTAAATTAAATTAACTTAAAAAACAAAGACCCCAGTTTAACAACCCCTGAACTAATAAATTATAGAAAAAATGTGGGAGTTTTATTCGTCCAGGAGAGATGACAGTAACCTGGCATCAGCCTTCTAGTTTCCATTAGGTCCTAATGATTAAAATCATTAGCACCAATTAGTTTATTCTATACTTTATATTTTAATAACTGAGGGACAAAATTAAAACTGTAAAATTTTGGGAAATATTAAAACTCTTGAAAAAATCATCTCAGCTCTCTCCCCTCTTCCCACCATCTGCCATATTACATATTTTTTGGGGGGCGAGAGTGAGAGAAAACGGGGAAGAAATTAAGAAAAAGTAGATATGCACATGACTTATTTTTAAAAGATCCTTTGGCGATCTCAAGTCAGTTTACTAGGTTATGGATAGCTTGGTTTGCTCATAAAATTGTGACGATTGGTGTATTTAGAGCCGTAATGACCTGAGGGAAAATGCAAAAACAAATGTTTCTCTTTTTAGTTGTAGGCAGAAACTAAGAAGTCCATTGGGAATGTTTCCCCCCCTAAATGTTTCTATTCCCATCCCTGTTTCACATCTCTAGATAAATGGAGGACAAGCACATTTCAGCTAATGAGGAAGAATAGAAAAATAACACAAGGATCAGAGGGACCCACATAAGGGTATTGGAGCAGGGGGAGGTCAAGCCTAGGGTCATGGACTTGGGGGACAACATTTGATCCAAAATTGGCCTGGACATTATGCATGGATAAATAATCTCCACCACATGCAATATGTGTATGACCTTCTCCACTCCTTAACACCAACCATTTTCTCCTCTACCCAATACCAGGAGTAACTTCCTTATGTCCTTCTCCTTCCTTCTAAAAAGGCTTTCAGGATAAGAACTGATATACCCATAAATGATACATAAATGATTTATAAAGCTTAATGTACTCTCCATCTCAGAGGAACTTGAATTTTAATAGAAAAAACTTTAAATGAAAAGTATTTCCAATTGTGCAATTTTCGGGAATCTGAATTTAGGAAAAGGAAGTCTTTTGGGAGTGGATAGGTTCAAAAGGGTGGCACTGCTTAGATCCTCTGAAAACAGAATCTGAGTCTGAGTCTTATTACCTTGAAATTTCTGTGGAAAATTGGATATATGCATGGAACATCAGAACAGGTAGGAAGAAGGGTGTTTCATCTGTGGTTGGTTTGTTTTAAATAATTGTGATTAGTTCTGAGTAGCATGAGATGAGGTTTGTGCCCAGAACTGGAAAAGAGAAGGAAAAGCACATGACAAACCCGAGGTCAAAGCTGGAAGGAGATGGGATTGCAAAAGCGCACTGAGGGACACTTTTCTTAGAATTTGTATTACCAGCATTGCATTTCAAGTCCTACATGCTCGCTGGGTACTTCAGTGAGTGCAAGGCCAAAGGAGGCCCTCCAAACTCAACATAAGAGCAAAGAATAATTTTGTTGTGGATCTTGGCCCATTCCCAGTTTCAATAAGTACATGGAACCTAAGCAAATTACTCTTAGGATTAGGATCAGGAAGAATGCTTCCTCATATTTTCTAACAGAAGGAAGAAGGGGGTGTGTGTGTGTGTGTGTGTGTGTGAAGCACTTATGGGGCCAGTCATGATTTGGGATGGCTAGGGAGATGGTAGGAGTGGGACCTCCTTGGTCAATGTGTATGTATGATTTAGTGATCTCTCTCATATAATTTCAGATTGTTTGCTAGAAGAGTTAGACCAAATCACAGTTGCACTAACAGTGCATTAATGTAGCTGTTTTCTCATAGCCTCTCCAGAATTTATTGTTTCTGACTTTCATATTTTCCCAGTCTGATAGTTCTGAGATGAAGCCTCTGAGTTGTTTTGATTTTCATTTTTTTCTTAATATTTCATGGCTTTCATGATGGTGATTATGTCCCTGAGATAATTTTTGAGCATTAAGCATACCAGGGAAGACACTTGTGGAATAAAATGCTTTTCTATGTATTGCAGCATGGGAATCAGCCACATGGTGTATTTTATTATCATAGAATGTTACAGCTGGAAGGGACCTTGGAAATGTCTAGTCTAACTTTGTCCTTTTATAGATGGAAACTGTGGCATATGGAGAAAAAATAATTTGCCTACCCAAGGCCAAACATCTAGTTATTGGAAGACTGGAGCTTGAACCCAGGCCTTCCAATGCCAGTTCAATACTCTCTCTCTGATAAATCAATCTTTATTCAGGATCATATCACTATGATCTTTGCAGCCATATACAAGTATATGGGTATATGCATATGTGTACACATAAAATACATGCAATGTTTTGTTATCTGTAGAATTAAAAATCTAGCTTTGTTACAGGGTTATGAACTATTTCTGAATTGTTTTGAGGAAATACTTCCAGGCACAAGATGTTCCTTAATTCCTTTAATGAGCATATATGAAATTACCTTAGTCCCAAAAAAATGTACATTCTGTAGATTCCACGTTTCCTTTTTTATTTTTCCCACAGCCCAAAGAGGCTGACCAGAGCAGATTTCAAAACTTGCTCTGGGGATGCCCAGGAGTTCCTGAGACATTTTCAAGGGATCTGCAAGTTCAGAGCTATTTATATACTAATACTAAGCCATTTTAATTTCTAGCACATGAATTATGAATAAATATAACCCACATAAACAAAAACTCTTTCAGGTCCTCAATCATTCTTAAAGTATAAAAGGGACCAAAATGTTTGTGAAATACTTTTTATGCACTATTGGTCCCATAGCATTACGGCCATGCTTGTACTCTAACTTTGTCCGCAGCCTGAAATGTTACCTCTTTGCCTATCTGGTTACATGTCATTTACTCTCTGTACCTATCTTAAAAGAAACTTAGAATAGTTTTTAGTACTATTCACCCTACCCTAAATCCCTTTAGTGAGCCCTTCAGTCACCGTGAGTAGTGTGCCCCTTTTCAGCCATGTGAAACATGTTTCCTGCATGCGCCTTCATGTATACCCATTACAGTCGTCATTACCAGTTAGTAATTATCATTGCTACTAAAAATAACTTTCATACCATATTACAAATGCATGGTGGACATAGAGGGGCTCCAGCATATTCAACAATAAATTAAATGCAAAAGGCAATTTAAAGGATATCATCAAAGAAATTGATGCCTGGAAAATAAAATGGGCCAGTCATCCAGCCAGAGTAAGAGGCGACAGGTAGACAGCTTGTGTAGCAAGCACATTATATCCAGAGTCCTAGAGAAAAGTGTCTCATATGTTGAGTGAACTTTCATTGGAGGATTTGTGGGAATTCATAGATAAGAGCAGCACAAAACAAGAAACCATTGATCAGTTATGACTGACTCCATTTAATGAGATTGTAAAGCCATGGAAATTTTTTTAAAGCAGGATGGGATTCATGTTGTTAACCATGTGCTCCTTGCTCTCATTGGGGTGGATTCTTTACCACTAAATATTGTATCCTGTCCATACCTTCTTATCAGGGATCAATGTGTGATCATTGAAATGATAGAAAATTTCCCAAGTGTAATCTAGCCCACTCTCTTTTTTTTTTTCATTCTGGGGCCTGTTTGCCCAAATGCAATCCCTGCCAAAGATATATGTATTAATGGACTGACCATCTAATAGCCTGTCATAATCTGGGTGACATGAATTATTCATCCACTTGGTTTTTCCTATATGAATTGCTAGGCTGATCTCTTTTAAGTGTCCTCTTAACTCATTGTGGAAACCTCATAGTATTCTGGGACCTGTTGAAATCTGCAGACATTTGACTATCCATCATTTGTAAGGATTCCTTATATTTATATCAAAGTCAAATGATTTTGTCAGAGTAAGCACTCTGTTGATATAGATTTCAACTTGCATGGGATCTCCATTGATGCAGATCATAACCCATCTATGATTTGGGTAATCTAATTACCTAATGAGGTAATTAGAAGAGGAAGTGTTGGTTTGTTGTTGGGTTTTTGTTTGCTTGTTTGTTTGGTTTTTTACTACCTTTGGCTGAGATCAGGGAGAGGGAGATTTTCACCAGAAGGCTGAGCCTCTTACCCTTGGTTGACGGGGAAACACAGCTCATATTTTGTCCATAGTTTTGTGCTGTTCTAGGTGGAAGGAGTCTGGATGGCAGCTGTTGGCTATCATCGAGAAGTGAGAAGCTGCTGCTGTGGGGCTTCAGCCCTGTTGCAGCTGAACTAATTATACATTCACGATGAAGGGAGCAATCTGAGAAACACATTTGCATTGCAACCAGCCTATAGAGCTGACCAAAATTACCGTAGCATTTATGTTTGCTGAATTGTCTTAATTAACGGCTCCATGGTACCAATCTTCTATTTTGCAGTCTGTTTCTTCCCCTTCCCCTCCATGGGCAAAACCTGACCTTTCGGAAACATCTGAAACCAGATTTCTGTCACACTCTGCCATGCACGAAGCGGACCTCTCGTCATACTTAGCCATTAGTGTGCAAAAGTGGTGCCATTGAAAATACTTTCAAAATGTGTGACTAGTAGTTGTTGAATGTTGTTTTTCATTATGATATCATAGTAAACAGGTGCTAGAGACAAGAACAGGAGCTCAGGCATAGGAAATTCTAACTGATGAATGCTTCTCTGGTATAGGAGACAGTACTGGATTCAGAATCAGAAGACATTGGCTCAAATCTTAACTCTGCTGCTTACTGCCTAGGAGTCCTTGGGGCAAGTCATTTCATCTCCCTAGGCTTCAGTTTCCTCATCCCTAAAAAGAGGGAATTAGAGGTCCTCTAAATTAAATTCTAATTCTAATCATAGGACACTTCATAGGTAGTGAGTGTCCATTTATAGTGCTGTGATTCTTCCTCAGTCTCCTTCTTCACAGAAGCCAGGACCTGAGAGTTTTTTGGCCTTAGTTGGTCCATTTTTCAAGGAAAAAAAATCAGTAAATGGAGAAATTAGGTTTATAGAAGAAAATTTAAAGAAACTGCTATGCCCATCTTAGATGAACAAGGTCATTATCAGAGTCTAAAAGTATTAGAATAATGTTGCTACCAGCAAAGTAAAATAATTAACCTTTCCAGTACTCCAATATTTATTGACTGCAGGAAGAAATGAAATCCACATCACCCCAAATCCTCATTAGTGTTAATAGTATTATCCTCTCACCCCACAACTGATTTAACAAGGAGCAGAATGTGCTGATCTGCATTTCACCTTCTTTCTCTTAACCCTACCCATATTTGAACAAGAGTGGTTATGTAAAGCAAAAGAACCAAATACTGGGTGTCAAGATGGAGAAGGTAGGGCATGGGTGATTCGCCAAATGGACAACCCCAGCTTGCCAAAAGCTAACTAGCTATCATACTTCAGAAGATGATAAGAAAATTGCAGAGGGCAGTTTATCATTTAATATCAGATACTGCCTTTGGGTTATTTTTGCTTCAAGTCTTGTAGATGTGTATGCAGAAGGTTTGAATTTACAATGAAAAAAAGTTGAATAACCTTTCATAAACTTTGGTGGCATTAAGAGTGCTTGTGATGACAGCCAGCAGTGAAAGTTGCAAACTAGGTTCTGAAGTATTTTCAGAAAAAGCCTGGCTTTTTTTTTTTTTTTTCAACAGAAGCCCCTCTCCTGGGCTTGGAAGAATGCTCACCTGCTCAGCATTCATTATAATTGTGGAGCAGCTTCCACCGGGAGTGCTTGAAACAAGGCACAGTTTAAATCAGAAAGAACAATGTAATCTTTCCCTGGGAGAGGAATTGACTGGAGGACATCATAACTATTTTCTGTGATTTAAAAAACAATTGTTACCTCCAATCTGCAATATTTGCACAATAAGAGTCAGCTTCCTCACAGAGGTGTTATGAACCTGTCTCCTTGGATCTTTGTGTTAAAATAGCTACAGAAGCACGACACAGCATTCATTTGGTGAAATTATCTTCAATATATTCTTCTTCTAACAACAGGAGCATGACTGTTTATAGGACTTTGACAGCAAGGGATAAATTGACATTAAATGCAAACTGAAACTATATTATGCCACATTTAGTAGGATCGAGTTCCTAAATTTTAATTCATTTGTGTTTAACATTATAGAAGATCATGGGACTATTGATTTAGAGGTGGAAGGAATGTCAGAAGCCATTTAATCTGCCTCTCTCATTTTACAGAGGAGGAAACTGAGGCAAGAAAGATTACATAGGTCGTGAGTGTCAAAGGTGCAATTTGAACCTAACCCTCTGATCACCAGACCCAGTGTTCTTTCCATCATACCACTATCTAGGGACTGGTTTATATGCCATCTTTTTTCACATAATGGATATTTAATAAGTATCTGTTAAATTGAATGGTTGAAAGGAGTACTAATACAACAGAATGTTGTGATGCCTACAACTACACAACTCTTTATTTAAAAAAAATAAGGTAATAGCTTTACACAGGGGTGGGGGGGCTTTTAAATTTACCTTAAAGATCTTTGTGCACCCTTCAGGCAGAGGGTGACCATGTGAATCCCAGTGTCAGGTTCAACTCACCTGTGGAGTATGAATATGTAAGAATAGAGCTGAAGTGGACCTTCCAGGTCATCTAATTTAACTCCTTCATTTTGTTTAATTTTTAATGTTTTTATTATGAACTTAAACATAAGCAAACATTGACAGAACAAGAGAATTCTGGGACCATGACTCTCTACAACACATGCTTTGTTTTTAAGTATATATTAAAATTTACACAATAGTACCAACCCTGTCCTACTTTTCTCTGTCCTGTTCTGAATTTTTTTCCTGCTCTTATATGTACTGTTTTTACATTTAGTTGATGTTTTCTTTCTCTAAAATTAATATCATGTCTGTACTACATCTTTACTCATTCACAAAATAAATGAGTATGTAATAATTGTAATAAATGAGTATAGTCAAGCAAAACAGGTCTATAGGTGGGCCAGTTCTGAAAATGCTTGTCTCATTCTGCACTTGGAGCCCATCATGTCTCTGCCAAGAAGTAGGAAGCATGCTTCATCACATCTTTCTTCTAGTATCATAACTGGTCATTGCCTTGATCGGACTTCTGAAATCATAGAAAGTTGTTTTCTTTCACAGAGTTGTAGACAGAGTATAAATAGTTCTCCTGGTTCAGCTCACTTCCTTTTTTGCCAGCTTATAGAAGTCTTCTCATGTTTCAGTGAACCTATCCCTTTTGTCATTTCTTACAGCAAAATAAGATTCCATTATATTCATATACCGTAATTTATTGAATCATTCCCCAGTTGATGGATGCCCATTTTATTTCCAGGTCTTTGCTGCAACAAAAAGTCTTGCTATAAATATTTGTGTTTTACAGATGGATCATTTCATTCTGCCTTTAGCATATATGTTTAATATGGTATCCCTAGTTCATAGGATATATATAACTTAGTGATTTAAGGAGCATAGATCCAAATTGATTTCCAGAATCAACTCCTTCAATTAACAGATGAATGAATAATTTGAAGCTCAGAGGAATTAAATGAATTGACCAAGAGCACAAGTAGAAAAGTAGCAGGACTAGATTCAACCACACTTCCACCAACTCCAAATCCACTATACTATTCCTTTGCTGACAATAGTCAGTGACTGTTCCATTCAGTTGTTTGTTGATTACTCAGTCTTGATGCAAAGCTAAAGGATAGGAACCAGAATTGATGGTGATTTTAAATAGAGTTGAGTATGGCGAAATCAGTAGTCAGCCACTTTAAAGTCAAAAATAAGTAGCCAGAACTGCTGAAATATCCCAGAAGTCTACTTTCTGCTCAATTTAGCAAGTATATACAGAGTCTCCACCATGTTCTATATATTGGGCTTTCTGACATGGGCATATGTCTACCTATACACCAAGCTAACACATCAAATGGCTACAGGTATCATGTAACACCTGTTGGGGTCTTTGTAAATGGCTATGCCACAGCAACTAGGCAAAACGTAGCCCAAAGAGGCCTAGGTATCTGTCTATTCTAATAGTAGGATAGCATGTACTAGAATAGAATCCAGTACTGGGATAGAGTCAGTCATTCTAGGAAGCTTCAAATGGCAGACTGGGTAGAATTCAGGTAAATTTGCTGACGTTCAGAAGGGTTTATAGGTTTACGGGCTCCCTTTCTTCTGTATTCTCCTGCATGGTAGGAAGAGAGGCAGGTACAAAGGCTTTACGTACTATAGCAGAGAGAAGCTATAGCAACAAATTATTCAGCAGCTGCCATAATCCATGCAGTTACATTTACTGATTTGGTGAAATCTGTTCACTCTGATACTCCCACCTACCTGCTTAGATCCAAAGATCATACTTGAGTCTTACCAAGGAGAGAATGGTCTGAATCATCCCACATGCATGTCAGGATGGTGGATGGAAGCCCACAAGCCTAGCAACGAAGCTAGAGAAGGAGACGTTGCAGACAGAGAAGGTTTCAGTACTAACTAACCTCCGCACACATCCATTCATTCATTCAAAATCATGAAATGCCTACTCTAACAATAATTGGCATTTATATAACACTTTGAAGTTTGCAAAGTGTTTTCCATATGTTCTCACTTGAGCTTCTCAACCTTGTGTGATGGGTGCTACCAGTATTG
Organism: Pseudochirops corinnae; assembly: GCA_028646515.1. Classification (NCBI taxonomy): domain Eukaryota; kingdom Metazoa; phylum Chordata; class Mammalia; order Diprotodontia; family Pseudocheiridae; genus Pseudochirops; species Pseudochirops corinnae. The sequence goes on from CM053590.1 coordinate 121,042,735, forward strand.
TTGCCTTTATTTTACAGATGAGGAAACTGAGGCCCAGAGAGACAGAGTGACTTGTCCATGCTAGCATAGCTGGGAAATATCTGAGGTGGGCTTGAACACACAGGTCTTCTTGATTCCAAGTCCAGCTTTGCATCCTTTAGCATCATCCTAGGTACCATACATTGCATGTAGTCATGTAAACACATGATCTCTGGCCTCCTAGAGCTTGTAATCAGTGGGGCTGTTCATAGTTAGGTTGCCAGTATTTTTAGCGAACTTTTGGGTTCTTTTTCTAGACTTGTTTAGAAATCTTAACAGTAGAAAGGGAAATCTACATGGGTTTTGAATTTGGCAGTGACCACGTTCATCAGTGCTTTCATGACTGAGTTTCTAAACTCAGAAGAAATGAACCTAAGGTCATGATGTCTTGGCCCTCCAAATGACTTATTGATCTCCTAATGTGACATGCTGTGGCACTTTGTGATTTACAAAATGCTTTCTTCAAGTCAGTCCTGAAAAGTAGGTAGTAGAGGCAGTGTCAGAGGGAAATTTAGGCTTCATCAGGAAACAGAGGACCTGAGTTCAGACTTGAGCTTGGCTGTGTTACTACCTGCATGGCCTCGTGTAAGTCACTTAATCTCTCTGAGTTCCGTGGAAACAGTAGATTTGAAAATAGTAGACAAGTTCAAATCCCAGCTCTGCCACATTGTTCCTGCAGGGCATTGGGAAACTTCATCTCTCTCAGGCTCACCTACTTCATCTGTAGGAGAGTATGGGCCAGTCAGTCCACTAGCTTCTTTAAATACCTTTTTATGTGCCAGGGATTACACTAAATCCTGGGGCTATGAACAGAGATAAAAAAAGACCAGTCTCTGCTCCCAGAGAGTTCATAGTCTAGTGGGGGAGAAAAAATTGTGAACAGTTAATGCAAATAAACAAGTTTTGGTTCAGACAAATGTGGGGCAATCTCAGAGTAGTCTCAGAGGGAAAGCACTAAGATTAAGAAGGGTTGGAAAATGTTCTTGAAGAAGGTGGGATTTTAGTTGAGAATTGAAGGAAGCCAGGAAAGCCAAGCAGAGATGGGGCGGGGGAGGAAGGAGTTCTAGAATTGGGGAACAGCCAGTGAAAATGTCCTGAATCTGGAATTGAGGTGTTATGTTTGAGGAACAATACCTCACTGTCTTTCACCTACCCTTTGATCAGTGATCTAGTGATCAAAGGGCAGTTGAAGGAGAGTAAGATGCGTAAGAAGAGTGAAGAGGTAAGACGGCTTGGGTTAGGAAAGGCTTTACAGGTCAAACAGAGGATTTCTCATTTGATCTTGGAGATGATAGAAAGCCAGTGGAGTTTATTGACTATGGGAGGAGAGTGGTGGGCATAGGGTGAGACCCGTGCTCTAGAAAGATCAATTTAACAGCTAAGCCCACAGGATTGTTATGAGCATCCAATAACTGGCATTTTGTAAACCATGAACCATGAATCACCATCTAAATGTCAGCTATGAGCTTCTGTGGTTGATAGTTCCTTGGATATTCCCTGATACCAAGAACAAGATCTTAGATTTAGAGAAAGATTCTTAATTCAACCAGTCCAAGCTGTTTATCTTACAAATGAGGAAACTGAGACGCCAGGAGGTAAAGTGACTTTTGTCCAAGGTCAGACAGGTAGTTGCAATGGCAAAGCCAGATGAGAATGCTCCTGACTGATGAACCACTTTTATGCATCCACATCCAGTCTTCCTAGTATTACAGTCTAGCTCCATAACAACATGTTATTTTGAGTGGGCCTATGATATTTCTTATGACAAATATGCAAATGAAATGTTATTTTAAGGTGGCCTCGCTTAAATCTACTGGGAAATGAACTGTCTCTGAATTAAGTGTCTGTTTGTAAAAAGAGTAAATGAAAGACAGAAAAATTATGAGAGACAGACAGACAGAAACACAGAGACAGAGAGAGAAGAGAGAGATGGAGAAAGGTGGAGGAAGGGAGGGAGAGAAAGAGACAGAAAGAGAGGTGGGATGAAAGGGGGGAAGAAGAGAAAAGCCACATGTTTTGCATGATTTGAGCTGTTACTGGACAGGCTGGCCTCACAGCACAGATGTTTATAGTGGGGAACAAACAGCACAGCACTCTAGTCAAGACTGGCAATAGAGACAGACACCTGCTGGCCTCCTCTGTCATTGCACAGCTGTATCTCTGTGTGGGTGACTTTGGTGGTGGCACCACATAAGAGAAGCAAGAAAAAAAAGGCTTGTGAGGAGGCAAGTAACTTGTCAGGTGTCTTTGTGGGTGTCTGTATTGAAGTGTCATAGTTTGAAAGCTTTTTATTAGCAGCTATTTTAGTAACCAATGTTGAAATGGAACGGTTTCTTCCCTACATGGAATTTCCACCCTGGCCTCCTCCCTCACAGTCTTACAACACTCTCAGGCATCATACACGTAGGTGGAGGACATGACGTAGGGCTTCTGTGACGTTGGACCACCTGCTTCAGGGTCCCAGTGTCCTCGCCACCCAGGGAAGGGGTGTGTGTGCTCAGAGATATTTCTTCTTTTTTTTTTTAATTTTATTATAGTTTGCATCATTCATTTCCACAAGATTTTGAGTTACATATTTTCTCCCCCTCTTTCCCCCACCCACCGCCGCAAAACAGCCATCCCAGTGT
>CM053590.1:121045879-121062090 GCA_028646515.1 Pseudochirops corinnae
GGGGAGGGGGAACACACTGGGATGGCTGTTTTGGGGCGGTGGGTGGGGGAAAGAGGGGGAGAAAATATGTAACTCAAAATCTTGTGGAAATGAATGATGCAAACTATAATAAAAATTTAAAAATTAAAAAAAAAAGTATCACAGTCCATATCCCTATATCAAAGTGTTTCACATATTCTACTCTCCTCTGTCAAAATTAGAACTTGATCAGACACCTGGAAGGCTTACAACCCACATAAACCTTAGTTGTCAGTGTTTTATATTAACAATGCTTTAGCACAGTAGGCTGAAAGATTTGTGGCTGTCAACCTCTGATAAACTTTGTTCACTTCAATTCATCAATCAACAACATTAGTAGTTCTAAGTACCTACTGTGTGCTAGGCACTGTGTTATATTCTGAGAATATAAAGAAATAAATTGCTAACAGTCCCTGTATTTTATCTGGGGAAACTCAAGTTTCAAGAGGCACTTGAACTACGGAAATGAGTAAACTTGGCATTAAATACTTTTTAAGTTATAAATTGAGACTACAAGTATATGACACAATTTCAAATATTGGTCATTTTCTTGCCCCTACTTAACACCAACAAACCCCTTTCTGCACCATATCCCTGCAGGTATAATGCGGGACTGAGGTGAAAGAAGTGACTGGCCCATGATTATGCAGGTAGAGTCTGAGTCCAAGAATTGAATCTAGGTCTCTGATCTTCACGTCTGATGCTTTTTTCACTACAACATACTGCAAATGTCTATCCAAGAGGAGTGGTGTGGAATGGAAAGCCCATCTCTAGTTTTTCAGTTTTAACCACAATGTCTGCCACTACAAGCACCCCTCCCCCCCACACCCTTCCCCCCCAAGATATCAGGAGGAGAATGAATGAACACAGATGTGGTTACACTGAGAGTTTGTTAGTTTTATTTTTTTTAAATGGGGCTAAGGAAGTGGTTAGTGTTGTGATACAACTTGCAAATTATTATGTGGCTGTTAGTGGGATTTGGGGATGGGAAGCAAACTTTTGTTTTGCTTTAATTTGGGTTTGGGGGCTTCTCGTCAGAGGGTAATCATCTTTGGTCTTCAAGGAGTTGTCAGATAATAACTATAATTTAGCCTGCCTATGCCCAGCAGTCTGGAGCTCCCTCTTAAGCTCTGGGAGGATGCTCTGGTGCTCTACAAAGAAAAGATAGGATTTCTATGTAATTAAAACTACAGCTGTGTGTAGAAGTGCTCATCAAAGATTCAAAGAATCCTGGGGCACATGGGGATTCATATTCTCCCCCTCTCCTTTCCTTTCTCCTTCTTGCTCCTCCTCCTCTCCCCTCCCCTCTCTTTTTCTGTCTCTGACTTAAACACACACACACACACACACACACACACACACCATTTTGTATTACATCTGCAAAGCTACAAATGTCAATGACATTGGGTACTACCATGCCACTAAATAGAATTGAGTAAATAAACACTATTACAATAAAAAGATATGAAACCAATTATCTGGTTCATGTACACTGGGTCAGCAGAATTCAGGCTTCTTGAGTGCAATAATTAATTTTTCCTTTGGTCTTTATATTTCTAGCACCTAGTCTATTACTTTGCACCAAGTAGGTGATTAAGATCTGGATTCAAATCCTGCCTCTAACATTGACTTGTTGATGACATTGGGTACTTCAATTAATATCTCAGAGCCTTAATTTTCTCACCCATAAAGTGAGATGGTTATAAAAAATGGCATCTGAGATCCCTTCCGGTCCTAAATCTACAAATTTATGAATCAGTGTAGAGAGCCAATCTGGTTACAGAAAGCCAACGTGCTCAAATTGTCCCCTAGTGACTGCTGCCATTTTGCCCATTTGAGGATTAGTGCTAGGAAGGGTGGATTAGTACAAAGAAAGGAGGAAGGAAGAGGGGGAGCAAGAGAAGGAAGATTGGAGGAAGGAAGGATGGAATGGATGGAGGGAGGGAATGAGGAATGAAGGAAAGAAGGATGGAAGGAGGGAAAGAGGGAAGAAGAAATCTTGATAGGTTAAGATGAGTTGACCCTAACAAGGTGAAATATAATAGGGGTAAAGTTCTACATTAGGTTAAAAAATTAATTATACAAGTATAAAATGAGGAAGATGTGGCCATTTATATGGAAAAGACCTTTAGGTTTTGGTTGAGCACACCAGTAGAGTTGAGCACCCTATGAGTGGATGTCCAGAGAGAAACAGATTGAACTGTAGGTAACTCAGGTAGAAGTAGAGTGTTTACATAAATGGAAATGACCACTGTACCATCAGTACCATTCTACTGATCAGGGCATATCTGGAGTCCTAGGTTCAGTTCTAGGTGCTACATTGGGGGTGGGGGACAGTGGTAATTACCAACTTGTGAGGTATCTAGAATTCTGAAAAGGGTCAAAATGATGCTCTATGTGTGACAGCTCTGAAGAGGGTATTTAGCCTAGAGAAGAGAAGGTAGAGAGGAAGGGAGTTAGGAAGGGATCACTGTCCTCAAATATGTCTAAAGCTGCCATGTAGGCCATTTAGTTTATTCTTCTGGGAATCTACATAAGAAAACTCTCCCAGAGGATAGAACTAGAACCATTTGGTAGAAGCCAAAAGAAGACTGGCTTCATTTCCACACCATGACAAATGCCCTAAACATTAGAGCTGACCAAATAAAATGCCTTGCCTTTGAGGTACTGAGTTTCACATGACTGTAGGAATTCAAGTAGAGGCTGGGTGGCCCTTTGTGTAGACAATCTAGAGGGGATCCATCTATTCAGCACAATATTGGACTAGATAACTTCCATGTTGCCATCTAAAGCTAGGATTCTAAGACCAACTTACTTTCACATTTGGAAATGTTTTTGTTATTTGTTTTATTCAATGCAAAAATCCAGATTTGACTTTCAGTTTTGACTCCTCCACACAAGTGAGGCTGTCTTCCTTAAGTCAGTTATCTGAAGTTCAGGTCCAGGATGACCAGAACCAGTTGATAGAATTATTATTCAAATTTAGCTTTTCTTGATTTGAAACTACATAAAATTAACTGGAGTTAATACAATGTAGGAGATAAAGGGCTAGTCTCAGAGTAAGAAAGACCTGGATTCAAGTTCTATCTGACACTTACTCATTGTACAACTCTTTCAGATTAAATTGGGGAAGGTAGGGCTGATTGGCACTAAAGACATTTTCTCATTGGGAGCTCCCTATTCTGGTGAAATCATAGGGTGGGGGTTGGGGAAATACTTAGCATTTGTGGTTGACCATGAATTCTCCGGAGAACTATTTGAAAGCAGTATTTCTTTAAGAGAAATGCATCTAGAAAATAGCTAATAGGCTTGTATACTCAGCAATCATTTCTCTGCCATCAGAGAACACTTACCACCACACTATTTGATGACAAATTTTATGATAGTTTCTTCCCAAATATCTTGGTTCTAACTATCGCTGTTAGGTTCCAGAATTAGTTGATGATGAGTATAGAGATGGACATTTGTATAAGTAGTTGCAGATTTCACATCATGTAGACTTTTTTTTTTTACACTCTTCCCTTGGGGATATGAAATTTCCAGAGAATCACAGGAATAGAACTGGCTATAACTATGGAGGCCAGCAATGTGACATACAATGGTGTTAAAAGGCAAGCCAGGGAGTGGCTAGGTGGCTCAGTGAATGGAGCACCAGCCCTGGAGTCAGAAGGACCTGATTTCAAATCTGGCCTCAGATGTGATCTTGGGCAAGTCACTTAAGCCCAATTGTCCTGCCCTCCCCCCTCCAAAAAAAAAAAAGGCAAGCCAATAGTAATTTCTAAGAGTAAAACAGAGGACACATAAAGGTAAATTCCTCCGTGGATCATGTGCCAACTAAAAGATCTCTACATTAAAACATAATTCAGAACTGTTAGTAAATTAATTTCCCTGCCCCACTTCTTGCTCCTTGAGTATAGACCAGGGGTGGGGAACCTGTGGCTTTGAGGCCGTATGTGGCCCTCTAGGTCCTCAAATGTTGCCCTTGGGTCACATATAGCCTTCTAGGTCCTCAAATGTGGCCCTTTGACTGAATCCAAGATCCGCACTTGAGGACCTGGAGGGCCACATGTGGCCTTGAGGCTACAGGTTCCCCACCCCTGCTAGACACATGCACAACACAGAGCAAATATAGCCACTAAGCGGGAGGATTTTTTTCAAACATGTGATTTCATCAATGTGGGAAGAAGTCTCAGTATGGAAACTCCCTCCACTGATAAAGACTGGCAACCTGTCTATAATTTCTGGTCTTAGAGAGTTGGCTGAGGCACACATGCCACCACTTATGTAAGCAAATGAGTCGATATATTCTGGTTTCCAGTCAACTATACTTCTATCTGGAGCTTGTGTCCCTGTCTCCTTTCATAAGCAATACCACATCACCATTACATTTTTTTATTATTCCTCAAAGGATGGGAACTCAAATTTATGAAGTTTTTTTTAAAGTTTGCGCAGCACTTTGCCCACATTATCTCATTTGATCCTTACAACTACCCTGTGAGGTAAGCGCTCTATCATTTTCCCCATTTTACAGATGAGAAAACTGAGGCTAAGAGAGGTCAAATGACTTAGAAATTGGACCCAAATCTTCCTAAAGTCAACTTACTCAAAAGAAGTCACTATTTTAACAACTAAAAAGCCTACATTAAATTTTGAAGAGAAAATTCTAAAATTAAAATAGAAACTACCCATTGATATTTCTTTTTTTGGCTCTCCAAATCGTTAAATTTTCAATGTGAGCACGCACACCATGGAAATCAGCAAGGGCTATCTATGCACATCAGGGTTTTATTTGCTATTTTGTTGATTTGTCTAGATTTAAGAAAATAATGAATAAATGTTAAAAAGGCAAATTAAACTTAAAAATGTGTTATACAAACATTTTTGGAGAGTTGGTTGTTAAAATTTTGCCAGCACACCCCTAGACAAAACTGATTTCCTTTAAACTAAAATGACAATAAAAACATCAAACAACAGGTGACAGGTGCTACATGACCACCATAATCTTTCTTCCCATGACATATATGTAAATTTCTGATTTTGCTATGGCGTATCATTTAGCATGAGAAGGGGAATCACTATTTTTAGCATTCTGATGGAGGGCTAACAGAGAGGTCAAGAAAGGAGACAGAAGGTGAGTCTTTAAAAAGACCAACTATACTATGTTGCTTTTGTTCAGTCATTTTAGTTGGGTTCAAGTGTCCCAATGTGGGGTTTTCTTGGCAAAGATACTGGAGTGGCTTGCCATGTCTTTCTCCAGCTCATTTTTACAGATGAGGAAACTGAGGCAAGCAGGGTTAAGTGGCTTGCCTAGTGTCACACAGCTAGTAAAGGTCTGAGGACACATTTGAACTCAGGTCTTCCCTGACACCAGGCCTGGTGCTTTATCCACTGTGCTGCCTCAATGTTCCAATAAGTGTATAACAGAAACGTAAAACAAAATCTTAACATGAGTCTTGCCCTGGAGCTCTATATCCACTCACATGGTGAATTTTGAGGTTAGCCAGGTTATGAAAACCAAATGCTAGGCTCCACTATGAGACCAATGACACTGTATGTACCTGTTCACTGTTTGCAATCCCTTTCCTTCTCTGGAAACTACTACACTTGACATCACCTTAAAGGTGAACTCCTGGCCTTATCACTCATTACCCAGGTCAAAGTTAAAATCTAGTTCAAGTTGCAACACCAGTTAGTTCCCTAGCACCCCTGATAATGCCTTGTTCATGTCATGCCATCCCAGGATCCAGTGCTGGGATATGACAAAGGTGGGTTTTTAGTAAAGGTGGCTTGTTTTTAAACCATCCAGTGGTGTTCAGCTGTATTGCACTTAAATCTGTATTTGCAGGACAAAGTAATACAGCTTAGGGAAAGAGAGTCCAGCAGTCACAAGATGAAGAAATTCAAGAATTAGAATGTAGGAAGGCCCATAGACCAGATTTGTAGCCACCAAGCTGCATTTCAATGGTTTCAGAATGCAAAACAACAATAATAGAAGAGAAGTTTACCAATCTCCACCTGTGTGTAGAGAGAGTACTATGCTGAGCACTGAATCAGATGCATAGTTTATATGAGACAGTCCTTGCCCTAAAGGAGTTAAGTAAGGGCTTAAAACCTATTTGCTGAATGAAAGAAAGCCTTCAAGGAAAGACCCAAGAACTGAATCACTGAATGAACTGAATTGATAGATAGTAATTGTAACTAAGCTTGGGTTTAGTCACTTCCCATTTCTTTTGCAGGTTATACAGAGACAACAAACATTATCACTGACTTGTTTATATTCTATTTCAAATATACTCCAGGAGTGGTTGCATTTATGGCGCCTTTAAATTTATGGTGAAAATGCCCAAGCTTACTTTTCAATTTGGTTTATGGGTGGTGGTAGGGTCATAATCCTCCCTGCTTCAAATTATCCACTGCCAGATGTCATGGTACTTCCCTTGTATTTCGATCACCCAAAATGGAATTTCAAAGTAAAACCAGTTTTCCTAGGCTTACTATTATTTTCCCGGTTACATTTATAATCAAAAGTTAAGTCAAAATTGGATTACGCAAAATATAGGCAATTTAAGAAATATCCTGAGGCTTTCTAGTTCTTATATTTTATAACAACACTTCACTTATCCAAAATGGTATTTAATTCGTTATCACTGGACTAAGTTGTAAATTATATGCACAAAAGATAAGAAATAGCTAATAGTGAAGAGAGGAAAAAAGGGAGAGAGATGGGAGTTAGGGAAGCAAAGAGTGGTTTGGTTGAGAATGGAAAAAAATTATCTATATCTACAGACACACATACATATGTATACACATATATGTGAATGTGTATATATATAGACATATATATCCTTACCTATAGTTACAACAGGAACTAGATGTATAATTTCATTCATATAAGGAACCCCCAAATGTGGAAACTCTACCAACTCTGAGCAGCATTTTCTTCATGAGTTACAGGCTGAGAGAGTTGCTGCCCAGAGCCCTGAAGGATTAACTGACTTTCCAAAATAACAAATAACAAAATCAGTATGTGTCAAAAACAGAACTAACACTCAGATCTTCCTGGCTCTGAGCCAGCTCTTTATCCTTTCTGTCATGGGTACCATTTCTATACATATAGATGCAGTTGTTTACTTGTGTCCAGCTCTTCATGACCTCTTCTGGGGTTTTCTTGGCAAAGATACTGGAATGGTTTGCCATTTCCTTCTCCAGATCATTTTACAGAAGAGGAAACTGAGGCAAACAAGGTTAAGTGATTTGTCCAGGGTCACACAACTAGGAAGTATCTAAGACTGGATCTGAACTCAGGTCTTCCAGACTCCAGGGCTGGCCCTCTAACCATTGTGCCATCTAGCCTCCCACAGAGATATACACAAAAATATTCATCCATTCAGTCATTCATTCATTCCATAAGACTTAATATTGAGTGGCTATAATGTGTCAGGAAATGTGTATATGTGAATATATATGTATATATATTACATATGCATTTATGTATATGTATATATACTTTATATACAAAAATTTACATTTTATATTTTTGTGTATTAGGCCTGTGATTTTATTGTAATATGGAACTCCTAATAAGGATATCTCCTCTACCAATGCAGATGAACAACTGTTCTGCAATTTGATATTTTAGCTAAATGGGACACTAAGACATTAAGTGACTTTTTAGGATCACATAGTATGTGTCAGAGGAAGGATGAATCCGGGTCATCCCAATGCCAAAGTCTCCTCTTTATACTCTGCCACCACACAATGCTGCCTGTCTTACTTATACACATGGTATAACAGTGCTCCTAGAAGTGGCTGTGAGAGAAGTGTTTGTCTCCACATCTTCATTTATATCTTAGAGGAAATCTGATTTCACTCTCAATGGTAGCATCAATGAGGGATATCTACTCTCTGTTGCAGCCTTTCTTTCTGAAATACTCCTTCATTCATTCCCTTCTTTTGACAAGTAAATGAACGTGCAGGAAACATACATGTGATTACCTCCCTTTAAGAAGTGTCTGACTGTTTAAGAGACTGAGAGCCTGCAAAGGCTTGTGACAAATTCTGTTTGTTACTCCCAACAAAGAGCAGAAATAATCATTAAAAACTACTCAGAGCCTCTGGAAACATTGTCCTTAATTAATAGCACTGTTGGAAGGAATTTTATAGCCTGCTGAAGCTTCTGTGAGAGAAGGAAATACCTTTAGCTGGAAGGTATATAGTATAGCACTGGACAGAGAGTCAGGAAGACCTGAGTTTAAGTCTCAGCTCAGATACTTAATAGCTGTATGACCCTAAGTAAGTCACTTAATCTCTGTTGGCCTCACATTTGTCATTTCTAAAATGGGAGTAATCATAGCGCCTGCCTCCCAGAGTTGTTGTAAGGATTAATGAGATATTTGTAAAGTGCTTTGTAAACTTCAAAACACTATATAAATGCTAGCTATTGCAATAAATTATTATTAATAATTATTGTTTCTTGTTAATAATAATAATATTAGGACATTCTGAAGATGGGATGGGAAATATTTAGCGCCGGTAGTAATTACCATCCTACTCCAACTCTCTGAAAAACCATGCCTATACCTTAACTAAAGGGTAAAACTTTTTAAACTGGTGAAAAAGTAAAATATATGTGTGTATATATGTATAGCATATATATATATATATATATATATATATGTGTGTGTGTGTGTGTGTGTGTGTATACATACATGTACACACACACATATGTGTGTGTGTGTATATATATGTATACACACACATATACACATACACACACTATCTTTTCTACCAAGATAAGGTACAAAACTCAACCAATTTGGCCAACTCCAAAAAGATCCTAATATTTATTATATGCTGAGAGTAGAACTAGTTGGTAGGATCTGATCAAAACTGTATTGATCACTATAAGACACTGAGAATAAAGGAGTTGTATAAATACACTATAATAAATTTAAGTTATTCTTTTACTTGATAGACAGGCACCATTGCATAGTGATGAAAGGACCAACCTTGGAATCAGGATGATTTGAGTTCAAATCCTCCCTGTGACACATACTAGCTATATGGCAATGGTCAAGTCACAAACTTTCAATGTCCCAGGTGACACTCAATGACCAAAACGTTTATATACAAACTACAAATCTGCATGTATGGAGGGAGTTTTCCCATCAATGATACCCTACAATGATGAAATCAGAGGTCCTGATCTCTCTCTCTCTCTCTCCCCACCTTGTCTGTCTGTCTCTGTCCACCTGTCTGTCTCTCTCCTGAAAGAAAAAAACTGAGGGCCAATGACCTTTAAAAATGTTCATGGAAAATACCGTCATATCTTAAAAGTCAATCTATCTTAAATCAATCAGATCATCAGTGTTTGTACCAACCATGGAATTCAGGTTAAGTAATCCCTGGACCATCATTAGGTCAGGATAGATGATACTTAGGTTAGCCATTCAGGGGGAAAGAGAGAAGTGATATGTCTAAACCAGCCTCTCTACAATGCAAATATGTGAGTTTTTAGCAGAGTGCCCCCCCCCACCTCTACTTCCCCATCTTTGTCCCTTCTTCCCCCATTTGTATGAATCGCTCACTTAATCATCTAAGAGCCCATTCTAATCCTCACTATTTCTTTTACTCCATCTTGGTTCCGTTTGCTGAAAAGTCCCTATTGTTTTAAAGGCTGGAAGAACAAAAAAAATTGCTTATTTAAAAGCAACTGCCTAGCAACCCATCTTCCTTATTCCAAGGACATAGGGTATTTGCATAACACTGTGTTCCTCCAACTCTCCCCCCAACCTCAAATCCTTGTGAGGACTCTTGTGAGAGCTGTCTAAGTGACCACTCCTCAAGGGAAACCTTTCCTTCCTCTGAGAGCTCCCTCGGGGTGGCCTTTCTTTGCCATGGTCCACTTGTGTGTGTGTTCACAGAGCAAGATGCCAACTTCCCACAAGGTGCACCCAAGCTCCTTGCAGCAATGAATGTCACCAGAGAACTGCCAAGCCACAGATTGCATTTGGGACCAGGGCAAAGCTCAGAACATCCTGATCTCATTCAAGTGGGGATTTCATTCCCACACTGTTCTTTCCCTTAGCAGTTTTCTTTCCTGGAAACATGCCACACCAAGGGGATGCCCAGGCCCTTCTGATCTTAACTCTTAAAATGCTTGCAAATACTCTTCCCCTCTCAGAAGAGAACTAGACCAGGCAGAGATGGGAAGAGGTGAAGAGAAACTGGGCATCTTTACCTCATCTCTGCTCTAAGGCTCTCATCACACTTGGTCATCTTTCTAGACACATCTATACTTAAAATATCTATAGAAATTCCTATTGCCCCTAAGGATTTTCTCAGGTCACATGAGAATGAAGAAAACAGAAAAGAAAGGTTTGTTTGTTTGTTTTTTTTACAGCGGTGCTTAAAATGGATTGAGCAGACATCACACAATTTAGCACTTGAGTCACTTTGCCTCTGAACTCTAGTTTATTTGTAAAATGGAGAGAATAATGCTTGTGGTACCATGTTCATAGGGTTGTTGTGAATCTCGAATGAGCTGATAAATGCAGAGTACACTGAATGCCTTACCCATTATTTTTATTATCATGATCATCATATAGTCCAGACCTCTTCTTTCACAGCTGAGGAACCTGAGGCTCAGAGAGGCCCATTAACATGCCCAAGGTAGCGGTAGTAAGTGACAGAGCTGGGATTTGAACTGAGGATGTTCGACTCTGTGTCTAGCATGCTTTCTGTCACATCGTGTTGTTATCTGAATGTGGGTTGTTTCTTCAGTAACCTCCTCCAGGCTCTAAGCAGAGAAAGTAGGGCTCCTTAAAGTACAACTGCCAAAAAGCAGACTGATCAGTAAGATGGCACTGGGGTGAACATGGTCCCTTCTGCTGAATGCCTTGGAGACACTAACTGACTTAATATAATTGGGCAGTGAACAAGTGTTGTATGATACTGGACAACTCTTTTTCATTTTAATTAATTTATTTACCTCTCTATGAAACTGGAATAATTTAAAACATTAAGCACTTAGAGAAACAGTTTTATGAAGCAGAGTATAAGTACCTGTAATGGTAAGAGAATTTGAAGATCTTCCCTGCCCCTTAATGGGCCTCACCTTCTCAACAAGAGAAGCTTGCTTAGGCGAGGCCTGTTTTTCAGGAAGGCATGTACCTTACACACACACACACACACACACACACACACACAGACACACACACAGACAGACATATATATATATATATATATATATATATACACACACACACACACACACACACACACACACACACAGAACGATGATAGATAGATAGATAGATAGATAGATAGATAGATAGATAGATAGACAGACAGAAAAACTGATGTGAGGTTTTGCTTTGGGATTCACTTAAGGGAAGAGTTGTGTGATTTGGCCAGATGAGATTCTGGGCAACCAGTTATCCCCCTGGTTTTGAAAATCCAGATGTTGGTGCTTCTCTCTCTGGTAATTAACACTGCATGTATGCAATGGTCAGGAAGCTAGAATCCCTGTCTGTTGGTCTGTTGAATTTTGTTATTTTCTCTGTATTTTTTGTCTGCTTGTAATTTCTGTTTGTATTTTCTAAAGTTCAGGGTGCTGACTTTTTCCCCTAAACAAAATGAAAAATATATAGATATAGGTATAGATGTGTGTGTTTGACTAAAGTAAGATTGTTAACCCTCTTTTGAGTTGCTTTCATTTAGAGAAGCAGATCAAAGAACCTGTGCTAGCAGCCATCCTGGGTATGCCAGGGTGCTTGCTGATACAGTACCCTCAACATTGGGTCTAGGTGCTATATAGCTTTGTATTTCCTGAACCCAAAATAGGGTTTGCTAAATATTTATTGAATGTATGTCAGAGTCTTAGACTAAGAATTCTTTCACTTGGGACAAAAAGATTGGAGAGGGGATAGTGGCTTAGAAGATACCTTAACAAGGCACAGGTGACATAGAAGTGGGCACAATATTTCTTAAACTATGTGTTGTGACCCCATATGGGCTCATGATCCACAGCGTGGTGCTGAACAGGTCATGAGTGGGAAAAGTTTAAGGAGCCCTGGTAGATAATGGGTGCAGCTGCAATGGGGGAGAAAATGGTTTGATCACCATACTTCATCATGTGCTCCAAGGAGTGCTGGGGGGAGAAATGGGAAAGGGCTTCCATGGTGATGATATTTTGAAGGTAGCTGCCTGGAGCTGTTGGACTTTGAATGGTTCATTAATTTTGGAAAGAACATGGAGGATAGCTCACAAAACATCTGCCGATGAGCTGAAACAAATATCCTTTGGATTTCAGTAGTCTGCAGAGCATTTCTTTCCCTTTGTAAATTTATCATCTTTCATCATCTACTGCCACTTATGTATTCACAGTCAATGGTGCATCAAAGCTGTAAACATTTGCCTATTGTCTATGTTTTCTTTGTCGCTTTTAGAAACTTGTCGGAATCAATAAAAATCTATTTTTGAAAAAAGAAAAGAAACTTGTTGGAAACAATCCCAAGCTGAAGAGATAATTATGTCAGGAATATTACAAAACTCTAAGCCTCAGATTCTTAAAGCAACCCATGCAAATGTCAATGAGGAACTCACAAAAGCTGAAATTGCTGTGGAGGGTTAGATGCAGGTTAGTAAGCCAGAAAGAAAGATGGGGAAGGTGAAATGAAAGGGTTTTGAGGAGTGCTAGGTAAGCATCACAATCAGGGACATGGTGTTATAGAAATGCCTCTCTGTTCCCTGAGGATTTTTTTTTTGAGACTAGTTTTCATTCTGGGGCTGAAATTGCAATGGCCACTCATGGTCCCAAATCTGTTAATGCTCTAGTGTAGACACTCAATCAGCTTTTGCCCTACTGCAACTCAGAACTCCCAAGCTCAACTACATTCTCAACATCCACCAGTCTTAGTCTCCTTATTAATAGGAATTGCAAGCATTTGCCACACATGGAGTAGAGGACATTTTTGCATATCTATGTAAGCATCGATTTTTTAAAAAGACAACTGAGAATCTAAATCATTGCTTTAATAACTGACTCAAAATTAGTATGCTGAAATCACAGCAGCTTTGAGTTAAAAAGGTACCTTCAAAGTCATGTAGTCCAACTCCCTATCTGAGTACATTCCTCAATGTTCTAGTTTCTGCTTGAATATTTTCAGCAACAGAAAGCTCCCTTCGCAGAGAGGCAACCTTCAAACTGCTGGAAATCTTCAGTTGTAAGTTCTTTGTTATATTGTGTTAGACTCTATATCCCTGTAACTTCTACCCACTGGCCCAAATTTTGCTTTCGAGAATAATATAGAACAAGTTTAATGCTGCTTCCTTATGACAGATATTAGACCTCTTCCTGTAGATATCAGAAGATAGCAAACAGGTCTCATAAAGTCTCTCTTCTCCAAGAGAAACATCCCCCAGTTTCTGTAATCATTCCTCATGACCTGATTTCTGTCATATGACTGTCTTTCTCCTCTCCTGGATATATTCCAATTTTTAATGTCTTAAAATGTAGCATCCATAATTGAACACAATATTCCAGTTGTTGTTAGACCAGGGAAGACTCTACTCTCTATTCTTTCCCTTTATGTGGATGCTATGCTTTTATTATACAAGATCCCAAGACACTACTGGCTTCTTTAACAGCCAGATCATGATGTTGACTTCTAGAGTTTATGAAAAATTAATGCCCCAAGGTCTTTATTTTACATGAACTAATATTAAGTTATATTTTTCCCATATTGCTTTTAGATCATAGAGTTTTAGTTGAGGGATTTTACATTTATCCCTATTCAATTTTATTTTATTTTCTTTGGTCGGTCATCATGTAGCTTTCCTCCAAAGAATTAATATTAGTATGATATAGTGTGGCATAGCATAAAATAGTATAGGCCTCTGAGACCCTTTCAGAGGGTCTGTAAGGTCAAAACCACTTTTATAATAACATTAAGATATTTTAAAGTCTAATATGGTAAATCTTAATAGATACAACCCACATAAGTCAAAGCTCTCTGGGGAAATATTCTCAATAATCTTTGAGAGTGCAAAGGGATGCCGAGACCAAAAAGTTTAAGAATTGTAGATACAGACAATAATCCTAACAGCTAACATTTGTGTAATGCTTTAAAGTTTGAAAATAATTTTACATATGTTATCTCATGTAGTCATTCTAAGTATCCAGTACAGTAGATGGTATTATTTCCATTTTATAGACAAGGGAACTAAGGACGAGAGGGTTAAATGATTTGCCAAGGGTCATACAATTATCCGAGGTATATTCAAACTCAGATTTTCCTGATTTTGAGTCCACTATCCTCTCCAGTGTTTCACCAAGCGATCGCTAACGCACTCTCATAAACTAAGGAGTCCACAGTCCGACTGTCTCTACATAACACTTTATTCACCCTTATACCAGGTTTGTAGTTTTTTTTTTTTTAAGGAAAGGTGACCTAGGGAATATTCCCACAACAATATCACATCATGTTTCTCTGGCTCTTCATTCTAATCCAAATGTTGTCTCTACTAAGGCATCCACTCTTCGGTTTGTGGTCTGTCATCTTGGGAAATACCTCACAACTATATATTCACCACCCTACTGCCTCTCCTATCAGGTCTGTTTGTTTTGACCCAGGTATATTCTTTCATTGTCTTATTCCAGCAGTAAAGATCTATAAGAAATCATATTTACTTGGCTGCATAAAAATTTCCAATTTTACTTTCTGTACTCTGTATACTAGCGTTGAAATCTGATGCCATAGGTCATGTTATTAAGTCTCTTTCTTATTACTGACATCTGCGAATAACTGAGGACCTACCCTCTCTACTTGGGTATCATTTCTATGTCCCACCTGTTGTCCATAGAGGTATATGGCCTGACAGTTTTAACTGCACATTTTTCTCTCTGTTCCAAAAAGAGCCGTTGGAAGAAATGACAACAACATGAAAGATACACACTGTCTTCTGATATACTGCATGATGCTTTCCTCTGAATAGTCCAGTTGGATAAAGTTCATAGGAACACTAATTAAAAATTAAGAAAACAAGCCAAAAAGAGCTCTCAGTGATCAATGATCACTCTGAGACACAACGAAGTGCTAGAGAGAGTTGTAAGGCCTGGGTCTAAGTCCTGGATTTATTACCAGCTGCATGATCTGTGGCAAATCCTTTAACTTCTCTGGGACTCAATTCTCCTTCAGAATACGGAAGAGGTTCGGCTGATTGATCTCTAAAGTCTCTTCCAGCATTAAGATTTTATGATTTATTGACACATCTTCCTTTTGAAACATAAAGATGGCTTCATTTCATGATAATGTATAATAGAAAAAGCACAGAAAAAACACTCCACACAAATGGAGTAAAAAGACTGGGATTCAATCATGGCTCTGCCATTTAACTATGTGACTTTGGACAAGTCATTTACTCTCTAGGCTTCAATTTTCTCACCTATAAAAGAAGGGGTTTGTATTAATGATCTGTAAAATCCATTCCAACTCTAAATCATATGATCTTGGATGCTTTAGTCATGTGCTCTCTTAGACACAAAGGGAACAACACCATGCATCCTCTCTCACCTGCATGGTATTAGAAATATCTCTTGAGGAGGTGGAGCCAAGATGGCGGCGTAGCAGCAGCAATATATCACAGCTCTCACATAGCCACCCCAAAATACCCATGGAATAGGACTCTGGACCAACCTAGAACTTCAAAACGCACACAAAGATACCTCCCACTAAAGTCAGCTCGTCTACGAGGAACCATATCAGCACTGCAAACCGAAACCAACCTGGCCTGAAGCCGCGGCTGTGCCCCGGGGCGGCCGGGTGGGAGGTGCAGAGAAAGCTCTCAAAAGCTCTCAGGTGAGCAGATTAGCACCAGCTGCGAGGAGCGGGGATTAGCACCAGCTGCGTGAGTGGGGATTGCGAAAGGGGAAGATAAGCAGTCCGGCCGAAAGGTCTCCAGAGCTGAGAAGGGAAAGGCGGAGGTTTTGCACCCGCCTCAGCATTGTAGCTTCCCGCCCTTGGCCTGCAAAAAGCAGGGGGACTGAGCCATTGTTTTCAGACCAGTGCTCTCGCGTTGAGCGGCCTGGATCCGGATCATCGTCTTGGGCCTCGGTTTTGAAGTCTTCATTATCCAGTCAGCCAGAAGTCTACGGCAGCCGGGAGGACCCCAGTGATTTGGGACAGAGCTTT
>CM053590.1:121062590-121081704 GCA_028646515.1 Pseudochirops corinnae
AAAGGGAATTTGTCAACCTTACTCTCATTGAATTTGGCTTTGGGAAGGAATGACATACACTCTAAATTGAGTATCTTGCCCTACAGGAGAGTAGGGGTGGAGGGGATGAGAGGGGGGATGATGAAGGGGAGGGTAGGTTGGGGGGAAAGGTTGTTAGAAGCACACACTTTTGTAAAGGGACAGGGACGAAGTAGAGAGTAGAATAAGTGGGAGGCGGGATAGGAAGGAGGAAAATATAGTCAGTCTTTCACAATATGTCCATTGTGGAGATGTTCTGTGTAACTATACATGTATGGCCTGTATTGAATTGTCTTTCCAGTGGGGGTGAGTGACAAGGGAGGAAGCAAAGAATCTAGAATTTAAAGTTCTAAAATCCAATGTTAAAATATATGTGTGTGTGTGTGTGTGTATAATTATTATTATTATTTACATGCAACTGGGAAATAAGATAGACAGGCACCGGGGTAGGGAGACCATCTTGCCCTACCAGAAAGTCAGAGGGGTGATGGGGGAGGATACAGGAGAGAAAAGATTGGGGGAGGGGGTATACAGGGGAATTGCTGTTTTGGGGTGGTAGGTAGGGGGAAGACGGGGAGAAAATTTGTAACTCAAAATCTCGTGGAAATGAGTGATGTAAACTAAAAATAAACAAAAGTTAATTAAAAAGATTTTTTTAAAAAGGCTTCTCTGTTATGGGTACCTTTGCTTTCACAAACACTGAACTTGTTAATGGGTGCTTTGGAAGGGGCAGGGGGAATGGTGATGCACTGACTTGTAAGGGTTTAGCCCACTTACAAAAAGGTAATTTTTAGCCAAAAAAAAACCATAAAAAAATAAATAAACTTCAGAATGGGAGATGTGGACATTAATTTGTCAGTCTTAATGGATACTCTTGTTTCTGGTTTGATAATTGGTCAAATCACTTGGTTTGACCAAATGGTCAAATTATCAAAGTGGTTTGACTCATCACTTGGTGGCTGTATAGGTGTATTCCAGTCACAAATGCTCAAGCCTGATACATAGGAAAAAAAAGTCAGTAGACGATATGTGAAGGACAGAGATTTCCTTTGTGTGGAAATTTTTTCCACCAATACCAATCCATCTTTTAGAAATCTGCCTGAGGCTCATAGAAGTCACTTGTCCATTGTCACATAGGTAAGATTTTTTTCTATCAGTATTAGTTTCTTTGTATTTTAAAATGGAAACAGTGGAATAAAGTGGTTTGTGACTAAAACAACCTTCACTGGAAAGAAAACTGGAGTCTATATTAATCAAAAGAACAAATTCCAAAAGTCTGAACCAGCTGCCTCACATCCCCAGAGGACAGAGTAAAGGACAGAGTTGAAGCAAAAGGTCTAGGGAGGGTAAATTAAGAATGTCAGTCTAGAAAGAAATTTTTTTAAGCCCCTGTTTCTTCCTTTGTAATTTAGGGAGGTTGAACAAGATGCTCTCCAAGATTCCCTTTACATCTAAAATAGCATGCTCTATGACTACATAATGTCACAGAAGTTGTGAGAGGCAAAGGGGATCAGTATGAACTGCAGTTGTTAAAAATGGCTGCCTGGAGGAGATGGGACTCATCTGTCCTGGAAGCACAAGGTAATATTTAGGTAGGAATGATGAAGAAGAAATTTCAAGTGACAGGACTTTATTGAGGGTATGGAGATAGGAATGAATATGGCTTATAAGATAGAATGAATTGACTTAAAGTTTCCAAATCTAGAACAAGCATGCTATATGATCTGGAACAAGTAACTTTGCTATTATTCAGAGCCTTAACTAGGGTGGGGCAACTGAGGCTTTGTCCCATGGTGCTGACATTTTGAAGAAGTAATATTTCCTACTAGCTTAGTTCCCTACCTTAACTTGTTCCTCCCTCCCCCAACAACTTCCCAGTAGAAGCCTGGGGTGTGCCAGAGTTCTGTCCCTACCACACAACAGCTTTGGGGATTTTCGATATAGTTGGTTTGAGAACACATTTAGTGCTACTTGCCACAGGTATTTTGTGCTTTTTTCCCCAAGGTGCCCAAATTATGCATGTCATTTGCCATGTCTATAAAATGATTTGAGGTATTTGACTCTCTTCTCTCTTCTTTCCTTCTATACAAAAGGAAAAGTAAAAAGTTGGTGTAACATGCCTCAGAAGGGCAGAACACTACTGGAATGCAAAATAAATGAACATTTGGAGTTGTTTGTTTGGTGAAGAGAAATATACTCTCTAGCATCTGAAACAAAAAGAGAAAGGCACTAAGAATGTCAGCCAAAAAAGGCAGCCCCCAGAAAACACCAAAGTATAGTGAAAAATTGTCAGCACTTGATTCCCTTAGGGCTGGTGGGAGGGGTAGGAGAGTCATAGATGGGGAATGGAAAACAACAGCCAGTAGCCAATTTATTGTTTTAGTGACACTCGTTTCTAATTTCAACTGTAAATAAAGGCATGGAGACAGATGTATGTTGCACATGGGGTAATGAACATATGGAATAGCTTACAGAGGAAAGCCACTGAAGGCAAGGATCAAGGAGCCAAAGTGACACCTCAGAGGAGAAGAGGGTTTCTGGGTATGGGTTAAAGGTAGCACAAGGAGAAAAGAGTGGAAAATGGGAAGGCAATGAGTCAGATTTCTTTGCTTTATTCCTTCTGTGATTCCCATCCCTTGGCTATCCCCACCATCACAATCTCCAGGTGGCCAGCTAGTCAGTCAACAAGCATCCATTAAACACCTACTATATACCAGGCATAAGAAGAGAGGCAAAACAAGACCCCTGCCTTCAAAAACCTCACAATCTTTCATCAACCTGCCCCTATAGACCTCCTGCCACTGAGAAGCAGAGAACCCTAGCTAGATGGTCTACTAAGGTAGCAAAGCTTGGAGGAATTCTAACAAGGGTAAGCAACTTGTTCCAAAGGGATAATCTAATATCATTCCCAGGGATTATAAACAGAAATATTAATTACATTTTAAGACCCTTGCAACCTGTTTACATCTAGACTATGTCTGTGTAAGGCCAAAGAGCCCTGGAAATTACAAATTCAGCTAATTAACTATTTTGTCATTCATTCTAATAGATCCCCTTATTGTCACTGGTTTGATAATTTATTGCTAATTTGGGGTTTGTGTAGGCATACTCTAGTTAGGGATACCCAAGTCCATTACTCTTAGAGCATAAATTCATTCCTCATCAAAGGTATTTGTCGCTGTTAAGGAAATCATCCTACACAAAGTCTAATTATGAGAAGTATTGCTTATAGATTGTGAGATTCTCCAGCTGCTTCTTTTTGTGGATGGCACTGAACTGATTATAAAAAAAATCCTGGAATACTTCACTCTCCTCAATGAGAAAAATGATTACCTAAAAGAGATCAGTCTAATAGTTTATACTGAACAAACCAAGAGGATAAAAAATTGATATTGCCTAGATTGTGAAATACAGTTGGGTGGGCAGCCCTTGAATTAGTCCATTAGAAGGTATATTTTGGACAGGAGGTACAGATAGACAATGAACTAGACCCCAAATTCATTAGGAAGAGACTGGACTCAATCACATTTAGGAAATTACCACATTTTCATGAACTCCAAGCTACTCTGTGGTCCTGAAACTCACATTTCTATATCAATATTCTGGTGATGCTGTCACACAGTTGCAAATCATGGAACATTTTGATTTCAGAAGACTCAAAAATGAAGGTGACCCAAAGGTCAACAGGAAGACTCATGATGAGTGTGAGAGAGATAAAATTCATTATAATGATGGCTTGTTGGCAAGAAGTGATACAAAAGACATCAAGCACTCATATTGCTGGAAAACAAGAGTGAAGAACAGCAGAAGGACACCTCAAATGCTGCACTTGATGCTAGAGAGTATATTTCTCTTCACCAAATATTAAAAGAACCAAAGATAGTCCTCTGGTACAATGGCTCAAGCTGTGGGCCAGGACTTGTGGAACTGGGCAGGCTTAGGCGGCACTACTCCCTTCTCTTCCAAACACTCCTATAGCAAAGTTGTTGTGAGCAATGAGGATGCCATGCTGGCCTGGGGCAGTTTGAGTTAATTTTACTCCTGGCTGTACTGATTAGAGAGACCCAGCTATGGGCCATTTGGGCAGGAAGGATATAAAGTCAACTCTAGTATTCTGGCAAGTGAACTCCTGAAACTCTAGGGAATCCCCACTGGGTGAATGCTTATAATTTCTTTGCTGGAAGCTTCTACTTTTCTAGAACTCCTTTTGCTATTTTGATGATTCCTTTTACTTAGAGGTTGTCAGAAGTTTTTATTGAAAGGAATGAACTATTCAGTCCTCAGGTTCCGAGTGATCTATTGCATCGGAATGGAAATACAACCAGGAGAGGTCGGTTCTTTGAGGAAGATTTTTGAAAAGACAGGCAAAAATTGTGGCAGATCAGAGAAGTATGGAGAAGCTGAAAGTCAGCCAACAAATATTTATCAGGCACTTGCTAAGTACCAGACACCGTGATAAGCACCAGAGATAAACAAAAGCCGAAACAAAACAGTCCCTGCCCTCAAGAAGCTTACATTCTAGTGGAGGTAACAACATGGAAATAACGAAGTATGTCCAAAGTTTGGACAGAGTTAGATGGAAGGCTGAGAGGGGAAGGCATTAACAACTAGGGTTGAGGGGGAGAGAACCAGAAAAGACCTTTTCTGGAAGTGGAATTTAAGCGTCTTGAAAGAAGGCAGAGAACTAAAAGGTGGAGATGAGTGGGCAGGCAAGAACGTGCCAGGGGTGGGGGTCCACCAGAGCAGGGCACAGAGAGAGCAGATTGATGGAGATGTGAAAAACTGCAAGTAAATCAGTGTTGGTGGACCATTAAAGTGAAGGGGGAAAGGACAAGAGTCATTAAAACCTGGTTTCAAATCCTGACTCTGCTGTTTATTACTTGTGTGACTCCAGGTAAGCCACCTGACATCTGTGAGTGTTATTTCCATATTTAGATAATCACAGAACTGGGCTAGATGACCTCCCAGGTCCTTTACCTATAGAGCAGTGGTTCTCAACCTTCCTAATGCTGCGACCCTTTAATACTCATATGTGGGCGTATCTGCATGTGGGCGGACCCTCCTGGACACGAATAGAGGAGCGGTGTCTTGGTTCCTAAGACCATTGGAAATACGTGTTTTCTGATGGTCTTAGGCGACCCCTGTGAAAGGGTCATTCGATCTCCAAAGGGGTCACAACCTACAGGTTGAGAACCGCTGCTATAGAGTCTTCTAAAAGATAGGTTGATTTGACCAGTGGAGGGAGTGTCCTGTCTGTACCTGATGACATTAGAGAGGGACTTGGAAAATATGTCTAAATGGATTCAGATAATCAAGAGTTTAGCACTCCAAAAAACCCCCAAATTTTTATAACTCAATGGTTCTCTCAACATTCCACTTCTCCCACAAGATTCAAGTTGCTTATATTAGGGAAACTCACATTTGCCAGGGTAATTCTCTTCTTCTGATTTAACCAACTATTTGTACCACAGCCCTTATCACTAGGCTAAAAAGAAACCATCTCTACCTGTTAAAATATAATATTCCCCCACAAAGACTTTTAGAAGATTAAAAAAGAAATAGAGAGGAGAAATAGTTTATACTGATTTTTTTTTACTAATTCTGTAACCCAATTTCTTTGAAGCCTATATTGAATTTTATGACTGTTCTAAAGTATATTATTTTTCTTAGTAGAGCTATTCTGTGTAATGCTGTTTCCCCTATCTTCTTCCCTAAAGTGTATATATTGATATACTAATACTGCATGTGACATCCAAAGAATATTTTCATTCAAATTACTTAATGTTATAAGGTTCCTCTGAATCATGAGGAATATAAGACATCTATTATTACCATTTAATGGGTAGAAAGTCTGAGGTCTAAATGGATAAGGCAGTTCATCAAATGCCTCATTTAAAGTCCATGGTTGAAGCTGAAACAGAACCCAAGTTCTCTCAGTTCATTCTGTTTCTTTGTTTCTGTCTCTTTCTCTTTGTCTGTCTTCCTTTCTCTCTGTCTCTGTCTCTCTCTGTCTCTCTTTGTTTCTGTCTCTCTCTGTCTCTCTCTGTCTCTGCCTCTCTGTCTCTGTCTCTCTGTCTCTCTCTGTCTCTCTCTCTCTCTCTCTCTCACACACACACACACACACACACACACACACACACACACACACACACACACACACACACACATACCCCTATTCTCCTTAAGCTGACCACTCAAAGTTGATACTGACTTCAGTGTAACCAAGTGATCCATCATACAATCTCCATTAGCCCATTTCAGAAAATCTCTACTTCTCACTTCTAGAGGGATTGATAAGGACAGTCTAGCCTTTATTTCACAGGAAATCATGCTTTAGAAAATGAATTAGAGGTTAACCAAGGAAGTGTGGCTGCATCAGTCATGTCCTGCTACACGATGGAGAGGACAAAGGAGAAAAAGGTTTGTTTTTTGTTTTTTTTTCATATTGTGTATATTCTCCAAGAGCCATACATGCATTTTCTTACTTCATACAACATGTTAGTCCCATGATGTTTGGTTACAATCCCCTTGGTACTATATGCTGTAGAATTTATGCTGATGGCTTCTTCCTGCTTCTCTCTGTTGGCAAATGGTTTGGGGCTTCACATCACCTGCTTCCCCTCCCCTCAATTCCCCAATCTTCCACTGACTGTGTGATCAAATCGCTGTTGTGGTCACCTTTAGATGTGGTGACTTTTATAACACATTGGGTAAGCAGATAATGTCTCAGGAAGAAAGCTACTGTTGTGAAATCCCACGGGATAAGAAAGAGGATTTAAAAATCCTGTGGGTTTTCAACATCCATAAAAATTATCAATAGCTCCTTTTCTTCTTTCCTCTTTCTCCTTGCTTTACATATGCTTCCTCTATTCTTCGATCCCTTAGCTATTTACTATGTCTATTTTTTTTCCCACTGTGAAAGGGGATAAAATATCCATTGTGTACATGGATACATATGTGTATGTATATATAATTAGTATTTATACTATGTATGCTTGTTATCAGTTCATACCATTTATTAAAAAGCAATAATAATGATATTTATATAGTTTTTAAAGTTGGGAAAATCCTTTACAAACATTATTTCATCTTATCCTTAAAATAACCCTGGAAAGGAGGTACTAATTGTTATGCCCATTTTACAGATTAGGAAACTGAAGCAGATAGAGGTAAAGTGACTTATCCAAAATCACAAAATTAGTAAGTATCTGGGGCTGAATTTGAACTTAGATCTTCCTCATTTCCATGTGTTCAAGTAAGAATTCTGTTTAAATCTATGTATCCAGTAATAACCTCTCTCCTGATCTCTAGTCTCAGGTCCTGTAGACAACTCAAACTCAACATGTGCAAAACAGAACTCATTATCTTCCCCTACAACCCGTCCCTCTTCCCAACTTTCCTGTTATTGACAAGAGCATCACCAGTTTCCTAGTCTTCCAGCCTTACAACCTCAGTGCCATGCTGTATTCTTCCTCACCCTACATAACAAATTCTGTTGACAAATTTTGTTGTTTCAACCTTCACAGCATCTTTTTTTAATACATCCCCTTCTCACTATTATACAGTTACCACCCTGATGCATCACCTCATGCTTGGATTATTGCAATAGCTTGTCCATTGGACTCCCTTCCTCAAGTATCTTCCCACTCTAGTCTATCCCCTACTCATATGTCAAAGTGATCTTCCTAAAGTTCAAGGGAAACTAGGCCCCAGTTACTGAGCACTTAGAGAATGACATTCCTAAGCCCACTTCTTCTGCCCTCCTCCCCACACCTGTAATTCTAGAATGGCATTGTAGTATGGCTGTTTTTTGACATAAGTATCACTTGTGTTCTGTGATATCCAGAATGAGGTAAATTTTCTTTTTTGGGGATTATAACAGGGACTTATAAGAAGATTTCCCCTAAAATATTACCATCCAGGTCATAGGCTAACTCAGTTGCTGTGGTAGTTGTTGAGTTGACAGGGCAAAGTCTCCTAATTTGTGAATGCATCAGAGTTCCTAGCCTCTATGATTTTAAAGGTCATAGGGTCCTGCTAGTTCTCTGCTGGCATGTGTTGTATCTTCGAAACTTATCATAGAACTATGTGGCCAGTGCTGTCCTTCAGGAACGAAGGGTTCTAGGAATGAAAGTAAGAAAGTCCTTAGATGCCAGAGACAAATAAAGGAGAAGAAGTGAATGACAGACGGCTCTGCAGTATACACTATTACTATAATGACAGACGGTAGATACACTACCATCAACAGAGTGAAAGTCGGCATCATGTGATACTCTGAATAAGAGGAGAAGAAAATGCCTCTGGGCTGGGGCTAAGTGTTTTAGGAAGTGGCGACTGACAGAGGGGATGGGAAAGAAGCCAAGTGATGTAGAGATAGGAGCAATCCTGCAACAATGAAATTAATTTTCACCTTGGAAAGAACACACTATCCTCCCAACAGAATTTTTTTTCTAGTCTGAATCTCAAGGACCAGAAAGTTAAATTTGCTGAAGGAGAGAGTAACAAGGTCTCTGGGAAAATAAGATAATACTACTGACCAGACTAGATATGGCTACAGCGGAAAATGCAAGTGAGATTCCCCCCCTCTAATTACAACACTCCATGTGTTTTAATGTTCAAGTGTTATTCCTATCACAGTTAGGTGTATTTGAATATTATTTTCATCTGGACAATCTTTTCCTTTAATAATATAACAAAAGGCTCCTAATCATCAATGTAGAGGAAAACAACTTTTAATAAATTACTGTAAAGAAAATAATGTTGTATAATGTAATTTTGTGATCAGGAATTTTTAGTATTTGGGTACAAAGGTGATTTCAGGAGGAACTGAAGTTTCAGTTTTCATCTCTGAGGGAGAAGCACCATTATTAAGTAGACAGACCACTACACTTGCACTCAATAAGACAGGGGTTCAGATCCTGCCTCAGACATTTTAGGTTCAAGTCCCATCTCTGACACATGTCCCTTGTGCCATTCTGGGCAAGGCATTTCACCTCACAGTGCCCTAGACAATTCTCTTAAGGCCAGAGCTGTTTTGGTTAGAGGAAGTTTCCTCATGGGAAATTCACCACACTGATCAAATTAGGGGAATGGATGGGGGTAGGGGGAACCACCTTGATCACTCATCAGAGAATCTGTAGAGGTGATTCATGCTTTTGATATGGATCAGATCAGACTATTTATAAGGTGCTCTCCATCTTTAAGATCCTATGATTTCCAAGCACTAGCAGCTTTTGATGGCCTTGAAAACAGAGCCCTCAATGCTTCCCTCTAGTCAGGTACTTCTTAGAGTCATGGCCTCAGGTGGGGGAGGTGATCACAGTTCATAAAGAGAAAGTCAA
Source organism: Pseudochirops corinnae (assembly GCA_028646515.1). NCBI lineage: Eukaryota > Metazoa > Chordata > Mammalia > Diprotodontia > Pseudocheiridae > Pseudochirops > Pseudochirops corinnae. The sequence goes on from CM053590.1 coordinate 121,071,950, forward strand.
AGGTAGAGAATTATATCTCCAACATCACACAATTATTGACATAGAAGCATGTATTCTCTAGTATAAACTGCATTAAAATGTTCAGGACAGAATATCCATCTTTTTCTTATCTGTAATTCAATGAGAAAAGCCAATAAACTGAGATTTCTCTGAAGTGTTTTTTTTTTTTAATAAAATGTGCCAAAGGAAAATATCACAAAATAACAATGAAGACAAAGTCCTGCCATATTATAAAATGTTCAGAAGAGGACAACCAGAGAGTTTAGAGTAATAATCATACTAACTAAAGAATATTTCAAGGAAGGGGAAAATTTTAGCTTGGAGAAGGGAAGACTACTACTGGTGGTGGTAATGATATTTGGGGGTGGGGCAGGGAGTAGTGATTAGTTGTCCTCAAATGAGTGGAAGGCTGTAAAATGGAATATGAATTAAAATGAGGCAGAGCTAAGAAGACTAGGATGGAAGAGAGAGGGAGGGAGGGAAGGAGTGAGGAAGGGAGAGAAGGAGGAGGGGAGGGGAGGGGAGAGAATTATAAATGTGGCTTGATATAAATACAAACTACCTAACAACTTAACAAGCAAAGTTGCCCAAGAGTGCAATGGGTCACCTTGGTTCCCTCACGGAATGGACGGCAGATTTCTCATAAGGGATGCTCTTGATGGGATTTCTTCTCAAGTAAGGGTTGTCCCAGATGCTTTTGGAGGTTCTCTCTAAAGCCTGAGAGTTTATGAAAACCATTGTCTTTGTTCCAGCTTCAAAATCGTATTAATAAAGTTCAGACATGTTCTTTATGTTTTTAGTGAAACTTGGAGAAATCTTTGGAGATGTTTTTTTCTTGAAATCTGTATATAATTTTTTAAAAAGATATGTTACAATTTCTTTTACTCTTTGGACACCTTTTATGTCTTGCTTACCTTGTTCCCAGGTGATCACAATAATATGCCATTTGCAAGGCAGTAAAGATCAGTCTAAATTATTTTTTTAAAAAAAAAACCTCTTCCTACTTAATTAAATTTTTTGCTATCCATACTGGATATGTATCTCATTACTTCTGAGAACTGTGGCCAATAAGGTATTTCTTTAAAAACAGATTTCCTAATAATAATGGCTGGTCATTTATATAATGTTTTAATATTTATAAAGCCTTTTACATGTTTTGTCATTTGATCCTCACAAAAACTCTGGGAGGTAAGTGCTATGATTATCCCCATTTTACAGATGAGGAAGTTGAGGCTAAGAGAGGTTAATCAACCAGTCCAGAGTAATGCAGCTTGTAAGAGTCTGATGCAGGATTTGAATTCTGGTCTTCCTGTTTACAAGTTTCATACTATAGCTACTACAGCACCTAGTTGTCTAGAAGATGAAATAAATATACCTTCCTCTTTTCTGTGGAGAGGCAGGGAACTACTCAGTGTGGATTATTACAAATGATATCAGATGTAATCATTGTATTAATTTGTTCTACTTCACTTTTTTTCTTTGTTACGAGGGACAACTCTAAGAGAGTAGTGGACATGCATTTTTAAAAGTATATTTCCTTATTTCCCCACAATTGCATTTCTGGGACAACCTGAAATAAGGCTATTAGGTTGTCTAGAGATTGAAATCACCCATGCTATTTCCATCCCCCATTACAAAATAATTATTTTTCTACATGTGAGAATTATTTAATATAGAAAGAACTCTTAGTCTTAAAAGAGTCCTGGATTATATCATTGTGTTTATATCTAACTCAGATGTTTCTAGTCACATCTTTATTTTTTTAAGTTATTAATTTCTCTATTGACATAATTTTAATATCACAATTCATGGAAGTTCTACCAAATCATCTAGAAGCATATGAAATACCAAAGAAAACTCCCTAGGAAAAGATATAAAAATGCAAAATCTGAATTTCTGACAAGATAGCTAAGAGGTGGTTATCTCTAAGCCTAGTCTCCCTTCATAATCTCAAGGGAAAAAAAGGCAAGAAAGCAAAAGAAAAAAGATATGTGAAGGAAAACATTATAGAAAAATGAGCAAAAGGGAACGAAGAAATGAATAAACAAAAATAATACCTTGATATAATAAATAAATACTTTGGGGTAAAATAAATCTACAGAAGAAAGAAATAACAGTGCAATAACTATAACTAAGCCCCATACATGAGAACAGAATAACCACAAGAATGTCCCCCCCCCAAAAAAAAGTTCAGAGGCTTAACACGCCTTCTTAGTCTCCTTTGTTGGATCTTCCTCCAGGTCATGCCCCTTAACCATAAGTAGCCCTTTAAGGCTCTGCCCTGGGGTCCCTCTTTCCTTTTCCCTCTGTACTACTAGGAGTCCTTATCCTGGGATCACCCTGAAAGGCTCTGTGGATAGATTTCAGGGAGGCCATGAACTGGGATAGGAATCAATTGCATCTTTATTTTCACTAACCTCTAACTAAATTATAGTAGTTCATTCAATTATTTAAAAATATTCTGAGAAGGGGTTCACAGATTTTACTAGACTTTCAAAGGGTTCAATCATATTAAAAAAGGTTAAGAAGATGTGCTCTGCCTAGTCTCATTTAGTGATCTCATGGGCTCCCATGGATTCAGTTATCAGCTCTATGCAGATGAATCTCAGATCAATTTATTCAGTCCTAACCTCTCTCCTGACCTCCAGTCTCACATTACCAACTTCCTTTTGGACATCTCAAACTCATCATGTCCCAACTAGAACTCATAATCTTTCGCCATCAGACCTTCCCTTCTCTCCAACTTTACTGTCCCTGTTTTGTTGCCAAACTTCCAATCACCTAGGCTTACAAATTCAGTATCATTTTAGACTTCTCATTCTCACTCATCCCATATATCCAATCTGTTATTAAGCCTTGTTGTTTCTACTGACCAAAAATTGTTAATATAAGGACAGAAATTGTTAATACCAAATGTAATATTACTTGCCACTCCCTTAAATGATCCTAGTAATGTCAGAATTTCAGTAATGTCTTTGCATTCTTACTTTTAACCTTACCAACAGCCAATTACCAATTACTCTTAATCTATTGATTCTCTATTAAATTGAGCTGAACCACACTGAAATCTCCTCGATCTGGGATTTATCTTGTAAAGGAATCTAGCTTGAGCTGGATCTCAGCTCCTGATTTCATTGGAATTCATGGCATGAGGGACCAAAGAGCCAGAAGGAAGTGGTTTTCCTTGTGTGGATTGCCAAGGGCCACTGGGGTCTCATGACTGACTGGGCCTTGCTACCTCACCTATCTCCTTCCCCTCTCCTCATAAAACCATAAAAAACTTTTTCATGGGTCTCTTTGGTTGGGAAATCCACCGGACATCCCCTAGGGTGGCAGATTTCTACCCTGTTATGTAAGTTAAAGACACTTTATTTCTCAACTCATGGCTTTGATTTATTTCAGGACTTGACACTGCCCTCACAACATCCCTCATCTGCATCTATATCCCTTTCTCTCTACCCACATAGCCACCATCCTGGTGGCCGTCATCAATTCATGCCTGGACTATTGTGGATGGTCTCCCTGGTTCAAGCATCTCACCACTCCAGTCCACCCTTCACTCAGATGCCTACATGATTTACCTAAAGTACAGAGGTGACCATGCTACCTCTCTAATCAACAAATTGCATTGGCTCCCTGTCATTTCCAGGAGGAAGAACAAAATGCTCTGTTTGACTTTTAAAGCCCTTTGCAAACTGGCCCTTTCCTATTTTCCCCATCTTCTTATATTTTACTCCTGTCAATGTATTTTACAATCAGGTGAATACTGCTCTTCATGTTGTTATTCACACTCAACACTCTCTTGACTTCATGGCTTTTCACTGGTTATCCCCCACACTTGGAATTCTCTGCCTCACCTATGTCTCTTCATTTTCCTGTCTTCCTCAAGAGAAGTTTAACTTCCACCTCCTACAGCAAGCCTTTCCTATCCTCAAGTCCCAGCTCCTCTCCCCCATCCCCATCCACATCCACACCAAATCCAAACAGGGCTAGTGCTTTCTCCCTGAGCTCACCTTCCATTTACAATGTATGTAGCTTCTATGAACAACTGCTTGCATGTTGCCTCCCCCATAAGAATGTGAAGGCCTTGAGGGCCAAGACTATCTTTTTGCCTTTCTTTCTATCCTTAGTATTTAATCACAGTGTATGGTGTATTCAGACAATAATACTGAGTTAAATTGACCTGAAAATGCAGTTGCCAAAAGCCACAAAATCATTTGATTATATAACAATAGAGAAAAATAACTTTGACTAACCATATAAGTAAAAAACATAGACATTAAAGGGCCTTTCCTTAATATAACAAAAAAAATTTTATTTAAAAACAAGAGTTAAAATTATCTATAATGGAGAAATACTAGACATTTTGTTATTAGGTGGCAATAAGTCAAGAACGCCCATTATCTTTTAAAAATTAATTGGCATAATACTAGAAATACTAGTTATAGCAATGAAACAAGAGAAAGCCAATTAAAGGAATCATCGTAGACACAGAGGAAGCAAACATCTCTATTTGTGAAAAATATGTTCTACTTTGAAAATCCTCAAATGTTAAAAAAATCAATACAATATCTCAAATAAGTAAGCAGGATACAAAATAAATTCAAAATCTCTGTATTTTCATATTACTAAAAAAACAGAATGAGCTAGAAAGCAAAATTTCATTTCTAAAAAGGCATAAAATACACTGAAGTGCATCAACCAAGAATATATAGTATTTGTTTGTTGCTGTTCAGTCATTTCAGTCATGTCCAGCTCTTCGTGACACCATTTGAGGTTTTCTTGGCAAAGATACTGGAGTGGTTTGCCATCTTCCTTCTCCAGCTCATTTTACAGATGAGGAAACTGAGGCAAACAGGGTGAAGTGACTCACCCTGGGTCATACAATTATAGTTAGTGCCTGAGGCCACATTTGAGCTCTGGAAGATGAGTCTTCCTGACTTCAGGTCCAGCACTCTGCCCACTGTGCTACCCTCACAGAATTCTTTAAATACCACTAAAAACAATGTTTATAGAAATAAAAGACAGAGATTCATGATTCATGGCTGGACTATGTCAATATAGTATAAATTAAAATACTGACCCAAATTAATAAATGTAGTCTATATCGATCAAATTATTTAGTGGGTACTTAAGAAAAACTAGACAAAATAATAACATTCATATGAGTAACAAAAGGCAAAAATATCCAGGCAAAGAATAAAAATAATACGGATGAAGAAAATGAGTAATTACTGAAACAATTTGTTACTGAATAAAAAAACAGAAAACTACTTTAGCCAAATAGATTAGACAATGAGACCTAGCAGTGAGTACCTGGCTATCTTGGGCTCAGTAAACCTAAAAATATAAACTACCTGGTAAAGGATTCATTATTTCAAAGAAACAAACAAACAAAAATGCTGGGAAAACTGAAAACCTTCTTGAAAAACTTGGTGAAAATTAGGTTGAACAACACTTTCTACCATATATGACAATCCATTCCAAATGGATAATCTAAGTAGAAAAAGACACACCAAAATAATTAGAAGAGAATGGTAAGCTCTTTCCCATCTGTATTGAAGGAAAGAATTTATAACCAATTATTTCTGAAAACAATTTCATGAAGTCGAATGATGCCAGACAGTCTTCAATATGCTGAGGAATTTTTATTATTATTATTTTTTTGTTGCTATATTCTGAGTCCTGTATAGGATCATGTGATGTTAGCTGGAACTGAAGGATTCCAGAAATTGGAGCAAATGTGAATTTCCAGTAGGGAAGGAATCACCTAGGTTGGGGGTGGGGATAGAAGAGACCTGGCTTCAGCCTTGGCCTTTCCATTTTCTCGTCAGTATTCTAGTATCATCCTCTGGAACAGCACTGTCTGGTGGCAGTGTCTGTATTAGGAGACCAGGACATACTGGATACAGACTCACCATGCTTAAGTCGTTTGTCTTTAGTTCTTGAAGAGGACCATGGAATCAGGAAGGTGATGTCATGATTTGCAAGTAAATTGGATTTAAGTGAGGGAAGGCTGTGCAAAAATCTACAGCCTCACTTTCTCCTTTGGAGCCATCTGGGTCCAGTGGCAAGATATAGATCAGGATGACTGGAGATGGCCCTGGATACAGTGGGAGACTTTGGCCTTAGTCTTTAACAGGTCTCCGTTTGACTGAGGCAATGCCCAATCAGTGATTAAGGCTAGGTAATAAATGAGGCAGAGAATGGCCTCTTTTACCTAGTCACCAGGCTTAAGGGGAGATTCTTGAATGCCCCATGTGTGGGAGAAAAGGCACTCTAGTAACTAGAAACTATGAGTTACACCTTTACCACATTTGTTCTTTAAAGTTGAGCTTAGTTTACCCTGGACTCTGCATGTACTTGTGGGAGAGGGTGTTCTAAATTGGAAGGAAGGATGTTTGTACCAACTGTTCTGACTGTGCAATTTTATTAAATACTCATTTCTAAAAGCTTAAGTCTGGCTAACGAAATGATTCTCATATATATATATATATATATATATATATATATATTTATATATACACATACACACACATACACACACATATATATAAATGTGTATATACATATATACGTGTGTGTGTGTCTGTATGTGAGTGTGTAAGCACACTGGTTGAGCCTTGAGCTGATAACATTTGAGAATCAACCCTGATTCCTCAATAGTGAGTGGGAGATGAAGCCTTACTCTGGCTTCAAGATTCTGTATCTCAAGATTCATCTGTGAGAGTAGGAGTTAGAATAAAGGTACTTGGAATTTACATGAGTAAAATGGATATTTTCGAGAATATAAAATAAAAAAGTTTTGCATAAACAAAATTAATGCAGCTAGAATTATAAAAGTATGTAGGGGGGAAGTTTTATATTAAACATTTCTGATAAAAGCATGACATCTGAAATCTATGGGGAATTTACACAAATCTAGAAGATTAAGATCTATATGAAGTTTCCAAAAGAAGAAATGTAAGCTAGGAGTTCTTAACCCGTAAAGGTTGCATGGATAGATTTCACAGGGGCTATATGAACTTGGATGTAGGAAAAATAATACTTAAAGGAAATTTAGCATTTTTTCAGCTATGCATTTAAAAAAATATTCTGAGAAAGGGTCCTTAGGCTTCACCAGTCTGCCAATGGGATTCATGACCCAAAAAAGGTTAAGAACAGGAGTGGAAGATCTCTAAGTCCCCTTCTAAAAACAAAACAAAATGACTCCTTTCTCCCCAACTCATCATGAATTTATGGTCACATCTCTACCTTTTCGCAGAATGCATTGATCTCTATCAGTCTAAACATATTTTTTACACTAAGATTTTGACTAGCTGCAGGCCCATCTTTTCTACACATTTATGACTTGTCTGTGTCTAATTTAGACCATGAAATGAACTGGGCAGAGATTCTTTAATTCTATGTTCTGTACAATGCTCAGCAGATTTTGTTCACTCAACAAATGCTAACTGCCAGTAATAACTAACACCTCTTTCTAAATAAAGCACTATTTTGAGATGGTGTATACATAACTGTTCTCTTTTAATCTTTTATTTTAACAAAGCATACACAGATTCTGTCAGCAATGCCTGGATTTCAAAGTCTCAAACTGGGTCATGATGACAGGGTAGAGTCTAGTGATGAAGAGGAACTAAAGCATCCAGAAATACCAAAAAAGGTTCTAATATCCTGAGATGGAATATCTAAAGTACTTAATATATTCAATTAATGTAAGAGGTAACAGATTATACTAGAAAGAGCACTGGACTGATAGTAAAGAGACCTAGGCTTTAATTCCAATTGTTTCAGTTGTTGAAACCTTGGAAAAGTCATAGTCTCTTGGGGTTTCAGTTTCTTGATATGTGAAAAGAAAAGTGTGGACTACATGAACTCTAAGATCTGTGTTGTTGTTGTTCAGTAATTTCAACTGTATCTGACACTGTTTGGGGTTTTCTTGGCAAAGATACTGGAGTTTTTTGCCATTTCCTTTTCCAGCTCATTTTACAGATGAGGAAACTGAGGCAGAGAGGGTTAAATGTCTTGACCAGAGTCACACAGCCAGTAAGTGACTGAGGCAGAATCTGAACTCAGCTCTTCCTGACTACAGGCTTGGTGCTCTACCTACTACACCATCTAGCTGCCCTCTAAGGTCTTGAAAATTCTTGAAAATTGTCTGAGTCAACAGAAAATAAGTCAACATTAAAAACAGGTTTTAAAAAAATGTAACATCATGTATATTAGAGTTACAAAGTATTTTCCTCTTCCTAGCTCCTCCTCTACCTAACAGTGATGGTGAAGCTGCCTGTCCAATCACTCCTCTTTCCCATGTCCTCCAAGTCCAGTCCTCCAAGCTCATCTCTACATTTTAGTTCCCAAATGGAATTTTAAAAATATATTTAAAATATATTTAGTTCTCCATGGAATTTGGGTAGAGTCCAGGACAGGACAGTGGTTGCTGATATCAAAAGTCCCAAACATCATGGACTCAGCTTGAAAACTGACCTAGAATTTGGACAGAGACCTTCACTTGCATATAATCCAGGTACAGAAACATAGGAGACTCATTTGTTAAGACATGTGCAGGAGCAGGGAGCATCAACTGCATAAGAAGTGGTATCAGTATAGAGCGTGCATTTTCAGGTTAATTTTAAAATATTTGTTTCAGGGCTACCTTTTGTTAGACCTTGGATTGATATGTTCTTGCCAATCTGCATGACTAGATGAAGACACGAAAACATTGCCTAAATGACATGAAGTAAATGCAACAAACTTCCTTCCCCTACCCCCACATCCTCCACACCCTACTTCTGCTATTTGTAGCTAATCATATATGAGTTAAAACTTCTGGATGGATTCTGAATAATTAAAGTATAATTGAATTGCAGATGTCATATGTTGATGTTTGCCTAAAAAGATGGCCAACAATTGAGAGGTGGCTCTGAGTGGAGACTGATGACCCATGATAGGAGGCTGGAGGCTGTCAGTACAGTGGAGGTAAAAAAATTTGGTTTTTTGAGAAGTGCCATGCTATAGAAAGGGGTGAAGCAGCTTGGAGAATAGGCAGAGATCTGGGGAACTGAGCTGGCTTTGAGTGCCCAGAACTTAGTTCTAGAGAATTCTGAGCATAACCCAGGGATGGCCCTGAGACATGGTTCAGGAGGCTTTGAAGAGAGTTGTTTTTAATGAAAACTGCTCTAAGAGGACCAGATAGAAATGACTCCTAGGGACCAAAAGAACTGACTGATGGAATCTAAATATTGAATTGGGGAGGTAGAAATAGGGTAAATTAGCAAATAAGGGAACTATGACCAAAAGAACTGGTCCATAAGAGGGGCTATAACATGGGATGAAAGGAGGACCTGGACAAGACCATTAAATGCTTTAAGCAGAGCAATGCTAAGTTAAGTACTATGATAACAACCTATAAAATGATACAAGATTTCCCCATTCTGTAGTAAAAGTGGTCTGGGTAGTTTAAATTGCCATGTGCATGCTAGAATGCAGTGGACACTGTCAGGAGGAGGTGTCAAAGGAGGAGCACAAGAACAAAGTCCAGCAGAATATTAAGTCCTGTTAAGTGAGAAGAGCAGAACCAGGAAAAATTTGTACACAATCACAGACACATTTTATGTGTGACGACCAACACACACTGGACTCTTCTCAGCAATGCACAGGTATAAGACAACTCTACAAGTCTCAGGATGGAAGGACATATCTACATTCAGACAAAGATCTAGAAAGACCAGAGTTTAAATGGAGACTGAAGCAAT
>CM053590.1:121082204-121113760 GCA_028646515.1 Pseudochirops corinnae
CCAATGTTGTATCATAATTCGTAGATTCCTAAGAGCAGGTCACTCCTTCAACACAAGAAGGGAAAAATGCACATCTCTGTCAGAATTAGTGCCTTATAATGTTAGCTGTGCTTCTAACGCTTCACCTAATGCTAAATGAATTTTGAAAAATCTATAAAGGAACAAATGAATGAATGGGAGAAATAAGAAGATCTCTAGAATATCAAGAGATATATTGCAAAAGAAAAAAGGCTAGAGCAGGCTTAGCATTGGTATAAAACTGTACTATAAAACATGAATTATTAAAACTATTTGGTTAATGGATTAAAAAAAATGAAAAAGTGGAACAGTAGAATAGACTAGGTAAGCAAAACCTAAGGGAAAAGTATGCATGAAAAGTCCAGTGTTCTACGAACCCAAGAACATAAGCTACTGGGTAAGAAACTCTTCTTGGTTTGAGAAAACTGGAAATCAATTTGGTGAAAAATAAATTTAAATGAATATCACATACCTTATATTGCCATACATTGCAAGGGACTTCTGGCCAAGATGACTTCTGAATAGAAGCTGATTGGCCAGCTTTCACATACTTGCTCCAGCAAAAACCTGACATTCATATGGGAGTTATTATCAAGAAATTCAATGAGAAATTACAGCAATTTCTTCATCATAGAATCTCACAAAGAACTAGGCAGAAGCCCACTGGCAACAGGAAAAGGGGCCATTGGTGCAGTCAACATTAGCACAAACAAACCAACAGCCTCCCAGTATGTTTAGAAACAAACCAGGTATATATTGTAGCATATGGAGCTCTGTTGTGTCCTAAAGTAGCACAATTGAAGGGCTCCCCTGAGAAAGCCCTAGGATAGGGAGCTTGTAAACCCCAGCGTAGGACAGTGACAGGTGCTCTGGGGCAGCCCTCAGCAAAAGAGAAAGAGTCATTGAACTTTGCTGAGTGGAAAAGCAACATAACCAAGTCAGTTCCAATTTGGTAGCAATAATAAACCAAGATTCCCCCAATTATTCTGTTCCCTCCTTGATCATGAGACTCTTCCACTTTACCCTAATAAATTCAATCACCTTCTTGTTCTCTGTCTCTGACTTCTGTGGAATAAAGAAGCATAATTAAAAAAAAATTATATTCTTTATATTCTTTTATTCTCATATTATATTCTTATTATATTACATATTATAATATTATATTATATCATATAATAGATAATTATATTATATAATAATAGAGATATAGTGTATTATAAATATAATTACATAATATATAACATATAATATAGTGTAATTATATTATAATATATAATACTAATCTCTGCCTCCATTTATTTATGTTATTTTATTATATTCTTTATTTTTTATATTATTCTTTTTCTTATATGTTATTATCTTCCTCCTCTGACTCCTCCTCCCCTCTTTCTTCACCATCACTATTATTGCTGTCATCACGGCTGCTGCTGATCATCCTCCTCTTTCTCTTCTTCTTCTTCCTCCTCCTCCTTCATTGGTTTATAGAAATCCCCTTGAGAATTGTTTTACAAGTTATAGCCTTAGAGAATTGTCCAGAGGGCTGTGACAATGTATAGAGAGCTGCTCAGGGTTACACAGCTAGGATGTGTCAGAGATAGGGCTTGAATGAGATCTTCTTGATGCTGAGGCCAGCTCTTATCAACTCATCACACCATGCTGAATCTAGCCCAGTAAAACTCAACACTTTAGTTTGAAACTCTCTCTCAAGAAGAGTCTTGTCAGTAGAAAATTCTTTGTTCTATCAATCAAAAGAAATAGGAGAGTCTGCCTGGGTCACTGGGTAATTAGGTAGAGGAATCTTGGGTCCCAATTCTTAACTAAGGTCTCCAACAGAGAACAAAGATATAACTAAGGATTCCAAGACTGGAGTGATTAGAACATTGTGTCAGAAAAGGACACACAGCTAGTTCTGTTGGTATTAAGAATCAATTATTCAGGGACAGCTAGTTGCAGTGGATAGAGCACTAGCCCTGGAGTCAGAAGAACCTGAGTTCAAATTCTAGTAAATCTCCAGACACTTACTAGCTATGTGACCCTGGGCAAGTCATTTAACCCTCAAAAATTTACCTCAAAAATGGATTATTCAATAATCAATAAGTATTTCTTATGCCTACTACATGCCAAGCACTGTGCTAGGTTCTTTTGATAAAAGACAAAAGTGAAGCAGTTCCTATCCCTTGAAGAGATTAATTCCATCACGAGAGACAATATGGATCTATAGAAGGAGAAAATTGCCTTTCTAAACATTTTTATCCCAAATATCTCAAACTCTCAGGAAACATATAGGAAATACCTAGGTGGCTGGATGAGGCAGTAGGAAGAGAGCTGGAACTGGAGTCAGGCAGACATGAGCTCAGATCCAACACTGGCTACTTACTAGATGGCCAATTCACTTAACTTAACCTCTGCCTCCATTTCCTTGGGTTAATGTGAGGATCAAATGAGACAATATTTGAAAAGGGCTTACCCAGATAGTAGGTGCTTAATAAATGCTAGCTATCATTATTGAATACTGAAAATTCTTCCTCTCCTCCGTTCCTTCTTCTTCCAGGAGAATTCATGACTGAGCAGAGACTGAAGAAATCATCTACCTTATGAAAGTGTTGGGGACCTGTCAGACACGTCTAATCATAAAATGTTATGAAGTTGGCAGGTACCATATGTCATCAAATTCTCAATCAGTTAAATCCTGTGTTTTCCTTGACTCTTGAAAGTATTTGTCTGCTCTGCACTGTAATCCTGAGATAGATCTTTGTATTTAGAAAGTATAAGCTTGGCTGTACATTTACTCCTTCATGGTACTGCATAAGATAACGGCAGAAAAAGAAAGATGACCAAACTTTCCCAAGGCTGTAGGCACAGCAAATCATAACTAGTCATTTTTTAACATGGAGCTAAATGTTGGGGGTGGCCCAAGAAAGAGGGAAAGGAAGCACATTGTCATCTGGTAGGTTTCTTTTTAAACTAATTATTCTTGCTCACTAGGTTCTCCCTTTAGTTGTTTATGTGCTATTGAAGAGCTACAAACTCATCTAGGTCCTCTAAATGTTGGTGCCCTGGGGCAAAGTTCTAATGGTCCTGCCTTTGTTGTTGTTCAGTCATTTCAGTCCATGTCTGACACTTTGTGACCTCATTTGGGGTTTTCTTGACAAAGATCCTGGAGTGGTTTGCCATTTCCTTCTTCAGCTCATTTTGCAGATGAGGAAACTGAGGCATACCAGGTTAAGTGACTTGCCCAGGGTCACACAGCTAGTAAGTATCTGTGAATGGATTTGAATTCAGGAAGATCAGTCTTCCTGACTCCAGAGTAGGCACTCAATCTACTTCACCACCTACTGTCCAGAGCATTTCTTAAAGACACTCAAAGACTATTATCTCCTCATGCTGAATGACAGTCAACAACAGTAATGACAATAGTACTAGCATTAGATGGTAACAAAACCAGTAGCTACTGTGGAATAAACTAAAGTAAGGCAGCCAAGGTAGTGGAAGGGGCACAGAGTTAGGAGTTAGTCTTGGATCCATCACTTTCTGCCAAGACCCACTACTTTTTTGAGTCTCAGGAGGATTCAGTAAGCTCCTCAAAGCAGAGTCCTTGCCACAGTTAGACCTTCTTAGGTCAGAATGAAATTAGGTTGGTGAGTTTACAGGGCTTGGCTCTCAAAACCGGCGCTGGAAGGGTTCCGCCCAAGGAGATGAACAGGAACAGTGAAAGTCAGCACACTGACTCTGATGCCCCTGAGGAGACTGGGAAAGCGCCTGAAGGGCTGACCACGGCTTAGGAGGATGGCCTTTTGTTAGTGGAGTCATTCATTTGTGATCCATAGGACTCAGACAGAGAATATTAGGGAGTTGATGGGCCAAAGTTCAGGCTTGAGTTGAAAAGAGTTAGTGATAGCGGGGAAAACTCTGAATTGGGAGCCAGGAGAACATGAGTTTGGGGCTCGTATCTGCTACTGTGTGACCTTGGCTATGCCACTGTCTTTCTTTGGGTCTCAGTTTCTTTTTTTTTCTTTTTTTTACTTGGTGGGGGGAAGGCAGGTCAATTGGGGTTAAGGTTAAGTGACTTGCCCAAGGTCACATGGCTAGTAAGTGTTAAGCATCTGAGGCCGCATTTGAACTCAGGTCCTCCTGACTCCAGGGCCGCTGCTCTATTCACTGTGCCACCTGGCTGCCCCTGAGCCTAAGTTTTCTTATAAAACAAGAGGATCAAATTAGAATTCAGAGGTTCTTTATCTGAGGTCCATGAACTTAAAAATTTTTTTTTGATGAATGTATTTGAATATAACTGACTTGTTAATTAATGAATTTTATTTTATGCATTTGAAAACATTATTCTGAGAAGGGGTCCATAAACTTCATAAATCTGCCAAAGGACCAGTCCCTTCCTTTATGAAATCCCTGTACCAGGCATTCCCTGAAACCTCTTTCAGCTCTCAATCATATGAATTTCGTTGATGGCAAAAAACAAGGTATAATGTTCTAACCAAGGCTGCGCCTCATTGAGACGTCACTGTGAAGCCCCCTGGCTTTAATGCATTTATTTCCCAGAGCAAATTGGACCAAGGCCCCTGTCTTTTTAATCACTCAGCTACTCAAGCTTCACTCTGATCCAAGCATCACGCATTTCCGATTTGAGAAATTGCTTTCCCATAATTAAATGAAAGGGGAAAAAAGGGTTATTTGCAGCCCTCTGCACAAATTACTACCCAGTAGAAGCTGAATAATGTATCATAAGTAGTACTTTATTCTATTTATTGTACAGGTATTGATGCATATTGGACTCATTCTATTTTGGAGGCACTACCATGGTAACTCGTCTCGTCTCTGACAAAGGCTCTATGTCAGAGCTGAGCCCCAGGATAGAAGCTCCAGACCTCAAGTGCCTTGTGCCAGCCTCACTCCCAGCAGCAGGAGAAAAACAAGAGAAGAGGGAGAAAGGCTTGTGTGGGGGTGGGCTTGGGCCGGGGAGGGGGATTTTTGTGATCAGGGCAGTTTCTCTTCCCTTTTAAAAGTGGTCCGCAGGTGAGAATAAAAACAAGACATTTATTTGGCACTTTAAGGTTTAACATGAGATTTAGAGTTGGAAGGAACCTTAGAGATCCCTTATGCCAACCTCTTAATTTAATAATAATAGTAATAACTAAGATTTATATAGCACTTACTATGTACAAGCATTGTGCTAAGTGCCTTACAATTATTATTTCATTGATTCTCAAAATAATAATAGCTAAAATTTATATAGTGTTTACTGTGTGCCAGGCAATGTGCTAGGCACCTTACCATTATTATCTCATTTGATCCTCACAACAACTCTGATAAATAGGTGTTATTCTTATCCCTGCTTTACAGATGAGGAAACTGAGGCAAACTGAAGTAAGTGACTTGTTCAAGATCACACAGCTAGTATCAGGCTGGATTTGAACTCAGGTCTTCCTGAGACCCAGCATTCTATATACTATGCCATCTAGCTGCCATTTAACATACAGGAAAACTTAAAATGCCCAGGGATATAAAGTGATTTGACTAAAGCCACATGAGGAATAAGGGGCAGAGTCAACCTTTGAATTTAGAAACTCATTGTTTTCAAATCCATGACTCTTTCCATTATACCAAACAGGTTTACAAAATGGCAGACCAAAATCCTGTGAGGTCATTATTGTCTTACATCTCACTTCCCTTTCACAAACAATTAGGTCAAGCTGGCTGCACTCAGTGACTCCAGTTTCTCACATTCCACTCATTTCTCAACCCCTTTGAGAGAGCAGTTTCAGTGTCTGCCATTGTATTCTGGGTCATCTCCAGTCATCCTGATGAATATCTGGCCACTGGACTCAGATGGCTCTGGAGGAGAAAGTGAGGCTAGTGACCTTGCACAGCCCTCCCTCACTCAAATCAAAGTCAACAGCAAGTCATGTCATCATCTTCCTGATGCCATGGTCCTCTTCAAAAATCAAGGAGAAACACAACAACAGCCTTCTGGGGAGTGGGGAGGTATGGAGCCAGGGGATCAAGAGACAACAGCTTTGCTAGGCCTGGCTCTGCTACTCTACTAGACATGGGATTTCTCCACTAGGGGCCTGTAAAATGAGGTACTTGGATCTGATGATCCCCAAACTCTTCCAAGTTCTAACAATCTATGGTTCTATTCTAGGCCACCTAATTTTAGGCCTAGAAACTTGGGATCATGGGAACTATAGCTAGAAGGAACTTTTATAGTTCATCTAACCAACTTCAACTCTTCAACTTTTTCCTTCTTTCCCTCTATGGAAGTCAAATCAGGAACTATGCTTGGAAATCTCTTTCTTTCAAAACAGAAACAAAGGACTCTGAATGGAAACCTGCAATAGAGATTTTTATTTTTTGTTTGTTTTTGTTTTCTACACACAATTTCCAGTAGAGCCTAAAGCACCATCCTTTGTCCTCTGCTCCCTTCTCACTTGAAAAACAAATAACAAAAAATGTCTTTTCCCCATAGACAGAACTTTTTTTTTTGCTTTTGAATTGACCCTCTCCAGTAGTGTGTCAGTAGATGTTTAACAATTGACTCTGAAAAATAAATTATGCTTCACATGCTTTTAAATTTAATCTTTATTATTAACATTTTCTATATCACTTTTTTGAGTCTATATAATCAGCAAAAAACTAAATGAAGCCCTGATTTGTATTATCTGATTTCTGAAGTACAAACATTTCCACTGACAATTTAACAATCTGCTCCTTCAGTTCAGTTCAAGCTGACTTCAGCACATTTCCGATCCTCTCCATGGAAACAGATGAATCAGCTAAATTTTTCGACCTCTTCTTGACCAGAAACTCAGCCATACTGGCTTTTACTTTCATCCAGGTGCAGGTCAGTCAGGCACTTCTCTCTCTATCTCACATCCTCCATCTAGCTTACTTGTTAGTCTGTATGTTGGGCCTAGAAATGGAACAGGCCCATTTGTAAGAGGAGGTTTATGGGATATAATATATAATTCTTTCTGTATAGTCAAAAGATCACAAATCATTGAATCCAAAGATCGAAGGACCCATAAGGATCACCCAGTCCTTTGTACAGAGAGGTTAAGTGATTTGCCTGAAGTCACAAAAGTGGTATTCACAAAATGGGTAAAATCAATAACTATTTTTTTGGTTGAGGAAAATCTAGAGCTGAGGATGTAGAAGGTGATAGTATTGGGTAACCGGAAGGCATGGGGGGATTTTTGCTATAAGCCAAGAATCATCCCCGATTAAAATGCTGCCTAGAATAGAGGGATCAGTATCACTTTCGTAATGGGATGAACACTCAGTTTAGAGTTAGGGGAGGTAGAAATAAATCCCAGCTTTGCTACTTATTACCTGTGTGATGTGAGGTGAGTCATTTAATTTTTCTGGGTCTTAGTTTCCTCATCTGTAAAGCATTTTTTTTCAAGCATTAGAGATGACTTTTATAGTCACTACCAGATCCTATGATCTAATTTGGGTTTTCTCAGAAATTCAGAAAAGAGAGATTTTTAAATGTCTAAGTGTCAGGGTTTGGAGGGGCCATAGGGAAAGGGATATTCTTGCCTACTATTTGAAAAGGAGACAGAGAGGTGAGAGGGAGATTGACATGGGGATGGAGAGTGAGTTCCATACGCTTCACCATTTGGGTTGATAATTGTGCATTTCCGGGCTTTCATGGTTTTTAATGCTAATTGTAGTATCTGAGGATGTCAGCAGAGCCCCCTTAAATGAATAACCTAAGTGCTTAAAAGCACCAATGATCACTGTGCCCCATTTTAGAAATGACAAAGGCAACCAAAGTCATTTGTGGAAGTGCTTTCTACAGCAGAGCAGTACTGGGCAACCAGCTCTCAGCTCTCTGGGCTTCATCCCTCCCTCCCACCCCTGCCTCCTTCTTGTTGCTAGGAGACAGAAGGACTCTACTTCTACTATTTCCATACTTGCTGGGAGATTGAGTAATTGGTCTATGTATGTGCATTTGTGCTGATTCCCAAAATATCTCAAAAAAGATGTGAGAGGGGTGTGGAGCAAGTAGGTAGGGTGATTGAGGGATGCTTGCAAGCTGAACAGCTATAAGGGTGATAGAATCAAGACTGAAAACTGAGGATGAGAAAGGGAAAAGGAACTGAGAAGAATGGAGAGAGTAGATGTTGGGAGGAGGCCTGAGATCTCTCCTTTCTCCAACCCATCCTTCTCAGAACAGCCTAAAACATAGAACTAACCCACTTGTTCTCCTACTCAACCATTTTCAGAGGCTCCCTATTTTCCCTAGGATAAAATGCAAAATCCTCTGCCTAGCATTCAAAGCCTTATACAATATGGCTTCCACATACCTTTCCAGTCACGTTATATTACTCCCCTTCACAGATTCTCTGATCCAGTCAAACTATTCATGTTCTCCCTACATAACATTCTCTCACCTCTGTGTCTTTACACAGGGGGCCTTCTATATATGGAAGGCCCTCTTTCCTCACCTCTGCTTGAGCATTTCCTTTAAAACATAGTTCAAGTTCTAATGTTATTTCTCTCTCTCTCTCTCTCTCTCTCTCTCTCTCTCTCTCTCTCTGTCTCTCTGTCTCTCTCTGTCTGTCTGTCTGCCTCTTCTTTGTCTCCATTTCTGTCTCTCTCTGTTTCTGTCTCTGTCTCTCTCTCTTGTCTGTCTCTCTGTCTCTCCTCTTTATCTCTCTCTCTTTTTCCTTTCTTTCTCTCTCACTCTGTTTCCTCTCATCCTCTCTTCTCTTCTCCCTCTCTCTTCTCTTTTTTCTCTCTGGTTTTCACTGTTCTCTCTCTTTCAATCTCATTTTCTCTCTCTTCTTTCTTTTGTCTCTCTCTCTTTACTCACTCTGTTTCTTCTCTTATCTTCTCTCTTTTCTTTCACTCTCATCCTTTTTTCTCTCTCTTTCCTTTGTGTCTCTCTCACTCCATTGCCTCTTATCCTCTCTTCTCTTTCTTCTCTCTCTTTTTCCCATCTTTTCTCTGTCTCATCTCTTTCCTTTGGTTTTCTCTCACCCTCTTCCCTCTCTTATTCCCTCTCCTCTTGTCTCCTCTCTCTTTTCTCTTTCTTACTCTTGTCTCTTTTCTCCCTCTGTCTCTGTCTCTCTCTCTCTCATACACACAACTTTATATGTTATACATTTACCTATTCATGTATATGGTGTGTTGCCACAGTAGATTGTAAGTAAGGCAGGGACTGTCTTGTTTTTGTAGTCCTGGTGCCTAACAGAGTGCCTCGCATCTAGTAGGCATTTTTAATAGAAATGTATTGAATAAAATAGAAAGGAGGAGGGTTGGTAGCTTTTCCATGTTTTCATCTTCAATATTTTTGTTATCAGGTGCTGATCTCAAAGGTTTAGAAGAAAGGAATAATCTTGGTAAACCTGAGAGAGAAGCTAATATGTTGGAATAGCAATGTGATTTTATTTTGGAGACTGAGATAGCAAGGTCAGAGACATTTTAGCTTCAGTTTTGAGATCTTGAAATTAGCCAAATGCCTTAAAAAATCCCTTATTCAAAGTATATTCTGTTTCCCTATCTGAAGAATGAGGTCTATATTCCACTGGCTGCCTGGGGTCAGGAATTTATGAGATCACAGATATACAGCTGGACAAGACCTTTTTTACATATAAGGACATTGAGTCCCAGAGAGTGTTCAAAGCCATGCTGCAAGGGCACATTAATGCCCACTCTAGGTCTTCCTCCTTGTACTATACTGTTCCAAGCATGGGAAACAAATCCGCAGGACAGATCCCTAAAAGTACCCAAATTTGCAGTGAAACTAGCAGAGGAATGATTATTGGGTCTTGGTAAGTAAATATGTAAATAAGAACCGAGATAGTATTTTTCAGAGGAGGCATAATGGTGAGAACAGAAACTTGGATTCTACCCCTGACAATAACTTGACTATTCAGGGTATCATTTTTCACTTCTGTAAAATGGGGATAATTGAGGCAGGGGGCAGAGGGAGGGGAGAAAATTTGAAACTCAAGAGATTATGGAACTGAATCTTGTAAACTAAAAGTAAATAAACAAATCAAATTAAAAAAAAAAGAATCATGAGTTACCCTTTGGTCATATGTACTCTCTAAGCTTTATCTCACTTTATCTTGGACTCTTTGTATACTTTTGTTAAGAATGTGTGATTTGAGGGGGTTGCTTTTTGCCAATTCTTCTTAATATGCTATCTTAGTAAATGCACTTTTCTAAAAGCTAATTAAGTCTGAGTAACTAATTGCTAGTAATTTATAATCATGTCAAAAATCGATTGGGAAATGGCTGAACAAGTTGTGGTATATTATACTATGGTGCTATAAGGTATGATGAGCAAGATGATTGCAGAAAAACCTGGGAAGAACTACATGAACTGATACAAAGTGAAGTGAGCAGAACACTGTACACAGTAACAGCAACATTGTATGATGATCAGCTGTGAATGACTTGGCTGTTCTCAGCATGCTCCGATCTAAGCCAATTCCAAAGGGCATGTGATCAAAAATGTTATCTGCCTCCAGAGAAAGTGCTGATGGAACCTGAATACAGATCAAGGCATACTATTTTTTTTGTTTTAAAAAAATGGGGATAATTATACTCTTCCCTTCCCCTAGAATTGTGAAGATCAAATAAGATTTATGTAAAAAAAATATTTTGGAAAATAATTATGATATCTTCCCTAAGTTGCTTGAGAAATTCATACATAGTATGAAATTGTAGGTTGAGAGCTCGGAGGGACCTTAGACATGAACTAGAAACACTCCTTATTTTACATAAGAGAAGCCTAAAACCCGAAGAATAAAGTGATCGAGACGACAGAAGTAGCCCTTGAGCCACCTTCCCCTCTCTCCCTGCCACCCCCATAGACACAGAAGGAGCTGCCTCCAGTCTCCTACCCTACAGTAGATGACAAAATTCTTGTCTTGACAACCAAGTCCCTTTCCTCCTTATTAGATATTCTCTAGGTTGAACCTTTGAATAGTGTGAAAAAATTTCCCAAATCACTCCCACGAGTGTCTGTCTGATTTTGTACGTGAACAATCCCAGTGACACAAAGCTCAGACACTTTACTTCCTGTGCTAATGAACGCTGATGCCTAATAATTCTAAGAGCAGATGTTCTTTAGGAAAAAATAAAATAACGGCTCTCTTTAGGTTAGCAAACAGCCTCCTTGTTTTGGCTTAGTTGGGAAATGATCATTAGCTTTCCCCTCTTTATTCTCACCAGGGATCTCAAAGCTCTTTAGAAACTTTATATCCCACACAGCATCAGGTCTTTCTCTCTGCTTCCCTACCCCCCCACTTTGAGCATTGCAGCAGGAGAAAATTTAGATTGAATCTCAGGGAGAACTCCTAGATTTTCAGGCCTGCAAGTTAGTTAAATAAGTCAAATAGAAGAATTTCTCTTTCTAAGGATCCTTGAGAATAGGAGACACAGTTGATTTCATTACTTCCCTTCATCCTGTGGTACAACTGAAGTGACTTTCTGAATTTCTCCTCATTTACTATGCTCTATCTTTGTACTTTTGCCATGGTTGTCCCTCATGCCTGGAAAGCCCTCCTTCATCACTTCTTTTGGCTAGATGGCACAGTAGATAGAAAGTACCTGGAGCTCTATCCACTGAAGAATGGAGTTCAAATCCTGCCTCAGACATTTACTGATTCTGTGACTCTAGGCAAGTCACTTACCCTCTGTTTGTCTCAGTTTCCTTATCTGTAAAATGGAAATAATAATAGCATCTACCTTCAAGGGTTGTTTTGACAACCAAATGAGACAATAATTGTAAAGTGCTTAGCACAGTGCCTGGCACATAGTAGGTGCCATATGAATGTTAGCTATTTTATATCCATCCATCCATCCATCCATCCCTCCATCCATCACTTATCTATCTATCTATCTATCCCTCCCTCCTTCCCTCCATCTATCCATCCATCCATCCATCCATCATCTATCTATCTATCTGTCTGTCTGTCTGTCTATCTAAATATCTATCTCTATTGACATGTTGTTGTTTTGTTGTTTTTCAGTCATGTCCAACTCTATGACCCCTTTGGAGGTTTTCTTGGCAAAGATACTGGAATGGTTTGTCATTTCCTTTTTCCAGTTCATTTTGCATTCATTTGCCTGACTTGCCCAGGGTCACATAACTAGTAGGCAACTGAGACCAGATTTGAACTGAGGAAGATGAGTCTTCCTGATTACCATCCTAACGTTCTACCCATTTCACCAACTAGTTACCCCTAGACATTCATACTATTACTCATTTATACAAAATCACAGATTTTAGTATTAGTGGAACATAATGGATTACCATTCTCAGGTAACACATTTGAATTTTAATTAGTCCTCCCCTATGCATCTTAAGACAAGAACACAGGTGGTAGAATGGAAAGGAATTGGGAAATCTGGGTTCATGTCCTAGTTCTGCCACTAATTTTCTATGTAATGTCAGGCTACTCACTTTGCCTCTCTGAGCCTACTTCCTCATCTTCAAAACGAGGGGGTTGGTTGGTAGGGAGATTGAACTAGGGAATCTTTAAGGTTCCTTTAAGACCTAACAGTTTACAATTCAGTAAATGACAAGAGAGGAGAGAAGTTCTTCCATCTTGTTCTTTCACAAAGGCTCACAAGGTCACAGTTTTGAGACTACAAGGGAGTTCAGAGCAGGGCTTTTTAACTTTTTGTGTGTCTGATGAAGCCAGCTGAACTCTTCTCAGGATATTGTTTTTAAGTGCCCAAAATAAAATACATCGAATTACCAAGGAAATGAAAAATTAGTGAAAATAATGATGTGATTATTTTCCCATTATTTCCCCTTACATCAACCCAGGAGGTTCTTGTTTGGCCTTGTGAGAGGGAATTGTTAAATTTATACCACAATATTTATACTTAGAAAATCAGTTCATGCTCTCAAAGGTTGATTTTATTGATTTGTCAATTGTTTAGACTCAAGTAAGAGATGGATTTAAAAAATGTGAAAAGTGCAGTTTTAACTTAAAAATGTGTCATGTATATATTCCCCCCCAGCGTACTGGTTGTTAAACACCTGCCAGAATACCTCTTTATCCATTCATGAATTCTTTGGGGATCCATGGATTTCCCTGCTTTAGAGGCAGTATAACCCAACCTCTTCATTTCATAGATGAGAGATCTGAGACTCAGAGTAATAATAATAAAATAATAATAGCTAATATTTATATAGAATTTACTGTGAGCCAGGCTCTGTACTGAGTACTTTACAATTATTATCTCATTTAATCCTCACAACCACCCAGAGAAGTAAGTGCTGGTATTATCCCCATTTTACAGAGGGGCAAACTGAGGCAAACGGGGGGCTTGCCTAGGGTGAAAGCTAGTAAATGTCTGATGCCGGATTTGAATTCTGGACTTCCTGACTCCAGGCCCAGAGCTCTATCTACTGTGTCACCTAGCTGCCCCCAAACTGTGATGAAGTGATTTGTCTAGGATCAAACAGCTAGCAAGTATTAGAAACTAAATTTGAACTTAGATTTTTCTGATTTATTCTAGCAATCTTCCCATATGCAGATTATCATTAAAATGGGGGGAATGAGAGGGACCCAGGTGGCGCAGTGAATAGAGTCCTGGCCCTGGAGTCAGGAGGACCTGAGTTCAAATCTAGCCGTGGACATTTAAAGCCGTGTGACCTTGGGCAAGTCACTTAACCCCAATTGACTTGCCTTCCACCTCCAAAAAAAATGGGGGGAATAATACTTTGCATACTTGTTTAGATTTACAGGGCACTTTACCAAGTGTTTTCCTCACAATTTGGGGGGGGGGGCAGGTGGGATGAATATCATTATTGTCAGTTTACAGATGGGGAAACTGAGACACAGGGAGGCTTAATGGCTTGCCTAACGTCATACAGTTAGTAAGAGGCATAACCAGTCCTTCTGCTTCTGATCCTTATGTTGGTTCTACAATACTGTGCTGCCTCTAAATATTGCAGATTACTGTTTTTGAAAAATACACCACGAAAATGTCCCTTGGTCAAGCTGAATTGAACAAAACTGTTACAGCTCTGACCATTCTGGGGAGTTCCAGATCTTTTTATTTGGCCCTAATTGTCCCTTTGGAGGATGTGGAGGTAGTCACACTCAAAGAAGTTACCCACTTTGTGGAGAACATCCTTTCAAAAGGAGGTGTTGCCATGGGAACACATAGGGCCTCTTCTGAAGGTTTAGCTCTGGCTAGCTGGGATGTGGGCACATACAGTGCTTTGGGGTTACCAGCCCAACGACCCTTCCAGTCCTCTGTGAGAGTGTTTAATGCCTCTGTTTGGAAAGGAGATCCAGTTTAAGAAATGGGGATGGCGGATTAAGAAGATTAGAGGTTAAGATTAAGACCCCAGAGTCTCAGGATAAAAGGAATAAATTCTGAGTCTCTTGTTCCTAAAGCCCAGTGTTGTCAAGGAAAAATCTGAATTTGAGCCTCAAATGGTAATGTTTAAATTTAATACTATCAATAATAACAACTATAATAATAAAGGACATTTGAAGAAGAAATAGATAGTAGGATAGCACACTGCTCTCAAACCCAGGAAAAACAAAGGATCTGTCCTATCTCTAACAAAGCCTGGGTCAGTGACCCAGGGACAAGTCTCTCAAACTCTCAGTTGCCCCAGGCAACTCTCTAAGGCCCTTAGGCTTCCTACAGGAATGAGTAGCTGATCTCATTCAGGGGACTGTCCATACACAAATTAAATCATATTTTCATACCCCTTTCTCCTCAAAAACCAAATCTCAATTTTTTTAAACCCAATTTATAGTGCTTGAAAATTTACAAAGCACTTTAGAGACAATAACTCCTTAGAATTTTATGACAACCCTATGAGGTAAGTACAATGGGTTTATTATCCCCATTTTGCAGATGTGAAAACTGACTAATTCAGAGTCACTCATCTATTTATTCAGTGTTGGGGTAGGGGGGAGATAAGGCCAGGTCTTCCTTACTCCTAGTCTACTGTTCTATCACTACATCAAGCTATCTTTTAAAAGTGAATAATGATCTTTGCCACTTGAGATTTTCTTATAATATACTATATCGAACTAGTAGAAAAATTTATACAACAGCAGCATTATAGAGAAAAACAACTTTTGAAAGGCTTTAGAATTCTGATCAGTATATTAATAAACGGCAAGTTTAGAAGACAGAAGATAAAACGCATCACTCATCCCCTGCCAGAGGGATGATGAACTTGAAATGCAGAGAGAGACACATGTATCAGGGCATGGCCAAGGCGGGAATTTGTTTTGTTAGACTGTGCATGTTTAAGATGAGAGTTTTATCTTTCAATTGTTGTCACTGTTTAATTTGGTAGGGAGGAGGAGGGACAGATTTTAAATGAATAGAAAATAAATGTTTATTTTTCAAAAAATAATATAATAATATAATGCAATGTTCTATGGTAGGAAGGAAAGAGACCTGGGT
Source organism: Pseudochirops corinnae (assembly GCA_028646515.1). Taxonomy (NCBI): domain Eukaryota; kingdom Metazoa; phylum Chordata; class Mammalia; order Diprotodontia; family Pseudocheiridae; genus Pseudochirops; species Pseudochirops corinnae. Next base: position 121,097,646 of record CM053590.1, read on the forward strand.
TCTGGTTTCTACTAACTACTCGTGAGACCTTAAAAAAGTCACGACCACTTTGAACCTCCGTTTCCTCATATATAAAAAAGAGGGCTGGAGTGGAGCAGATGATTTCTATATTCCTTTCAAATTTCTATGAATCTTTAGATATGCGTTGTAGTAATAGCCAGCATTTACATAGGAAAATTTATGGTTTGAAAACCTTAAAAAAATATTTAATTTTGTCCTCACAACTGTTTGCTAACTGGACAACCTCCAAGGCTTCTTCCAGTTCTTAAATCCTCTGACTTGAAGATTTCCCAAATTCTTTGCACTCAGACCCTAGGATTCCTTTATCTTGGTTGAAGGCAGACATAGAGGTGCATGCCTGTAAGTCTAGCTACCACTGGAGGCTGAGACTGGCTTGTCTAGCCTCAAGAAAGTGATGGAGAAAGTGTGAAAAGTGCGGATTCAACTTAAAAGCTTGTCATGTATACATTTCCCCCCTCTCCTACTCTCCCCTCCAGACAGCTGATTGTTGAGCATAGGAGTTCAGCTGCAGGGCCTAAGCTGATTGGGTGTCTTCACTGTCTGACATCAATATTTTAAGACCTTGGGAGTGGCAAATAAGGCACCATTTTACCTAAGGAGAGGCAAAACAGCATAGTTCAGAAACTCAGGGCAGGTCCAAGCTCCCTTCCCGATCAGTAGTGGGATAGGTTAGCAAACAGCCTCTCAATTTCACACCGATTTACATTAGATACTGGGGATGGTTGGACCAAAAACCTGTCCTGGATGATGGTACCTGGTGAGGTCCACTATCTACTCTTTGTGATGAGATCAACCAGTTAAGCAATACATGTATATTAAGTGCTTACTATTTCCTAGGGAGTGTGCTCAATGCTGGGAATACAAAGAAAAAGTAAAAACAACCAGGGCCTTTAAATAACTTACTTCCTAATGGCGGGAGACAACCTATACAAAGAAATTTGCAAGATATACACTTAGTGGATACAGGATATTTATCCCTTTGGCAGGGAAGGCACTGATAATTGGGGGGACTGGGAAAGACTTTCTGCAGATGGTCTTTTCAGTTCAATCTTGAAGGAAGCCAGGGATTCTAAGAAGCAGAGGTGAGGAGAGAGGGCATTCCAGGCATGAGGGGACAGCCAGAGCAAAGGCATAGTGGTGGGAAATGGAGTGTTATATGCAAGGAACAGCAAATAGGTCAGTATGGCTGGATTGTAAAGTGCATAGAGTGGGTAATGTGTAAAAAGTAGGGATTGTGCCTCCTATACTTCAGCCCGAAACCTTCCACTTTAATCATTATTTGACGTCAAATCATTTTAATAGTGAGCAAATATTCATTTGAAGGGAAGCCCAAGAGCCCTTGCATTCCTTTAAGTAGACAATTCTCAAAAAATTCTTAAAAAAATTTCTTTTCTCAGATTCATCTGTTAGATGAGAAAGATTTAGGCTCTTTAAATCCACGGTAAAACTTCAACTCAATTGGCTCCAAACAGTGACTTCTATTCCTCAAGGAAAAGGAACACGTGTAATTGTAAGGAGCCCTAGAAAGTACACTACTAAGGTCAGTGAACTTATCCACGGCACTCAAAACTTCTTCACTAACCATCTACCTCAGGTTGAAGTCAATCTCTCCCTGGCTGAAGCTCCAACTGAAGAAGAGGTTTTGAATGCCATTAGCTCCTTTCATGTGGCAAAGCACTTGGTGCCAATTCTATTCCAGGTGAGATTTACAAGGTAGGGGGTCCATTGTTCATACGAAAGCTGACTGAAATTTTCCAGGTTATATGTCAAGAGGAGGTTTTCCCTCAGGAGTTCAAGGATGCCTTCATTGTCCATCTCTATAAAGGTAAAGGAAATAGATCATCCTGTCTATTGCGGGGGTCTCTCTCTCAGTCATTGCTGGCAAGATTCTTGCCAGAATCCTCCTTAATAGGGTGATCCTTCACCTGGAAGATGGACATCTACCTGACAGGCAATGTGGTTTCAGAAAGGGCCGAAGAATAGTCAATGTGGCCTTTGCTGCCCGACAACTCCAGGAAGAATGCCAGGGGCAAAACAGAGATCTATCATTCAATATCTCTCCAAAGCTATTTAGCACAAGTTCTCCCATGAAATATTAATATCAAGCTACCAATGTCACCAAGGATCTGGCGTTACTTTGGTATCTCAGGAGATGCGGTAGTGATTCTGTAGGTGTTAATAGCTGGGGAAAAGCCAGTTTGTTCAAGCTGGAGCAGCAAAAACCTTGAACTTTGCTCCAGAGCAGCAAATTTCAAGGGCAGGACTATCAGCACTTCCCCAGGGTCTGTGATGCTTTCTTCCCACTGACCACTCCTCTGACAGTAGCCCCATCACTGGAGCATGTCCTCTCTTCCACAGCTCAGAAACCTCTTGATGCTCGGGGTCTCACTCCTCCCCCAACCCTCCCCCCGCCCAGAGTCCAGAACCTCATGTGAATCTCCTGACTCTAACCCCTCCCATGGCCCAGGTACAGAAATTGCTAGTGTCATCCCTGAACCCAGTGACCTCAAAGGTCATTTCCAGCTCTCCTTTTCTATGCTTTTATTTCCTATTAGTTTTTGATTGTGAAGGATGATCATGAACTAGGAACTGGATCCTAGCCCAGCTGTAACTAGGGGTAGTAAATGGGGCTTGTTCTGATTGACTCTAGGATAAAATGTAAACTCCTCTGTTTAGCTTCTAAAACCTTACACAAACTGGCTCCAATCCATCTTTCCAGCCTCACTGGGATTATTCCTATTCTTCTTCTTTTTTTTTGCAGGAGGGAAGGTAGGACAATTGAGGTTAAGTGACTTGCCCAAGGTCATGTGGCTGGTTTTTTGTGTTAAGTGTCTGAGGTCGGATTTGAACTGAGGTCCTCCTGACTCCAGGGCCTGTGCTCTATTCACTGCACCACCTAGCTGCCCCATTCCTATTCTTGAACTCCAGAATGTAGCCAAACTGCCCTCTTTCTTGCTCATACAACATACATCTCCCATCTTCCTGTCTTTGTACCACATGCCTACTACACTGCCTTCTTACCTCCACCACATAGAGGCCCTCTCTCCATTTAAGACACACCCCAAGCACCCCTTCTGTATGATGCCTTTCTTTATTCCCTTTCTCCCTGTTGCTAGTGCCCTCCCTCCCAAACCACCCTCTATTTAATTACTTTGTATATAAACATTTGCTTTTATATATTTGTGCCATATATGATGCATATAATATGTATATATTACATATGTATATGTGTGTAAATTTATGTATAGGGCAGGTAGATGGCACAGAGGATCTGTGGATCCTGCACCTGGAGTCAGGAAGAACTGAGTTTAAATCCAGCCTAGATACTTACTTGCTGTGTGACCCTGGGCAAATCACTTAACCCTCTTTGCCTCAATTTCCTCATCTGTAAAATGAGCCGGAGAAGGAAATGGCAAAGCACTCCAGTATTTTGGTCACAAAGACTTGGATGTGACTGAACAACAAATATGTGTGTGTATAGATACTAAACACATAACACCCATCTATTTACCCCATTGAATGTAAATTCCGTGTAAGTAGGGATTATGTCATCTCCATATTCCCCCATCCTCCTTAGCTCAGTACCTAGCACAAAATGGAACCAAATACTTGTTGATTGTTGATTTAAAACACCTTGCCTAACAATCCTGCTAGTCCTCTATGACCCCATAGTGCCTTCCTAATGCTGCGATCCTTTAATATTCGTATGTGGGCATATCTGCATGTGGGCGGACCCTCCTGGAGACGGAGAGGAGGTTCCTAAGACCTTCGGAAATATGTTTTCCGAGAGTCTTAGGTGACCCCTGTGACCCCTGTGAAAGGGTTGTTCGACCCCAAAGGGGTCACGACCCACAGTTTGAGAACAACTGCCAGGGTTTCAACCCACAGTTTAAGATTAGTGTTTGTCTTTCATTCTTGAAGAGGACCATTGCATCAGGGAGATGATGACATGACTTGCAGTTGACTTTGATTCGAGTGAGGGAGGTCTGTGCAAGTTCACCAGCCTCACTTTCTCTTCCAGAGCCATCTGGATCCAGTGACCAGATATTTATCAGGATGACTGGAGATGGCCCAGGATGCAACGGGAGACCTTGGCCCTTTGAGGCTAAGATCTTTTCAGGTTCTCACTTTGAGTGAGGCAATGCTCATTCATTGAATAGGCCTCTTTAAGAAGTGACTCAAGGGATGGCCCCTTTTATAAAAAAAAAAAAGTTAAAAAGTGGAACCAAGTATATTTTGATTGTTGATTGAAAACAACCTGCCTAACAATTCTGCTGGTTCTTCACGACCCCATATGGGGTCTCCACCCACAGGAGGTGCTGTGGAGGAGGAGGAGGAGGAGGAGGAGGAGGAGGAGGAGGAGGAGGAGGAGGAGGAGGAGGAGGAGGAGGAGGAGGAGGAACCCTTGATAGGATGGTGAGAATTGGGGAAGAGAATGGGGGGAGTGGGAATTCGCTCCTGCTAGGGGAACAGTTTGACTGTGTCTGGGAATCTGAGAGGGGTGAGGAGGTAGTGGAACAGCTGGAGAGATTGTACCTCTGGCCTCGCCTAGGGGTGGGGAGGCAGGCCCCAATTTGGCCGAGAGAGCTGGTTCCTTTAATACAGCAAAGGGTTGCCCTGTAGCATAGCTATCTCTTTTCCAGGTTTCCTAAAAGACTGGGGACCAGATGCAAGCACATCCCTGAGGTTGGAAGTTGAGAACAGGGAGTATCCCCCTCACCCACACAAATTGGCTCATAGAGATGGGGTAGGTCAGATGCAGAACAATTTAGGAATGGAAAAATAGCACCTCAGCCCCAGCTGGTAGGATGTGCTTTCCTGGGAATGCTTATGCTTCCTGACCTTGGCTCTTCCTAAACGTTCTGCTGCCCACAGCTTTGAAAACCTCTCTAGCTAGGAACTCAGGGGTATGGGAGGGGACTGAGGGTGGTATAAGGGTGGTAGGAGGCCTGTTTTGAAAATGTAGTTGGCTACCACCTGGACAGGGCCTGGCCTGTGGTGGAAATGGGATGGAACTGACAGTCTAAGCCTAGGTTCCCAGGCTTGGGGGTGGAAAGGCAAGGGGAGCATACCTCAGCTAGGGTGGGGCAAAGGAGACAATCCTTCAGCCCTGCTAGAGAACCATATCTTCCTGAGATGAAAGGTCTTTAAAACATAAACACACACCATGTTAACCTAGTTGAAGACCCTTAGCACATCTGACCAAACTGTATTAATCCTGTCTTCTGTCTCAGGGACCTTGTCTTTCTGCTCAAAATTTCAAGCAGAGTGGAGTTAACTAGGCTGAGGCAGGGTGGGCTTGGGATGAGGAGACATCACATCAGAGGGAATGAGATTCTTGGACCTTGCTCATCTACCTGCCCTGAGAAGGAAAGGGTTGGGGAGGAGTCTATGAGGGAAAGGCATAGGTTAAAAGTTTCAACAATGCAGCTTCAAGGGTGATGAACTGGGAGTTGGCATACCTGGGTTCTAGTCCTGAATCTGGCACTAATTCTAGGTCACTCATCCTTTCTAAAATGAAAGGGTTACATATCAAAGTCCTTTTTAGCTCTAATAGTCTGAGAATGAAATGGAAGTTCCATTTTACCCCACCTCCACCCAGCCTTGAAGGGTTGAATAAGCTGTCCTCTGTGTCTTTGGGAAAGTCACTTACCCTCGCTGGGGCCTCAGTTTACCTCCTGTGAAACAAAGGAGTCATACTAGATGATCTCCAAGGTGCTTTCTAGCTCAAACATAATGTCTTGAGGTTTTCTATTTGTTTTTTGTTGTTGTTTTGGTTTGTTTTTTTTTTAGTGGAGAAAGAGTTGGCTTGAGGTTCCAACTCTCTTTCCCCTTGCTCCCCCAAAGCATCTATTTGTTGGAAAGGTTATCACTTCACCTTCTTCCTCCTGTGTAATTAGGCTTCTTAAATGCCAAGTGTAAAAACCCAGCCACCCATTGCTCCTAATTACCAAGCATAATTAGTTATATGGCCTACCTTTCTCTAGGCATGTACAGGCTTCCCAGTGCCTGAGGGTCTCTGTGTCTCCCCCAACAGACCAGTGTTTACCCTCACTCCCCACCTGAGACTAATTCCCATCATACTTGCCGCTGGGAAGAGTTGCTGGTGCTTGCTCCAGGTACAAAAACTCCTAACTGTAGCTCTACTCAGCCAAGATCCACTATTTTGATGGCCAGAGCAGGGCAAGGCAAGGGAAAAAGCCCTGTCCTTCATCCCTTGTTGGAGGGCTATTTATTCCTACAAACATGTTTGCTTTCTATCTTGGAGCCCTCTTCTCTCCAGTGAAAGTTTATTCAAACTTTCTAGCAGATCTTAAATTGATTACCACCATCACCATAGCCCAGTACTCCGCTGCCATTACTAGCAGAGTGGGTTACCTCAGTGGAAGAAGATAATATATAATAGACACTTGGCAGTCATTTCTTCCATTCTCAATTAAGGGAGGTATCTGCACTACCTTTATATTGGTTCATTTTCACCCCAGCTGTTCCCCATCTCCACTTCCAACATTGAGCCTAATAATCAAAGCAAGGGAGGAAGCCTTGCAGCTATTGCCAGGATCGTGGCATAAGTTGCAAACAACCTGTTAGAATTTCTGCATGATGATTTTTTAAAAAAGAGGGCTGTTTTGTTGGGAAAACCCCACCTTTCAGAAATGCTCTCACTTTAGCAGATTCCCATTCACTTCTGTCTAGAGTACAAGATATTCAATGATTTCTTGTAGTATTAGCACTTTGATGAGGCAATGGTTTTAACAATAATGATAATTATACCTCTATTCTACATACTCTTTCATTCAGTAGCAATTCTTCATAAAAGTGTTGAGTATTATTATTTAGGCAACTGTGATAAGCAGTAGGGGAGGTTCAGATTTCATCATGGGGGTTGTCCCTCAAGTTACTTAGGCTGCCTCTCCTCATCGCAGTTGCTGTGGCCAAATGTGTCCTTGCCCTGTGGACAAACTGGGTCTTTCCAGCCTGGAATAAGCTGGCTTTCAAGACATTTCCCATCAAGCCTTCAATCAAAGCCCCTTTAGTTTGGTTTAGGAACAGGCAGATCTTTTCCTCTACTCTTATTGTTTTCCATAACCCAGGTCACTTCTTATCGTGAGGGAGAAAGAAACAAAGATGGCATGGTACCTGGTTTTGCTGTTTGTAACCAACAACGAATGACAAGTCCTAGAGTTGTCATAGCCTAGGGGAGGCAGTGCTGGAGACCTGGGCCTGACACACATTGCTGTGCTAACTTTGGATAATTCACTTAAACTCTGATCCTCAATTTCCCCATCTATAAAATGGGGGTAATAATATCCTCTGTACTTACCTTCCAGGGCTTTGAGGAGACTCAAATGATATCATGACCATAAAGATGTTTGTATACTTTAAGGAGCTATATAAAAGTCAATTATGATTATTAGGGCTTAAGTTTAGGGGAATAAGGATACATAGGGATGGTGGATCCGGCGCGTGCTGAGCTAGAGAGGACCCTCTGAAAAGCAGTCATCTGTAACACCTGCTATGAGGAATAATAAAAACAGGAATGTTGTTTGGGTTAAATTATTTGAAATAAGACCTGGAGGCAACTTTATAAAGATGGCCTAATGGTGGTACTTGGGTAGGTAGGTGGCGCAGTGGATGGAGTGCCCAGCCTGGAGTCAGGAAGCCTTGAGTTCAAATCAGGCCTCTGGCACTAACTAGCTGTGTGACTCCAGGCGATCACTTAACCCTATTGGCCTCCGTTTCCTTATCTATAAAATGAACTGGAGAAGGAAATGACAAACCATTCCAGTATCTTTGCCAAGAAAACCCCAAACAGGGTCACTAAAGTTGGAGAAGAGTGAACAACAAGAGTAGTAATGAGTACCAGAGACAGAAGTCTGAGATAAGATTACCGGGTACTTTGCAGCTGGATCTTCCAGACCTCTGATTTTATTTGCCTCCCTATTGTTCCATGTGTCTAATTTAAAGCTTGACCATCCAGGAATTAATGTCTTATTTAGATTCCTGAATAGGACAATCTTTATAAAAGTGTGCATCTCCTTCAGAGGCGCTGGTTGAAAATTAATAATAATAACAACATTCATACAGCACTTCCAAGTTAATAAAGTGCTTTTTTCATGACAGTTAAAAGCACTTTTATCACTATTTTACAGACAAGAAAACTAAGACCTTGAGAAACCTATTGACTTGCCTATGGTCACAGAGCTAGTAAATGCTCGAGAGGGGATTTGAACCCGAGGTCTTCTGACTCTAGGTTTTGCATTCTATCTGCTATATCCTATTGCTGCTTTTTGCCACCATTTTAAACTCATGAAAAACAGGTTCAAAAGAAGTGTTGTCTTGCTTGAAAGGGAAAAAAAATCACTGGATCTGGAATCAGAGGACCCAGCTTTCAGCATTTTTCCTACCAATTAATTCAAGAGTCACTTAAACTTCCATCTGGATGTTTCATCAAAGAGAGAAGAATCCTTGCCGTAAGAATGAATACGCCCAGCCTGGGTACCTCCTGTACCATCCATCATCTAGCTATTACAGGGAACATTCTTTTCTTTTTTCAGTAGGACATAGACTCTTAAGGGCTCATTTGTCTGCCCACATCCACATGAGACAGCAGAGAGGTTGGAAAGTAATTCTGTGTATTAGGTCAGATCACTGTGTGTCCCAATACCTCCTAGTGCTTAGGGGAGAAAAAAGATACAACAAAAGAACATCTGTTGTTCAGTTGTGTCCAACTCTTTGTGATCCCATTTGGGATTTTCTTGGCAAAGATTCTGGAGTGGTTTGCCATTTCCTTCTCTAGCTCATTTTGTCGATGAGGAAACTGAGGTAAACAGGGTTAAGTGACTTACCCAGCTAGTAAGTGTCTAACAAGTATCTGAGTTCTTGAGGTTTTTTTTGACTGCAGGCCCAGTGCTCTATCTACTGAACCACCCAAAAGAAAAATAGCATACTACAACTTCTGAGAATTCTGTATACTTTTAAAAGAAACTACCATCATCACTTAAAGACTTTCTTTTGTATGACATTGTTTATTTTAAGACATCATTTTTATTAAATACACTGTAGTACAAGAGACTTTCCATGTCAGGTTGAGAGAAGCTGGTCACATGATTCACAAACAAAACTTGCTTTTTAAACACTGATACTCTGATGTCACTTTGAAATCAGCCAAGATGCAAGTGGGTCTTTTTTTTTTTTAAAGCAATGGACCTCTATAACAGACTGCAAAAATGAAAACCACTAGGCATCTGTACAGAGACGTCACAACAAATAAAGAGAAAGGAAAATTAAGGAAAATAAATTGAACAGAGGGAGAGAGAGAGAGAGGGGATGAGAGGAAGAGTGTGCTCCGAACACCAGGTCATAGATTAGTGAAAGTCTATTCATAGAGAGATATTGAAATGTATGTATATACTGCCTGGATATATACAAACATCTCTCTATATACATACACAAATGTATATAATTCCTGTATCTCTACACAGATACATAAAGTATAGGTAAAGACCAGGGCAGGAACCAATATTTCATCATAATTTGGTTGTTTCTTAAAGGGTTACATAATTAAAATTCACATTTAATTCAAAGACCTTATTATGTAAAACACATTCAGCTGTTTCACATAAATTGTGTTTTTCTTGAAAGCGACAGAAATATACACATAAGCTGCAATATGTAGGCCTCTATAGACATCCCATTCTACTTCATCTTCCTTTTCCTCTTCTGTTCAATTATTTGGCTACTAGCAGCTTCTAGGATACTCATCCAATATATTTCATTTTCAAAAAGATGCACATCTAGTTACTCTTTGCTTGGGGGCTTCTTTGATGCAGAGATAAATAAACATCGACCTGGCCCTAGAATGCATAGACTGTAAAATAATATCCCCCCTATCTTTCCCCACTTCTCCTGAGACGTATATTTAGATGGCAAAAGAATTGCTTGGTTGCTGTTGTGAAATTCACAGTGTTTTGCTTACAACACACAGACCTTTGTTATTGTTGGTTTTTTTTGCTTCGTATTTGTGATGAATGTAGCAAAGAAGGAAGAAAAAAAAGAGGGGAAATGCTAGTAAACAACCCCCATGAAGGTTATTCAAGGACCCCTTGAGTGGAGCAGTAGTGATCCATTCCAACCCTGATGGTAAGAACACATGCAGCTTTCCGTGCTATTGGAACCTGGGCCTTTAACTGAAAATTCCGACCTCTTGCCCAATCCAAATTCATTAGAACAACATTTGATGTCCATTTACAAACTTACAAGCTTAACCTCAGGGAGGGTCTCTGTGGGTATAAATACGTGTCCTTAATTTACTCAACCAGTGTCCTGGACATAACATTAGCTGTGTCCTAAGGTGGTTCTATAACAGCAAGACACAGACGAGACACAATCCAAAAGAAAAATCTCTGAGTGATAGAAAGAAGGAAAAAAAGAAACGAGGGAGTGGGAGGAGTGAAAAATGAGAGTGGGGAAAAGAGAAGAGAGGGGTAAAGAGGGGGAGAGAATACAGGAAGGGGAAAAAGGAGAAGAGAAGAGGGAAAGGGGAAGAGAGGGAAGGAGGGAGGGAGAAAGAAAGGAAGGAAGGAAGGAAAGTAGGAAGGAAGGAAGGAAAGAAGGAAAGAAGAAGAGAGAAAGAGAGGAGAGGGAGAGGAGATAGACACAGAGGGAGAGGGGATGCAGCTGGTTATTCGGTTAGAGACCATGTATCTCTCCAGGCTGTGCAGTTCTACAAAATTAAGGGGTGGAGAGAAGTCCATTTGAGACAAGGAGGCCCTCTACCATGTATCCCTGGGTTTGGGCTCTTTATAATAAAGACTGCATTACATCCAGCCGGTTTGTTTTCTGCAGATCTAGGGAGGTGGAAGGGGAGAATGTGGCAAGCGCCTCACATTTGCTACTGTTATTCCAGGGTCTTAGACTTCTCACTGTTGTTCTCTCAGGGAGGTGGGGGGGGGCCACTGTGCCCCAAACATTTCAATTCTTCCCTTTGGAATTCTTGGGTGCTGCACACAAGTGTAAAATCCCTAGAGGGCACAAATATCATCCTGGGACAATATAAAAATGATCGTACCGAGTGACAAAAAACAATTGTTTCTGTCCTGGAACTTTACTCTGAGAATTACTTTCTTAGTCTATCTGTTGTGCAAGAAATTGGTGGTTGTACAAAATGGGGTGGGATCGTGCTCATACCAACATTCTAAATATGTAGGCTCTCCCATTTGTCCTACCACTGTAGAGAAAGGAAACGTTAACTACAAAGTGATTTTTTAAAAAAATTAAAATTTTGCTTATTTATCAGGTTAGTTCAATCTAGCAGTACTTTATTCTAATTACAGCTATCCCTATGAATGTGGGGGTATACATTTATACATAAACACACTGTGTGTACATGTTTGTACATGTATAAACCAAATGCAACATACATAAATACATGTAAATACCACATGTATAACTTACGTAAATATACACACCTAGAATGTGAATTATTCATATGATCCTTTACAGTGTAGTCCAGAAAGCTTTTTAAATAAGCCTGATTGTCATATTTGCTCAGTGTATCAGGGCTTAGTTAAAATTGAGCATAATTAGTGTAGAAGCAGCTCACCTCTTGGATATCTGTTTTTCTCCTGTTGCTTTTCTGCTTATTCTGCTAACTTTAGACTCCAGGAGTGAATTAAGGAAAGCAGCTTTTTCTTTTGTTCACTGCTCATTTGCATGGGCTATAGATTTGATCGCAGAAGCTGCCCAGTGGGAATATATAGAAGACAGTCACATCATCTGAGCCCTAACTCAGGATGGACAGTCTGGCAAAGGACTTTTCACTGTATGACAATCAAATTAACTTCGCAATGGAGAAAAATCTGGACCTTCTAGTTCTCTTAGGAAGATAGAACTGACGATTTGGATTAGGTCATTAGGTCCTCTGGATTGCCTACAGTATGACTTGTGGTACATATTCTTAAACCACTAGGTTTTCTCTACCTTACAGAATACTCCTTTGACACAGGATGGAGAGCATTGAGGGAAGATGAAGGGATGAGGACCAATAAGGTCAAGCTGGGGTTTTTGTTTGTTTTTGCTGCTTGTCCAGCTTCTTTGAGAACCTGCCTCTTTTCTTTGAAGGTGAGACGATCTCTCACATGAACACAAACAGTAGGAACAGAATTAGCAGCAATAAGAACTACAACAATAATAAATAGTGATAAATAATAATACTTTGCACTTGCATAGAACCTTTCTCTCACAACTTCAAAGTGCTTATCTGCTGGACTGCAAGGGGACATTTCTTCTCTTTCTTCCCCAGCGGGTCAGGACAAGGATACAAAACTGCTCTGTGACGGAATGGACCTGGGTCCCATCGTCCCAGCTTTCCATTCAATTCTGATGATCCCTTACCCTAAAACTGCACAGTTCTTCTTGAATCTGGTCCCTTAGGCTATTGTCTTATTAGAAATTTATGAAATAAAAATAAGCAACTTCTCTAATAAGATCAACTCAACCTGATGAAGATCTGAAAAAACAAGCCTATTCCAGGAGGGTCTGTGGTACTGCCCCGCTCCAGTCAGCATCTACAGCCTTGCAGAAAAGACTCTGGATGAAACATTTCTATCCTTTCCTTCCAACCTAGCTTTCCACAGTGATTAAAAAGTAATATGGTTCCTTAATGATATATATGGCTTTCATTATATTAGTATGTCTATTTTGGATTATTTTCTTTTCATTCACAAATGAAAACATTTTAATCCTGTCACTCACTGACCAGCAGATTATAGAGAAGGGTTGGTTTTAGATTTTTAAATTTATTTTGTTTTTTGTCTTTGTTATTTTACATTTTGAATTTCTGAGGACTGGCTTCAAACGCCTGTCATGGAGAAGGTACCTCAATAAATCATGTACGTAAGCCAAACAGCAACACAGTGATTGCACATAAAAAGCAAAATACTCAACATTAAACATAAAAAAAAAATCCACACAATAAATAAAAACGACTCCTTTTCAATCTGGCTCATGTTAGAAAGAGGTCAATTTTTCAGCAAAGGCCCCCCCCTCATAGAGGGAGGCAAGTGTTCATAAAGATTAGCAAGGGATTTCTTTCTTGGTACCACTAATAATAACAGTAACTTTAAATTTCAATTTGTATTCACATATATATGTATTTTTTGCAGAAAGTATTCACTGTTGTCTGTGAGCTTGCCTCCAATGCTCAGTCTGGGCACAGTTTCCCTTTGGCATGCCATGCCATGCCTAATAACAGTAACAAAAACGTTAATGGATTAAAAACAACGACAACGATAGCATGTACATCCAATAGCCAAGGATGTTCTAAATGAAATGACTCTCCCAACCAGAGCACAGGGCAAGGGCAGGGCCTGTATACATCGAATATCAAGGGATCACCCCAGAGCCAAATATTTGAATTGCCTCTGGGATTTATTATTCTTCCCTCTCAATCCTTTTGGTCCAACCAGTTAGGACCTCCATGTTTCCGGGTCTGGATTTGTTTCAGCCTGGCATTATCTGTAACGACGCAGAAATGTTTCAATGTCTCTAATGACCTCCATTAGCTTCCTCTAATTAAATATGTTACACCTTTATGGATTGGCTATGCCTCTCAGTGTGAACAGTAATTCCTGCACACAAAGTATTAATTGACAAAGACCATGCATGATTTTGCTTGCACAGTGAAAAGGGGAAATGGGGAAGGGGAGGAAAAAGGGAAGGCAGGAGATGCTGTCTGATAAACAAGATAGATGATAAACTTTGCCTCAGCATTTACAACTTGCCCTAGCTTATCAAAGACTTCAGATTCCAAGCTTGACCCTGAAATTAACACTGTACAAAAAGTACACCTAATTTTAGCATGATTTACCAAAGGTTTGGTGGATAACACTTTTTTTTTTTTAAAAGAACAAACAAACGAACAAACCATTGGCATCACAACATCCTACAGACTTGGGTACATCTGAGCTTATAATACTGCCATCTACCTTGTAAAATTCAGGAACCTTTTTTTTTTTCTTTCTACCATAACATACTGTATCTGGTCATTGGGAAAAAGAGTAGCCCTAAAGCATGGAGTTTCATGATCCATGAAGATGTTCAGGGGAATGTGTCACATACTTCCTTCCCACAGAATTGGAGTTTCACAAGTGGGCTCTGATGCCAGCTGATTCCAGTCTTTGTTGATTTTCCGTATAGTGGATCACACGTCTTCCTTTTCTCAGCCATGGAAATGGGCTTCCCAGATAGAACACTGCTTTTCCTGTTCCATACAAGGGCTTAAGCAGTCAAATAATAGGATGATGATGAGAATAATAGTAATAATAAATAAATAGACGCAAATCCATAGAAACTCCCAATGTATGTACAACAGAAGTCACAAAGTTGAAGTCAGATACTTAAGTTTTCCCTTTTTTTGTCATCCTTTGCAAAGGCAGGAGTACAAGAAGGCATTGTTAGTTGAATGGGACAAACTCAGGCATCCGCCAATAAAACAAATCAGGTTTTTTTTTTAAGGCTTTTGTCTATGCAGAGTTAATAATAATAATGCAGAAGCCAGATTGATTGGAAAGAAAGGGTGGGGGCAGGGGAAAGGGGGAGAAGAAAAGAAAAAAAAATCAAGGAGATGGGAAAAAAGAGAAAGAGAAAAAGAGATAAGACTTGATAATGCCAAAAGGAAGTCAATACTGTGTCTACAGATGGAGAAGTGCACACTGCTTCCCTCTGAAAGCTTCTCAGTGTCTTTGTCATTAATACTGTCAGTTAAGAACACATTTGGATGGAGTTCAGCGGCAGCTAGAACACAATCGTTCGCTTGGCCTGTCTGAGGAAGTGCAATGGGGAGTAGAAGGTTGGTGGGGACCCTAGCCTAGAATATCCAGGTAGACTGGGGATGCCTTGGCCAAGTTCAGAAGAAGAGAATGGATATCTTTGATGTTGAGCCTCATGTGAGGCTCTCGCTGCCAGCACCCCAGCATCAGGTCATATACTTCCTTTGGGCATGTTCTAGGCCTCTGCAGGACTCTGCCCTGAGTGATGCATTCAATCACCTAGAAAGAGACCAAATACAAAATTAACATAGCAAAGAAAAGGTGACAAAATAAACAATGTAGGAAGACTTAGGTTGGAACATGGTGTTTATCCAAATATAAAGAGAGAACAGGAGAGGAAGGTGTAACTTAAAATATATTTTTAAAGTTAAATTCAATTTTTTTTAAAAGAGCACTTTTTGCAGGCTGAATTTTATGTAAGGTTCAGTCTCATTCTTGGCCAGCTCACATACATGGCACCTTAAGCTATTCTAGGTTATGTCACCAAACACTTGGGAAATGTAATTGACTTATTTGTTAATACTAAAAAGCCTCAAACTAGAATACCTATATACAGAACTATAACTATCATATTTGTGTGGGTGTGACCCAAGAAAATGTCACAAAATAGGACTGGGAAAGGAGTATGGCATGTTCACTCAGATTGTTTTTTAAAGATAAATTCAGTTGAATAGTGTAGGAGACAAGAGATTCTGGGAAAGAGCAAGCCTACACTAGCTATGCTACCAGCACCTGGGGAAAAGAAGTATCATCAGATGATGGTTTCTATAATATGGTGCATCATATACATATAAAATGCAATATATTTTAGCTAGATAATTTTTGCCACTTGTCTGCATGAAGATGTGTAAGTGCTATCAATGTCCTCTAAATTTTAGCACCCTCAGACAAATCCCTGGGTGCTCTGCCCAAGTTGCATCTACATATTCCAGTTTTACCAGGTTATCATTTAGCCCAATTTTCAATAAACATCTTTTCTTTTTTTCTTAATTTTATGACTGTTTAGGAAATATCCCAGGTACTAGAATTATTGAATTAGATAAAGGAATGGAAGAAGAGGAAGATATTTGAATAATAATTTGAGGTGCCCAGTCAAGGATTTGTGCCATAAATATATACACATTGGGAACATCCCATTACCCCAATATAGAATCATTTATATAGCAAATATCTATATGTAATTATTACATATGTATATATATATATACATATATATATGTGCCATAAACATATGCATACATGGGGCATATATTACCCAAAGTT
>CM053590.1:121114260-121130083 GCA_028646515.1 Pseudochirops corinnae
GACAGAGAGAGACAGAGAGACAGAGAGACACAGAGAGAGAGAGGGAGAGAGAGACAGAGACAGAGACAGAGAGAGAGAGACAGAGAGAGAGACAGAGAGAGAGTGAGAGAGAGAGAGAGAAAGAGAGAGAGAGAGAGAGAGAGAGAGAGAGAGAGAGAGAGAGAAAAGAGAGGAAAGCCTAGGACAAAGTCTTACACAATAGTCATAGATAGGGGGTCTGATAAGGGATGTGCCAACAAAGGAGACTGAGAAGGGGTCAGATGGATAGCAGGAGAATGAGGCATATAGTGTTATAAAGTTCCAGAGAGGAAAAAGTATCTAGGAGAAGAGGAGATGGTGGTCAACAGTATAAAGTGGAGTAGAGTGAGGAGACTGAGAAAGGACCATTTGATGTGGTAACGAAGAGCAATTGTGGTTTAGCAATGGGGTCATAAACCAGAATGAAAAGCAATAAAGAGTGAATGAGAGGAGAGGAAGTGGACACTGATGAATATCTGGGTCCCCCTTGCTCTCCAAGGATTCAGGCTTTGAAAGAGAGGAGAGATGTAGAACGATAGTTTGAGGAAATGGTGTTGTTCAGTTGTGTCCAATTCTTTGTGATCCTGTTTGGGTCTATCTTGGCAAAGATATAGGAGCAGTTTGCCACTTCCTTTTCCAACTCATTTTACAGATAAGAAAACTGAAGCAAACAGGGTTTGATGCTGTTTTGAGGGGTTCAGAGTCCCCTGAGGACCAGAGAGCATGACAGGGTCATCTGCAATGAATTCATAGACTCAAGCAATCTTTAAATCAAGTTGTCAAAGGTTTATTTTTATGGTCTTCAGCAGACAAGAGTTCTTAAGGAACCTGCGACCTTAGAGTAGTACAGTTAAAGTTTATATAGGAAAAATATAGTAAAACATGTGCCAAGTATGCTAACTAGGTGATTCAGGGTGGGATTAGAGAGTGGTTAAGGAGTGGTCAGTTCTTAAAAGAACATGAACTTTTAGTATCTGCTGCGTAGGTATTTTACCCAGATTTCACCACCCCCCCCACTGGGGGCTACCAAGAGATACGGACTTTAGGTCTGCTATTGTCACTAAGTTAACTAGTGGTGAGGGCCAATTTAGAGTTGTCCAGTCTGCCACTAATCAGTGTCTTGTTTTGACAAGATAGATGTAGGAAGTATACATGTGTCTAAAGTCTAAGATACACATAATGAGGAGTCCAGGATGTTATAATGAGATAGGGAGTTAGTATCCAGTGGGTACCAAGTATCTTTATGAGTCAGTACAAAGCCAGTTAAAACTACAGGTGTGGTTGGTTACTATATCAGGCAGAAAGAGAGATAAGCATTCTGCTGGGTCCCACTCATGAGTAATACATTGGCATAGTGTCCTTGGCTGGGGAGAAACTGCCAGGGATAGTGTTTTGAGATTACGAAGAAATATGGTCTTGGAATTGGGGTCCAAGCACAAGCACCCAAGTACCCCATCAGGTTCAGTGACTTGCATAGGGTCACACAGATAGTAAGTATCTAAGGCTGAATTTGAAGTCGTGAAGATGAGTCTTCCTGATTCTAAGCCCAATATTCTATCCACTGCACAACCCAGCTGCCCAAGGAGATTGTAAGGACTATTGAATGTGCTTTAAGGATTCGGAAGACTTAGAAATTTTGAAGGAAAGTAGTACAGGATCTAGTAACTAGGGAAAAGGTGAAAAGTAGAGGCAGAGACATTTTATGGGTTAATCTACTAGAGAAGACAGGAAGATATAGGATCAAGGGTACATGTGGAGGAACTGGCCTTGATAAAGTTAAGGTTTACCTCATTATTAGAGACTAGGGGAAAAGAGGAGAATGGAAAATGGTGTCAAGAGGTTTTGAGAAGGGGAGAAAAGGAAGGGAGAAGGGGAACCTCATGGCAACTGGCCTGAATTTTTTTAGGAGAGAGACAAGATCTTTAGTTTCAAGGATGAAGGCAAGAGGAGGCATGGGAGACTTGAAGAGAAAAGTTCTGAAATAGCTTCTGAGAAAAGTGAGAGAAGGAACCAATTAAGGAAGAATGAAAGCATTACCTTGCTATAGTAAGGACCCAATTGTAGCTGGATGATGTGAATTTCTAGTGTACTGAGTCTGTGTGGTTCTCAGACTCCCTCCAGCTATATTCAGCCATAGGGCAGAGGCGGCAGGTGGTGGGAGTAATCCCAGTCTTAGGTTTGGCAAGTGATAAGCAACTATAGGACAAGGAGACATCATTGCAAAATGATGGCAATGTAGAGTTGAACCAGTTAACCATAGGGACAGGCAGAAAGTGGAGTCAGATCAGTACAACAACCTGAGAAAATACTGGGTCATGAAGGGATTGAACGTCAAGATAATATGAAACAGGTGGGGAAAAGGGAGAGGTGGGATGGTAGGAGGCTCTGGTCAATTAGATGGTCATAGCACTTCTTAAACTGTGGGTCATGTCCCTACAAGGTCACGACCCACAGTTTAAGAAGTGCTGAAGGGGTTGAGAGTGGAAAAAGTTTAAGAAGAATGTCAGGGTTTTTGATTGGGGAAGTGGAACATCTATAGGTAATGGTGAGCTCAAAGTGTGGCCATCTCTGTGTGGGGCTGTGAAGTGAAGTGAGGAGGTAGGTCATGGTACTAAGGGGGATTGTGGACTTGGGAGTGTGAGGGAACATTAACTATATATAACTATAAAGCCAAGAGAACAGTGAACCAGGTGCTACACTGATTGAAAAAAGGAGGGAGAAAGACATAGGGATCTGGAGATGACAGTCATTATGATTTAAATGGGGTGAATTTTTGGTACTGTGAATTTCAAAATATTTAAGAAATGTCAGCAAAGGGAGAGTCCAGAAGCAGAAAGCAAAAAAGATAACAAGTCCCTCTCGTAAACACTGTGTTGGAGTGTGTGAATAAAGGTAGATGCAGCGAGGGAGACGATGGCTTGGATGCAGTGTCATATAGGGGGAGTCAGGTCTCAGTGAAGACAAAAAGATGGAAGCAATGTGAAAGAAAGAAGTCCAGAATGAAGGGAAGTTTGTTCATTAGTGAATTGGAATTCTACAGGACATAACAGAAAGGGTAGGCAAAGCCAGATATACAGATGAAAGAAAGGAAAGTGAGCATTGGTATTAGTTTTGCTCCTGGGTGGTCAGTGAATGAGTACTATAGGGATAGAAAGAAAAGCAGGTGTCAGATATTTATTAGCTATAAGGGTGAAAGAGGGAGGCAAAGAAATAGTAAAACTCAGAGTTTCCAAGAGATGTTGCCGTTGGGCAAGCAACAGAGTTGTAGGACCTTGTTTACTCCTCCATGGGGATGGTTGGGGTTGAGGAAAGAGGTAAGTGTGCAGTAGTAAAGCTGAGTGACCACCCCCTTTCCTCCCACTCCACAGGGTATTTTTGACTTTGTAGTAGCAAAAAAAGAAGAAAGAAAAAAAGAAAAGAAACAGAAAACAAACTGGCTGTCTATTGACTGCTGAATGGTTGAACAAAATGTGGTATATGAATAAAATGGAATATTACTGCAAAAGAATAATTGATGTGACTTCAGAGGAACATAGAAAGACTTCTATGAACAAATATCAAGTGAGGTAAACAAAACTAAAATAACAATATACATATATCCCAATAATGTAAACCACCTGAAATGCCAAAAGAGATAAAAATTCAGAACAACACTCCGACCAATCTCAATTCCAGAAGATGATGATGAAACATCATCTCAGTAGAGATACCATGGACTACTGGAGGAAAAAGAAGTTTATGATAATGTTAATGTATCAGCTTGGTATGCCAAATTGTATTCCTTTGACAGAGAGGCTTTCTGGAGGGAAGGAAAAGGAGATAGTATTATGAAATGAAAATAATATTTTTTAAAAATTAATAAGATTTTTAAGAGAAAAATGTTAATGTGAGAATACACTGACTAACACAGTAGGTTGTTTCCATCAAGTATTAAGTACATCATTTATCCACAATCCACTCTGAAAGATGGGACAGCAGACTAGATAGGCCTACCTGAAAATAAACATTTGACCATCCTTTAGCCTAACTGTGTCTGTTACTGATGACAAAATTAATATGGAAATCAATTATGATCCCTAAATTTACTTTTCCCATAGAAGGGGAAAGCCAGGACTCAGGCTAAGAATCAGAGTGTGAGGAATAGAAAATGTAACACAAAGTGCAGGGAAGAGACCTCTTCATCCAGCAAGATTGGGCTCCACATGTATAGTGAGGCTTACCTGTGGCAAGGGCTATCATTGTGTGTGACTCAAAGGGGGACAAACTATATATCTCTAGCCTTTTCTTTCTTTCTCCCCACTTCTCCAAAGGCGACTTTCATTCTTAACAGGAGGGGAAGATGAGGTTCCTAAGAAATGAACTAAAGTTCTGGGCTGTGATGGTCAATAGTCTAGGTTTCAGATTTTGAATCCAGTGATATGAGAATATCTATTTTTTTTTAATGTAAAAAACTATTGCGTGTCCCTAAGTTCTTGAGGCTAGTTTTAGTCTTTCTGCATCATGTTGATGGTTAGATGCTTACTGTAATGGAGCAGTGTGGTACAATGGTATGATTTTGACTTGAAAGTCAGAGGACCAGACTTCATATCTCTCCTCTCATTTTCCCTAGATCTATAGCTTTTTGCAGCTCACTCCTTCAATCTCAGTTCCTTCCCTGTAAAGTGAGAGAGTTGAGCTAGTTGACCCTAGAGAAGTTTTTCTTAAAGGTCCCTGATTAACAATGACAATCTTTTCCAACTTGCAGCATTTTCTTTAATCAATTGTTTGTGGGTTGGTTTTTTTTTAAACCTCCCCTCTTTGTAGATTTCGCTTGATGGGATGGTAGATGAAAGATGCCCAGTGGAGATGTCAGCTCATTTTGGTGCCAGAGTATGGGCTCTTATTTCTTACTACCTGTGTGGCCTTGGGGAATTCATTTCAGATCTCTAGACCTCAGGTTCCTCTCCTGTCAAATGGAGGAGAGAAGTAGAGGATGTATATATGGATCAAATGATTTTCAATGTCCTTTCTAGTTCGGAAGTCTTTATTCCATGTCCTTTTTGCCCTGGACAAGTCATGGACTTGTATGTTTGTGCCCTGTCAGCTCTAAGCTCATTCTGATTTGTAGATGGGAGCTTCTCTTCCTAGTTACTTTGGGTTGGTAAAATTATGGTAATTATCCCCATGCTTTGGAGCCTCATTATTGAATACATGTCAACTGAGGGTTTTCTGCTAAATGCAAGAACCTTAATGGAAAACTTGAAATTCCTGCTTTGCTTTCAAAATTGTTGCAAAATACCGATCTTTTATGATTTGAAGTGACAAAGTAATATCTGTTAAAGCACAACTATTCAGCTTTACTTTGTTTGACAGTTTTTTAAAAAAGGTTCCAGGGTGGGGAGCAGGGCGGAATCATACTTCTTTTAAAATCTTCACTTGTCTTCAGAGAAAGAACTAATAAAAGTATGTATAGAATGATTTTACATATATATATAAATATTTGAATGGTAGCTATCTCTAGTGGGGGGAGGAAAAAAGAAATTTATGAGATAACTTTATTATATATTTAAAAATAATAGCAAGTTGTATGTAATAGATTTGCAGTTTCATGTGCAATCATCTTTTTTATTATGTCATGTTATAGAAATGCTTGTTTTATTCTATAAATTAAAAATAAAATAAATTTAAATTTGTTAATGTAACTTACAGAAGTTAGGTCATAATTCAATCATGAGCTTGCTACAGAGCTTCATAAAGAAGTTCATTGGCAAGTAGATATAAAGTTTAGAGGTTATGTAGGCATATTTTGTCTCCATAATTCACTAGTGCAACATCTGAGATGCATGTGCAAGAAATGTATCTGGATATGCTTCCAGATACGAGCAGAAACACCCAAGCAGATTCCAAGCAAAAGTAAAGAAAAATGAAATTCCACTTAGAGGCCCATGTATGTCACAAGTCCCCTACAGTGATCCACAGGCACTGAAAAGAAAGTATCACATGAAGACATTGAAAAAGTGAGAAAGTCAAGGTGATATGATGGTTAAGTTTTGAGAGATACAGATTCTGGATAATTTCATCATTTTATTAATAAGGCCAGCAGGTTATTAATAAAAGGATGGTCATTTGGCCATTTCTCTTAGATCAAAAACCCCCAATGGCAGTGGGGTTACAGTTCATATGCCTTTTGAAGAGGTGTTTCCAAGGGGTGCCTACTCAACTCTGAATGGTTAATGAAAAGAGATCTTGGGGTATAACATGATTTAGGTCACTCAAATCTTGGTCAAAAAGATATCAATTTCCATACCAAGAGTCTTGATAGTAAAAGAGAATCAACACCCCCCCCCCCACACACACACACCCCTATCTGAGCACACTCTATGAGAAGGAGTACACTCATTAGCCTAACTTAGATTTCTTTTACTATCTTATTAGATCCTTGGTGTGGGTAAATTTTTAAGAGAGGTTTCCCACACTGGTTGATTTCTAGATAAGGGAGTAGAAAGGTGGAAAACTTGGTCCTAATATAATAATTAATTACTAAATATATGAGAGAAATATTCATTTCTCACAGTGAGGAGGAACAAACTCACAGACTTTGCCTCAATTCACATGGAGAAAGTGACAAGACGGAGTGGCTCAGGAGAGAACTATGCACTGAGGAACTGGAAATCATGCCACGGAGAAGCAACCTGATGGTATTCGAGGGGTTAACGTAGCAGAAAACAACATATACTGATGAACAACTTGGATCTCACCTTTTGTTAGGTCTGTAAGCCATGTGAATTAGATAAATTACAAGAAAGATCTGCTTCCTCCAGAAAGTGGAAAAGAATTTACTTGCAGGCCAAAAATTAGGTAGTGTAGTAGGTAGAGGTGTTGTTCAGTTGTATTCAGTCATGTCTGACTCTCCATGACCCCATTGGGATTTTTTTGGCAAAGATATAAGAGTGGTTTACATTTCCTTCTCAAGATCATTTTCCAGATGAGGAGACTGAGGCAAACAGGATTAAGGACTTGGCCAGAGTCACACAGCTAGGAAGGTCTAAGGCCAGATTTGGATGCAAGAAGATGAATCTTCTTGACTCCAGGACTGGCACTCTATCTGCTGTGGCACCTAGATGCACAGAGAATAGAGTACTGGACCTAGAACCAGAGAGAACTATGTTCAAATCCAGCACTTACTAGTTCAGACATTTACTTGCCCTGGGCAAGTCACTTAACCTCTGCCTCAGTTTCCTGATCTGCAAAATAGGAACAATAATAACACTTAGCTTGCAGAGTTGTCAAGAGGAACAAATGAGATAATATCTGTAAAGCATTTTATAAGCAGTAAGGTGTTATAAAAATGCCAGCTAATAACACCAATGAATTAATTGATTGATTAAATTCATCCTATATTTGTCTTAATAGCCTAAGAGCTTGTGGTGGAGTTGAGGTTCTTTTTGGGAGGGGGGGGGGGCGTGCAGTATTTCTCCCTGCTCCCCTTCCACATTGTATTCGTCATATCCTACTCTCAGAGACAAAGGATGCATGGACTACATAAATATTCAGTGATACCAGCTCCATGAGAGAGAAAGACATTCTCCCTTTAATAGAAAAGATCATCAGAGAACTTGGAGTATTCTTAAAGTAACAATCCATGGGGAAAAGAAAAGTTTTTCTTTGTTGAAAAATCAAGGTCTGAGAAACAGAAAAACACATAGGTGTCAGAGGCCAATTTCCTCTTCAGGGAAAGGTTTTAAAAAGAATGCATACCCAGGCATATAATCTAAGAAAGACAAAGACAGAAACAAAGGTCCAGTATGGTAATTCTAGCAGCATTTTGCAGTAGCAAAGTCTAGAAACCAAGTAGGTTCCAATATATTTGGGAATAACTGAAAAAAGCCTATGATATATCAATGGAAGGGAATGCTATTTGGCTGTGAGAGATAGTGATTAACAAAAATTTAGAGAAATATGGAAATAATTCTATTTATATGAACTAATAATTGTATATTACAATTCTATGAACAGATATGGACTGAAATAAGTAGAACCAAGAGAATGACATATAAGGAATGAATTCCTTGAATAGCAATTTAACATGAACATTGTTCAAGTATATACAAAAATGTAAATGAAAAAATTACAAAGAAGTTAGGGAAAAGCTAAGGAGAACTATAAAAACATACTTGAATCTTAGAACAATGCTTGTTGTAGTAGTGCTGAATTGGCTACAAGGTAGCCACCTTCATCTGGTATCGTTTCCTAACTATCTAGTATTCTTTCAGATCCATTCAAAGGTTTTAATTACTAATTTATACAAAAGACCTCAATATGTTAGGGCAGTGTTCTCAACCTTCCTAATGCTGCAACCCTTTAATACTCCTGTGTGGGCATATCTACATGTGGCCGGACCCGACTGGAGAGGGATAGAGGAGTGGTGTCGCGGTTCCTAAGACCATCAGAAATATGTGTTTTCTGATGGTCTTAGGTGACCCCCGAAGGGGTCGCCATCCACGGGTTGAGAACTGCTGTCAGGGTTTGAGTGATTGAAAAACTAGTGAAGATTCTGGTGAACAAGTAGTGTGAGGTATACCTTCTTTGTGATGACAGAGAAGGGAGATGTTATTAGAATAGCAAACTGCACATGGCTAGATAAGGTAGCGGTACCAGATACTGTTATTTGCTTTCCTTTGTTTTAAGGGAAGATCCAATCCGGAGAATTCTTGAGAAATCATTGTGATGTAAAGACAAGACAACCTTTTTTTTAAAAAGCGGATCACCAATGCATCTCTTAAAAAAGAAGAAAAGAGAAGAAATTCAGGCATAGCCAAATATCCGTAAACTTTCCAAAGGGTTCAAGGAACTAGAGCTATAACAAAAGAGAAAAAATACCAGAGTCCCACAATGGGCAACTCCTCCCACATGGAAATAAAATGATTGTTCAGTTACACAACAGAGACAGGGTCGAAGCATCTGGGTTAGAGGACAATTGGACGCTTTCTGCATTGACTTGAACTACATTTGCGTTCTCTCTGTGTTGAGGAGCTAGAAAGAATGGTCCGAGTCCTCAAGAACTAGCTAATGGCAAGGAATCCTAGTAGGTTGCTGGTGTACAATTTGTGATCCTGTGACTTATTACTGGTAAGAAAGGATCTTATGTCTCATTCACTGGGAAGAGAGGAAGCAAGGAAATGGCACAATATTTTGCATACCACAACAGTTAGATAGCACAGTGTATAAATAGCTGAAATTGGACTCAGGAAGACATGAGTTCACATTTGAACTCAGATACTTAGAAACATTTGACCCTGGGTAAGTCACATAACCTCAGTTTGCCTCAGTTTTCTTGTTGTAAAACTAGGACAATAGTAGCAGCTACTTCCCAAGAGAAAAGGATATAATAGGATCAAAAGGAGATAATGTGAGGATAAAAGGAAATAACATTCATAAAATGCTTTGCAACCTTATCACACTATATAAATGTTAACTATTATTATTATATACTTACTCAAAAAGTACAGAAGAGTTTGCCTGAAAATGCAAGATTCTCCTATATCCCGATGAAAGAAAAAAAAAGGAAGACAAAAGCCAAACTTGACAATGTTATAAATAGAATTTTATCTTTCATAGCTCCTAGAAGCATTTCAGTCATGAGCGGCCAGCACTGACAACAACACTATCATAGCAAGATTGGAGAACTTTGAGTTTCTGTTCCTAAGGCTTGCAAACCTCTGCAAAAAATACAGGCAAGAAGGATTTCACTTTGGGTTGACTTCATTTGCCCAAATATAAACTAGGTCTCAAGTCACTGACTGCACAAATTGTTATGAGCTATTGCTGCTTAGAGGATTGCCTTTAAAGTGACATTTGGCAGCAAGAGAAAACAGCAATGATTGATTACAGATGAAAATGCTTATCTCTTTGGTCTACTATCACCTTCAGGGGAGAACTTTTCTATACATTTTCTCATACTCTATTTTCAATCCTTTAATGTAGAAGCTGCTAGATCTTGTGTTATCCTGATTGTATTTTCACAATACTTGAATTGTTTCTTTCTGGCTGCTTGCAATATTTTTTTTCCTTGACCTGGGAACTCTGGAATTTGTCTATAATATTCCTTAGGAATGTTCCTTTTGGGATCTCTTTCAAGAGGTGATCAGTGGATTCTTTCAATTTCATACTCCCCATTTTCAAAGGAAGAATATGATTGTTTAAAATATTCCTGAAGCTTTGAAAAAAAACATATCCAGAGAGGCTCTATTCAGATTTAGTTGACCACTACAAAATACCAGGGACTCCATGCAGGACGCTAATGTTAGAGAAAAAAAACTATAAAAACATACCTGAAGTTCCATACACTAATGTTCATTATAGAGTTGAATTAGGTATAAAGTAGATCTATTTTGGATTCATTCTGAGGGTTTCATTATAAAACACACGAAAAACCTCATGATATAATGGTTGCTTCAATAATGAAGGCTTTTCCCAGGGGAATGGGTGACTGAGAACAAGATGCCAGGAAGGCAAGCTAAAGCAGGCACTATGGAGTGCTTAGAGTTTGGTGACACATGGAAAATGCCCACTGCATCCTGGGCCATCACCAGTCATCCTGACTTTTGTATTGCCACTGGACTTCAATGACTCTGAAAGAAAGAGTAAGACTGGGGACTTTTCACAACTCTGCCTTACTTTAATCCAATTCACACACAGGTGAGGACATCACTTGTGATGTCATTGATCTTCAAAAATACAGAATGAACAACAAAAGTTTGTCTTAAATACATTTCTCTCCCCCCAAAGAGCCGGTAGTTAAATATTTAACAACATCTCCCTGAGAACCCACTAAATCGAGGTCTCAAATCCTAATCATGTTTCTCTTAGGCCATCTTATTGTCATGCTACCATCCTTTTTTTTCATACCCTTTTGTCCTAAAATAGTACTTAACTTAAATCGACACTGCATTGCTTCTGGTTAGGACATGTCAATTACCTGTTCTATTATTCCACCCACAATCCTGGTGACTTCTCAGACCAAAGCATCCTTCCCTAGCCACTATTTTCCTAGGTATATTGTCTTCTCTTATTAGAATGTAATCTCCTGGAGGGTAGGGACTGTATCTTCTTTGTATTTCATCAGATCATAGATTTTGAGCTGAAGGGCATCTTAGAGATGATTTAGTCTAACTTCATTTTTATAAATGAGTAAACTGAGGTTCACCAAAGTTACGTTTATATCCCTAATGCTCAATAACAAGTTCTTAATAAAACTTTTCTCATTTGTTAATCCATTCTTCATTCCTTTCTGTTTCCTTCTCCATCTCCTTTTTCTCCTCCTCCACTTAACTGCATATACCATCAGCACTTCAAACTCAATTTGTCAAACAGCCTATTTTTCCTTCTTCCTTTCCCAACTTCATATATTATTCTTTATGTTGAATGATTTTTTTTCTCTTAAAATATTATAGTCTGCATACCCTTTGACCCAGAAATACCACTACTAGTCTATACGCCAAAAGAGATAAAAAGGAAAGGACTTTGTGTGAAAAATATTTATAGAAGCTCTTTTCTAGTGGCAAAGAATTGGAAATTGGAGGGATTCCCATCAATTGGGAAATGGCTGAATGAGTTGTGGTATATGATTGTAATGAAATATTATTGCTCTATGAAATTATGAGCAGGATACTCTCAGAAAAAACCTGGAAAGACTTACATGAACTGATACAAAATGAAATGAGTTGAGCCAGGAGAACATTGTGCATAGTAAAAGCAATATTGCTTTTGTGAATGTTTTAGCTCTTCTTAGCAATACAATGATGCAAGACAACTCTGAAGGACTTATGATGAAAAATGCTATCCATCCCCGGAGAAAAAGTTGATGGAGTCTGAATAGAGATTGAAACATTTATATGTGTATGTGTGTATGTATACATAATTAATGTCATATACTTTATATATAATTACATTATAATATATGTGTGTATATTGTGTGTATATATGTGTGTGTATGTGTGTGTGTGTATGTGTGTAATTGAAGCATCACCAATTAGTTATACATTAGGCTATTTCCAAGGATCTGTCTTCAACCTTCTGTTGTTATTCTTCAGTGTCATCAGACTGGTGATTTCATACATTCCCAGAGCTTCAATTCTCACCTTTATATGGTTTGATAGAATTTCAACATCTAGAGGGAGATAGGTGACAAACTCTTTACTCAGCCTCAGTTGAACAACATCTGGAGCACTGCAATTCAGATCTGGACACCATATTTTTCAGAATGCACTGGTGACCTGGAGCTTGTCCAAAAGTCAATCAGGATAGTAAGACAACTTGAAACTCAAACTGCAGTGCCATGTAATTTGATTAAATAAGTATTTACCAAGTATCTTTTATATATACATTAAAAATTGGAGGTGTTTATTTTAGAGAAGTAAAGAGGGGATAAATGATAGTCATCTCCAAATATTTAAAATAGAATCATTTGAAAGACACATTAGACTTATTATAATTAACCTCAGAGGACAAAATTAGGAGCAAAGGGTAGAAGCTACTGAGATTCAGATTTTAAATTGATATGTGGAAAAATTCCTTAACAAACAGAGCTCTCCACTGAAGGAAAAGATGGCCTAGGAAAAAAGTGAGTTCGTTACCACTGGAGATCTTCAGATCTCCAATGCTTGACTTCTTGTTAAGAATTTTAGATATGACATTCATGTTTAGATTGATTAGATAACCCCTGAGGTCCCTGACTACTCCCTAATTCTGTGATTCCTCAATTTTCATCCCTGCCCAGACCTTTATTTTGAGCTTCAGGCTCCAATTTCAGTGGTAGCAGCATTTTCATCACTTGCATTCACATAATGTTTTAAGGTTTTCAGAGTGCTTTGCAAATGTTATCTCATCTTATCCTTACAACAACCCTGGAAGATGCTATTATTATAATACCCATTTTAATAGGAAAGGAAAGTGAGGAAGACAAGGGTTAAATGACTAGCCCAAGGTCACACAGCTAAGTAATTTTGTAAGGCAAGATTTAAAATCAGGTCTGCCTAACTCCAGGTTTGGGACTGTGCCACCCAGCTACCTCAATATCCCAGATCTACATCAAATTCAACCAAACTGATGTCAAACAATGAATTCATTACTTTCCCTTCAAAAAACCCTGTTCTTTACCTCTTTACCCACAAACACCTTCCATCTCATGGGCAAGATTCTTTCATTTCAAATGTTATATTTCTTGAAATTCTGCCAACTAAAGACTCATTTGTGTTAACAAATATCTGCTCAGCACATGAAAGTGCTTCTGGGAAGACGAAGGGACTAACAATCTTTTACACTATGGGGTCAATTTGTTCAACCAGAGACTATGTAATGGAAAAAGCAGGGGACGTGGAGTGAGATGATGTGGGCTCAAATACTGGCTATGATACTTAAGTTTCCTTATTTGTAAAATGGGAATGATGCTATTTGTACTATGCATCCCACATGGCAATTGTGAACAGTAAAGCACTATCTATGTAAGCTAAATGCCTGAAATTAGCTTCATTGAAGGCATAAATGTTTTGAATGGAGGAGATGGGTGTGCAAGTAAGTAATTTTTGAGTGAGGAACCCTTTGAGGAAATTGGGCAGACCTGGATGGAGTATGTCTGTGTCCACAGCAACTTGGATGTTGTAGAGTGGGAAGAGAGTGTGACCACACATTTCCACCATAAAAGAATAAGGATTACAGTATAAGATTTATATGAACTCATACAGAGTAAATTGAGCAGAACTAAGAAAACAATTTCACAATGACTATAACAATGTCAACGAAAAGTACAATTAAACTGAAACTAAACACTATGATGCAATATAATAATGAAGGTCAGCACCAAAAGCATAGATGAACAACAACAAAAAAATGAACCTTTCCCCTTCTTTCATTGGAGATACAGGGACTCTGAGTGGAGATTATTGAAAATATTACAGAATTATATAAATGTATATAAAAATATACAGAATAATTGAGACATTGGTTAATTTTATGGAACTACTTTTTTCTATTTTTTTCTCTATTGGAACAAGAGACAGGGATATATTTGGAAATTAAGGTAATATAAACAAATACTATTGTCTTTTCTTTAAGAGAAAAAAAAAATATGGCATATTCCCTATGTTTTCTACTTTGACAGAGCCTCCAACCAACTTACAAAAACTCCCCAGGCTTTCTGGTGGCCACCAGAAGTGAAAGGCATATTTAATGGCCTTAAGAACTGGTTCGCCCATCAGCTTCTATGATCTACCTGGGCCATCACTAGCAGTTCATCATGGAGACTGAGGCCTCCAGTGTTGCCATGACTCAATCTTCACCAGACCCTCGCTTTAAATGTGTTTCTTCCATAAGTTGACTAACACTGAGAAGAATGACATGAAAGGAGGCAATATGGCAGAGTGGAAAGAACGCTAGTTCTGGGAGCAAATAAGCCCTCTGAGGCTTACTGTATGTGTGACTTTGACCTGGGCTTTCCATGTCCCTGGACCTCACTTTCAACATCTGTAAAAGGGAAGCGTTCTGAGGTTTCAAATGGCTTCTGAGACTCCATCTAGCCTTCAATCTGTGATTAGTGTTTATCGACTATAAAAGAGTTTTATAAAAGATTCAAGATGCTGCCTTAAAAACTCTCCTCCAACAACATATATCCTGGGTGGATTTCAAAATCATGCAAAATTCCTTAACTATGTAACAACAGGGATAAATTTGACGACTCTCTGACTATGACATAAAGGAAGATACAAAACAGGATGTTATGTACTCACATCCAAGTTAGAGTCCTAGTAGGAGAGGAATTCCTTGTACATAACTAAATCCTTCAGATGTTTCAGAATGACAATATATGGATTATATTAAGCCCTGGAACACTGCAGATAATCACTCAAAATAATTTGACTTAACTATCTACCCAAGAAAAACCAAGTGGATGAAGAGTACTTATTTTCCAGACCCTGACATGAAAACAGAAAGCTGATCCATTCCTACATTGATCTTGGACAGACAATGCAAATAGATAGTGGAATGGGTTTAGCATTGAGCAGAATGAGTAGAGCAAGCTGTACTGAGATCTGGGAAACTGAAAATTACTTTAATGACGGTAAGTGTGTCCTTGAAATAAAACCTATCCTTTTTCATTCAAATATATTTCCAGTGATGTGGATATGACTGTGAGACATGGAATGCTAGAGTCTATGATGAACTGAATTTAAAGATCACCCAAAGGGCGAAGGAAAGGCACCTTGCCTGGCATATAATAAACCCCTACTAAATGGTTATTGACTGCCCAACTGACATTATGGGTGTAAGCGAGCCAAAACAATCAGTCAATAAACATTTATCAGGTGCCTACTATGTGCCAGACATCGTGCTAAGTGCCAGGAAAAGAAAGAAAGAAGGGCAATTGACATTTTCCTCTGGGGTAGTCAACATGCAAACAATATGTACACATAAAATATAAACAGAATAAGCTTGAGATAATCAACAGAGAAAAGGCACCAGTATTTAGGGGGATTAGAAAAGACTTTTTGTAAATTGTAGGACTTTAGCTAGGACTTGAAGAAAGCCAAGTTACGAGGAGGGAGAGAATTCCAGGCATGGGGGGCAGCCAATGAAAATGCCATAAATTATAAAGGCAACAGATTATGATTGAGGAATTATTCAGAAGTCGTGTGTCCCGAGCCTTCTGCCGGGACCCCCGCCCTCTCACTTACCCATCCTCAAGGTAAGTCTTCGGTCGTCACCGGCCTCCGAGGAGGAAACACCAGACAGAACGCCCGAGGAGTTAATGGGGTGTTTATTCGTCAACAGC